>OU753555.1:24942500-25394673 GCA_916701695.1 Agrochola macilenta
TTTCACTGTTGGGAAGCTACACTATCCCCGAGTGACATAGGCTATATTATATTTTCAAAAAAAATTGGGATCCTTACTAAAACTCCAATAATGTAACACAAGGCGTAATTTTTTTTAAATTTTTTAACACAGTGGGTTACATTATTGGAGTTTTAGCTCCAATAATGTAACCCATTGTGTTAAAAAATTACCTAAAATATTCTTTACATCGCGTGCGCTGCAAAAACTATTGATGATAGAATAAAATAATGTACTACGACTTTGCAGAACACATCATTATTTACAAAAAGTGTCGCGACAGTATATGTCTAACTATTATAGTTATGCCACAATAAGTGTTCTTTTATTTTTTTAATTTAATTGAAATGTCGCTGCTAGAAAAGGCTGTTTATTTGTATCTTGGTATTATTCCTTATCAAAATAAATTACTTCATATTCAAGACTGCTTCAATACCTATAAATAACTTTTTGAATTATTCAATTCGGACATTCCATACGAAAGATATCACGAGTTTAAAAATGTAAGTATTAGAAAAAAGTTGCGTGGTAGCCGCTCACCCTGCTCGGCTAGCGAGGCAGCAACTTATGCAATGTAGGCGTCACTGGGGTACTGGCCGTCAATGTCAAGAAATGAAGTGCCGTAGGTAGGGTAGGTAATGTAGCGTAGGTAGTGTAGGTGGGTAGGTAGTGTAGGTGGGTAGGTAGTGTAGATAGGTAGGGTAGGTAGGTAGCTAGGTAGCTATCTGCCCTAGTACTTATTACGTAAAAAGTACTTATCTACAGCGCACCTACCTACCTAGGTAGGTGCGCTGTAGATAAGTACTTTTGAGGGCAACGGCTGTATTAGATGGATACAATGAGCAGATATCATATTTTAGTTACCATACGCCGATTGTATCAATCATTGATTATAACGCAGGTGAGCCGAATGAAGATTGATGACGAAAGATGTGCATTTGTTAATGTTCCTTTGTGTGTGTATAAGTTTAGAGTAGACTATGGATGTTTTTTTTGGTTCCGGATTGAATTCAGTTTTTTGTTTGATAAAATAAAATATGTTTTTAAATCAAAAATGCATTTATTAAAATGTACCTAACCAAACCAAATCATAATTTGCAGTAAACCTGTTTTTATTAATAAATGTGATTGTAAAACTTAGATAAACTTTTTTATTTAAAATCTAACCTGTTTAATGCAAAAGAATGATGACTGTTCTTGCCGAAAAGATCTCTAGAATTAACATTAAATTGAAATACCTAAATAAGAGGGCGGCAAAATTGTCTTCCGGCCGACACCCACGCTACACCCGTTGCTGGCGGCCGACTGTAATACTGTGCCGCAACATGATGAGTAAAAAAGTTATAAAATTAAAACCCAAATAAGAGAAAAAAGTCATCTCAAAAGGTACTTATAAACAAGACAGACAAATTAAAAATCTGGAGTCACACGTAATCTGTTCGATGTATGTTCTAATGGCTCCTACACACAATGCGATGCTGCTTTTGGCGAGCGGCACGTGCCCCCGGCTTTTGCGCCTCCATTTCTTTTCCGATCCTTTGTGCGGCTTTGTGCGGTAGGGACAGGCGCACCACGGCTTGCCCAGTGGCAGGGCCGGCGGTATAGGGCGCAGTCCACAGGCGACGCGCAGAGGCAGCACCCGGCTCCTGCGGGAAGTGGGCAAGGGTTGTTGCACCACCCCGGGCGGCGGCAACGTAAGATGCGAGCTCGGGAAGTGAGACTGAGGTATGCAACTTGGACAGTTGAGACGATGACTGGAACAGCCAGAGTTAGCAGATGTATTCAAAAGAAGACGAATAAATGTGATGTATTTGTAAGAAATAAAATGTAAAGGAACTTACTAGATAGTCTGGTTGGCTGATTAATTACTAATTTAAATTGAAATTGAGCAAAAGACATTCTAAATAATCTAGTGATGTATTATTACGCTTCAAAGTATCAATGTTAAAGTCACCACATATTACAATATTTCGTTTAATTTTATTTATTATAAACTGGCATAATTTATACGACACGGTTGGCGCAGTGGCTGAGCGATCGACTGCTGCGCAACGTGTCGCGGGTTCGATCCCCGCACGGAACAAATATTTGTATGATCTGCAAGTAGTTGTTCCGGGTCTGGGTGTTAGTGTATGTGAGTTTCTATGTTTGTAAACGCACCCACGATACAGGAAGAAATTCTTATTGAGGGGCAACGTAAAAAAAAAAAAAGTACAGACGCTCAAAAAAAGTTGTTAAGTTATTTGCATTTGGGACTCTATAAATGCAGATTACAATGTTGTCAATATGGATTAGTTCAATAGCACAACATTCAAATGTGCTACTTATTGCTAAATTCGTAACTTCAGTAATTTCCTTCCAATGATGTCCTTTTTTATCAAGATACATGCTCCACCTCTTTTTATGTCTGTTCTACTGAAACATGTAGCTAGATCGTAGTTAGAGATTGACAGATACTGTTCATATCCAGCCATCATGAAATGCTCAGTTATGCAAATTACGTCAATGTTAATATTCTTCACCATGAGTTCATCTAGGCATACGGAAAGTGCGTCAGATTTATTTAGCAATCCTGCAATGTTTTGGTGTAGTATATTTATATAGTTATCATAGAAAAAACTGAGTGTCCAATTGTTCGTCTTTAGGTATCTATGTCTATTGTCAATAAGTCGTGTTTTTACACCACTGATAAAATAGTCAATGTCTTTGAAGATCGTCTGCATGCCAAAATTGTTTAGTAGTCCTGTTTGTTTGGTAAACATTGTATAATCAATTGCCAGATTCTTGTTCGAGTCCACGAGATACGCATGTTGATGAGACATTATATCAAGATATAGTAAATTATTGAAGTGTTCTATTCTCCAATTATACATAATTTTCTGGTAATTATACTCGTACTTATATAACGGAGTGCAAACTATTATATTCGTGTGGTTTACTTTTTGTAAGGTTGTTCTAATGTTGAGTGTCAGTTGAAGGTAGTCGTTCGTAGTTTTAAAGTCTTCCTCTCCTATTAGTATTATACAGAAGTCTTTCATTGTACATGTTTTTAATTTACTTTCTATATCGCACACTAGTTGTTCTGTTTTACAGTTTGTCCGTATAAAATGGCATATGTTTTTTGAATGTTTGTGAAGAGTATTTTCGGCAATCATTCCGATGTCATTTTTGTTGTTAGTACTCAGAATACATATTTTACCCTCTTTTTTATGTTGTTGAATTTTGTCTTATCACTATTAGTTTTGTATTTTAAGTCATTGGGTGTTATCGTAACTTCATTCTGGTTTGATATAAATGAAAACTCGGTTTGTGTTTGTTTGCTGTTTTTCGGACATTTGTGTTTTTTAATAGGGCTATGTGTAATTTCTTTAAGGCGGTTGTTTTTGCTTTGTAAATCAATATTCATTTGCTTATTCTCCAAAGACAGTGACTCGATTTCCTGATGTGCACTGTTTAATTCTAACACAAGCCTGTCAATTCGTTCTTTTAACTTAGTTAGTTGTTGTTGTGCATCATTATTATCAACATTTGATAAATCGGGTAGACTGTTTACGGTATCTTCGAATGTGTCATTGGTTGATGACGGTATTTGAATCTGATTTTGTACGCGTACGACGCATAGTGATGTTTTCAAAGAAATTATTCATTTTTGGAATTTATTGGTATCGTGTCTGGCCAAGCAAATTCGATGGAATAATGTTGAAGAGAATTAATCAATTTACAAAAAGACTACGTCGTCGGCGAGATTTGTACCAGCGCCCATTGAGATAGGAGACTGTACGTCTTCCTATAGAGCCATTTAGCATCTACGCTAACGTGTCAAAATTATGTATGCCTTTCTTGTGGTATGGATTTGATAAAAGTTCGGATGACTTGTAAGATCGAATCATTAAAAAATTTGACAGATTGTTTTATTAATTTTTCACTTTTGTTTTGAGTTTTTTTGCTAAAAATGTTTTGATTCACTTAATTATTTATGTATCCACTGTATTATTATTGATCTTTAATAAGTTTTTCGATCACTAAAACACTGAATTAGCGTAGTTTTGACAGGGTTCACTGTTCAATTCATTATTGCACTAAAACATTATTATTTATGAGAATTTTTATGAGATAACACTTTCACTTATTATTTACAGTGTCTTTTTCAATATTTACACGAATACACAACGAAATAATGTTATATAATATTTTTTATCAAGACACACAAGACATTGACAATGTTCACTCGCAACGCTCGCGTAGTAGGTTCTAAGCTTATTGCTTTGTTTACAGTTTTACTAAAATAGCCGTTCTTATACAGGATGGATGTTGTTTTTATTGAGAGAGGGCAGTAAGGGCAGCTACCTACAGGAAAACGATCTAAGGAGACTGTCCTTAACTTTTTGAGGCATTTTGATCTGCACGCACAGACTTTGAAAAAAAATGTACAGACGGCACGTAAATTGGCAGTTTTCACAAAAACTTTTTTTGATGTCATTCGATCCTGTTTCTTTTAAGGACCAAAAACCTCTATTGGACCAACTGAGGTTTGAGTACTAGAAAAGTCAGAATCAACAAACTCCCTTATATTTTGTAGGAAATGAGACCCTAACCTACTTTTTACTATGGATAGACTGGCCGAAAATAAATGAAAAATAATGGAATTTATAATTTCGAACGAATACGCGTTATAATTTTATTTGATTTGAGAAAGTCTGAAAATTCAAAATTATTTCAGGTATTTTTTTGTCGGAAATCGCAAGCAGCAAACTTATCTTGTTCTCAAAGCAAATAAAATGATGACGCGTATTCGTTAAGGTTTTTATTTTTGTTTGTTTGCCCTTACATGGCATATACAGAGTGGATTTTTAAGATGGGGCACCATCTTAAAAATCCAACCTGTACTTGCCATGATCATTTAAATCATTTAAAAGCTGAAATCTGTAACTACGAGTATTCTAACTTTTTGAGTCGTCTTTTTACAATTTGTAATTTGTAAACTAGAGTATAATAAGTATTTAATGGAATATTTCTCATAATAAATAGCGTGCAAATTTTTTCCATTTCACCCAATTCACCTTTTTTATTTATGTTTAAAACTCATGTCAAGCGTAAGTGATGTAGTATACAGTTTGGAAGCAGGACGCGCGCGTCCACGTTACAAACAATACACGAGCAGTACGCAAAATTCGTGTATATACATTGTAATCACAGATTTAAAAACAGCATTACAATGTATATGCGAGCAGTTTCCTATGGTTGCGTTCTGGCCTTGTATAGATTGGAAATACGCGCCAAAGGAAGGTTATGGTTTTGACAGGCTATGTATTGTATGTATGTAGATATGTTTTTATGGATGTACGTCCATCTGTTCCCTGATAATTCCTAAACTACTCGTCGTATTTTGATAAAAGAGATATCGTTGGACGCGCCATATTGTTCCGCGGGTTATAGGGAATAATTATGATATCACATAAAATCTAACATGACCGATTACATCGGTGATAACGAAAACTTAAAAAAATAAGAATATATCGTGTTTGGTACTTAATTAAAGGTCTTAAGGAGTACTTTAAAAAAATACTGGTTATCTTTAATCCTACTAATATTATAAACGCGAAAGTTTGTGAGTATGGATGGATGTATGGATGTTTTTTACTCTTTCACGCAAAGCTACTGAACGGATGAAATTTGGCAAACAGATAGTTTATAACCTGGATTAATACAGGATACTTTTTATCCAGATATTCCCACGGGATCGAGAATAATGCGGGTGAAACCGCGGGGCGCTGCTAGTTATTATTAATTATGCGGGTGAAACCGCGGGGCGCTGCTAGTTATTATTAATTATGCGGGTGAAACCGCGGGGCGCTGCTAGTTATTCATAAATAAACCCCAAATAAGAGCAAACCATTATGTTTATTTCTGACTGTTTTCAATAACACAAACACCCTTCTAAAATGTTAAGTAGGCTGCTTAACAAATCATAGTTGATAACTTCCCCCAATGACCCCAAAATAAATTTTATAAAAAAGAAAGTAAAAACTAAAACCAAACTATCTACGACAAAAATGCCATCTAAAAAGGTATAAACAAGACCTCCACACATCCTCATCGTCGTACATCGTGTAAGATCGTTTACGGGAGGGAACATTAAAAAAACAACATGGTTTTATTTTAGCACTTTGTCGGCGTGATTAATAGGTCCATCCAAATAACAGCATTCTAATACTTACAGTCGCTGAGCGAAGCCGCGGACAGATGGACATGGCGAAACTAAAAGGGTTCCTTGTTGAATATGGAACCCTAAAAAAACTCGCTAAAATATTGTTCAAATTGCTCCTCCACAAATGACTGGAACCACGCGAGCTCTCCAAACATTTACATAGAGATTGCTTCATCGACACATAAATGAAACACATAAAAAACATAAAAGTGCATAAATATCAATTATCGTGTCCCAGGTGAGTCGGATAGCGAGCGGCACCGACGTGTGCTTAACCCTTTATGCAAAACAAATTGATCAACGTATTACATAACACCGCGTCGTACCGCGCCGCACCACGCCGCGCCTTGTCGTCGGTCACTGCGGCTCGAAACATTCGCTTGAGAAATCTATCCCGCCGTTAAACAACGAATATTGTTTGCCGACGATGGAGGGAACGATCATTTCGTTTGAAATTAATTTGGCGCACGTTAAAACCGAGCCGTGACGGGAGCCGTTCCATTTGCGTGTTTCGAATACGGAGGGATGCCTGTCCACCGTCTGTGTGCCTGGAAAGTGTGGGGCGGCGCGGGCGAGGCACACCTCCACCGTGGAACACTGGTCGACTATACACGGCATTTGTTTCAATCATCCGAAACGTATAAACGTATAAGAGCAGCTGGCACGGCGACGGTGGCACGTGGAGGGCGACGCTTTCGCCGATACTCATCGGAAACAATGAGCGGCGAGTATGTCGTTGTGGACTCGTGGCGGCGAGTGCCGGCTGAGATCGATATGAAATAGATTAGCGCGCGTGTAGTGCATTGTTTGTCGTTCAGATTGTATTGTTGGCGACGCGTTTGCTTTGAGCGCGTACCAGCTGAGTGACGTCAGACACGGCTCACATGTTCGCATTGTGCCGCTGTGAAGCTGTGATACATTCCGATCTTTACTATCTACGCATATTTTTGTGGATATTTTGCAAACCAGGTTGCTGGGAGTATTTGTAGAAGATAATATACTAATATATCACTAGTACCTTTTTATTATAGTTGTCAAATGTCTATGTTAGTGCCGGCCGTTATTAAATCTTTTCAAGACGATTTCGGTTAATCACCATTGAATATTATCATTCAAAAATGAGTCATGAGAGTGATACAAACAGTACATGTATGACTTTGCTGCTTTTCACATACTTTGTCGTGCGGCGTGTGTTAAAATTCACCTACTTCGTAAATCGATGAATCTGTGGGCACATATTCACACAGATTCATCCACATTTGTTTGATCCCAGAATAACTTCCATTTTTATTTCCTAAAAATATAAATCGATTAGATTAGAGTTAACATTCACTGGCGTTTTTCCGATTTAAGTAAATTAATGAAACAATTCCCGACTTAATTCACAATCGAAATTGGAGATTGTCGACATACACCGGAATATCGGACATTATATTACTCATAAGACACAAACCCATACTCCATCACCCACTTAAACATACACCATCACATCACACACACGCACGCGCACACACCCTCACACCATCCCACACACACGCACACACATACACACACATTTATGCACAGTTATTGCAAACCAAAAGAGCTAGCGTGCATCTTTAATTTCTTTTATTTTACCATGTTTTTAAATTAATTTATTGCACAGCTTATATACTATGAAATGTACCACAAACGGAGGAAGACACTAGCTCCTGTAACACAGTTTGCTACCTAGCTCACGAGCCAGGGTTTCAAATAAGTCATTAAAGAATGTATTATTATTATGTCCTTTATTTAATTATATACATATTAATTATATTTTTTAATATTAAAATATTAAAACATTTAAAAATAGTAGCTCACCGGTATCGGGAACAGGGTCCAAGCTACCGGCGCACTATGGGCCAGAACGGTGCGTACCGTCTCAAAAATCTGTAACTTTTTTGATTGAAGTAAATAGCTGAAATTTGGCACGCAGTATCTCCAGAGTATATAGAATCCAATAGTGACACATTTATTGTCAAAACTTTAATTATTAATATTTAAAAAATAAAACAAAAATAAAAATGTATTTTTTTAATATTAAACCATAGTTTGTTTAACTTATTGAATTATAATTTTACAGTTTTATGATATTAAACCTATTTTCTTTTATTTTATTGGTATTACATATAAATCTTACATTTAAATAAATGACAAATATGATATAAATCCACTCTAAAAATATATTTTACAATGAATGTAGGTACGTAATTACTTCTATTTAAATAGCTCTTAGCTTCGTCTAACAATTCCTTGGAAATAGTGACTGATGGTTTTCTGACACTTGATATATAAGGATCTGACTTAAATAGAAGACCATGAAATACGTCTTGATTCGTTGCGGACCTAGAGCATTTTCTAGCGTGATGCAATCTGAATTTTTTGTAATCTTTATTACGAGATTCTTGGGCATCCTCAGATAAATTACCAATGGGCAGAACAGCAAAATGTCTTATTATACTTTCCCCATGTATTAAGATTTTATGTACTGAAGAAGGCATATTATACCACATATATTTTGTTACGTATAGTTGTGCGGTTGCGCGAGTATATTCACCAATTTTTTCTGGATTTACAGCAATACCGGATGCCAAAGTTTGAAGAATAACATAGAACCTTTTAATAAGTTCCTCGTCAACTCCTGTAATTTCTGAAGCGCAATAGTAGTTCTCAAAAAAACGCCGAGCTGTATTGCCGTCATTGCTGTTTCCACTTCCTTGTCGGGGCTTATCAACGTGCAATCCCATTCGGCTTCGAAATAAACTTTGTACAAGCTTTTTCTTGTCTTCTTTACTTTTTTTATCTTCTGGAGTTCTCGCAGCCCATTTTTTTAATGAAAGGTTATATGAAATATGTAAAATTAACTCCATGCACCTGATCCACGCGTGCAACGTAGACAAACCGTATTCGTAAGCATTTATATTATCTGGCTTTGATTCAATCTTCTCCAAATTATTCATTTCGCTTGGTTTAGCCCCACATACTGTACACACAGCTCCAGAACTTGTGTCAGTTAGAACTTGTGTAACTTTTCCATCCACCATAGTTAGAAATAGGTCGTGACTTATTTCAATTACCTGCTCCTCCTTGTGTATCTTTGAAGTTTGCAAATTATTAATTTGACCCCGAATATCACCAACCACTGATCGGGTTTTCTCGGGGGTTTCTTTTGCAAATTCCATCAGGATTGGTCGGCAATAACGAATAGACGAACAAGCCGAATTTTGCCAAATTACCTCATTTGTTTCTGTGTCAGTCAGCTTTATTGGTACCAAAGACGCTATAAATAAGTTTGCATCTGAGACTAAATCACTCTCACCTGATAAAACTTGTTTATATTCACTTTGCCCGATGACCCATCACATCCCCACTTGGTAAACAATTTAAGAGATTTTCTTGTTGAGTTGTAAACATTTTCAATCTTTAAGATGCGAGCAGAAGTGTAGTCCAGCAAATCTTGTAGATTTACTTTGGCACTTATATCGGTTATTTGAATGCTGGATGGTGGAGGATAACACAGTTTTTTGGCGTTTGTCAGTATATTATATGATGGCAGTATGTCGAAGTTTTTGTTAATCAGACTTGCTCGAAGTAATCCGTATTGTGATTTCGAAAGATCTAAATCTGCAAATATACTTAAAGCTTCATCCACCGTAAAATCTGTTGCATTGCGACTTTCATGCAATAATTTTTCCTTCATGATCCTTTTTTCATTTCTATCACAACTCCGCATCATTGTAACAACAGTAGCTTCTTCGAATTCTCCTTCAGACCGCAATCCTTGAACGTATGCATTATGTTTATACTCGATTCCATATTCTTGTACCAACTCCATATTCTTCCTTTTTTCGATTTCTCTGATAGATCTTCATAAGACTTTGGCGGACTACCACGTTCTCCAGATGTTGTAGGTGTAATATCCAACGGTGCTTCTTTGAATTGTACCTTAAATTCACCGTCTAACCACGATGTATTTTTATTAAAGAAACGTTCTTTAGTTCGGTTAGATTTGGTCCACCGATCGTTAAACGCTGTTATAAGCCATTTTTGAATACGGTTCACAACTAATTCACTTTTTTCAGATGACAAATGGTGGTGTTCTTCTAAGTATTTTTGAATATCTTCTGATTTTGTTCCATGATCAATGAAAAATTCGCATAATACTCGTCGAGGCACAACAAATTCACTCATTTTGTTTTTACTTCTAACTACTACTTTTTTACCGAGGTTGGTGAAGACTATATTATGTCAAAGCACACTAAAGTACTGGTAAATGACAACGTAAATAAATAACTTTTATACTGAAATTTCGTGTGAAAAAATATTATTGTCTAGTGCATTATCACGTTCCTAACCACTATCTACGAAGGTGGTTAGTAGTACTGATATAATGTACAATAACAACTTTAACTACCATTTCCTCCCTTTTCCTTCACCGCGATACCTAGAGAAATACATAAACTACATGATAAACATGTAATTCACACAGTGATAACAAAACATTAACCACATCTGACCGAACGATAAAAAAAAAATACATTACCCAATACTTCCACCTTTTTTTTTTTTTTTTTTTTGGGTGGGAAATCATCAAATGACTCCTCCCGCTCTGGGCGGAGCGAGAGGGAGTGTCAGACTTTTACTGACTAAAACCCACCCGTGTTCCTTCCGTTGCCTGTGTGCCGGGGCCGCGATATCCCTTTCGGACAAACTCGCAACCCTGGCAGGCATTGGCCCTTACGGACCCCGTCTGTTGGTGCTGACATCTCTTTGAGGCGCGCGTGGAACACAACGTGCCGTCGACCCGGGCCTGGTCCTAATCGGACGGCGAGCTACCCATTGCCCACCGTCCGCAAGCCCGCGCCTACGGTGGCCGGAAGTCGGCTCGCGACTCCCGACGCCCGGGGCGTCTCCTGCGGCGACTAGGGGCGCGAGGGCGCGCATCTTGCATTTCCCTCGCGCGCTCCGCGTCCTCCTTCGCGAGCATTACTGCTTCGCAGAAGGAAGTGACGGCTTCCCATGCACTCTCGCTCCGGACCATGGCCTGAACCAGGGCCGGACGCGAGAGATCGCCGCTGCCGATCGCCTCCGTGAGGACATGGTGGTGCCCCGCCCAAGCCGGGCAGACCTCCACCGTATGCTCCACCGTGTCCTCCGGGCGATCCACACAATGGTAACACCCGGGCGTTTCCTCCCGCTTTATCCTGAACAGGAACCTCCCGAAACAACCGTGTCCGGTGAGGACCTGCGTCAGGCGGAAGGTGAGGACGCCGTGGCGCCTCTCTAGCCACTCCTCAAAGAGGGGCCTTACCGCCGCAATTGTGGCATGCCCAGCGCTGGGTTGCGACAATCGCACTCTCCATGCCGCCATGAGATTCCGCCGGAGCTCTGTCCGCTGTGCCGTGATTTCTCGCGGCAGCGGAGTTACACCCCGGCGTTTCGCCTCCTCGCGCAACTCCCACATGTGCGCGAGGACCCAATACTTCCACCTTACCTAAAGATTAAGTAAATAGATAATTTTAAGAAAAAAGTAATCTAAATATCCAAAACTCTCACCAATCACAACTAAAATCATTTTTGGTATATTTTGTATATTCTCCCCATTAGGCATTTTTCGTTTCATTTCAAGGGGGGCAGATTCGGGCAATTTTTTTTTTGCCCTAACTTCTTTATTAGCTGCTCTATGTGATGCTATCAAAATTACGACATGGGCAGACATTGCTAACTGCCAAAAGTCTATGTAAAGTTTCTAATAAGGATAAAATATTAGGTTCTGAAAAATAATTTATATACCTCCCCAGTTTTCACATAATGGTCCACTTAAATTATTTTTAAATATAATACTTCATAACCATTCTAACCATATATCACACTTAAAAATTTGCTGTGAAAATAATGAAAATATGACCATGTAAACTGGTGAAATTGTGTTCTACATAATTGACATAACTTTGAGCGTCAACTTGCAAGCCTTAGTCTAATAGTAAAAATGAGAAATAATATATTTTAACTGCTATATAATATGCATTGGACATTCAGTTAGACATGTGCATTAACACAATATTCAATATAGAACATTACGAAAACCTATTTTTGAGACGGTACGCACGGTTCTGGCCCATAGTGCGGCGGTCAGGGCTCCAGAGAGAGGAACCTCTTAACAATGCGAGCCGTGTCCAGAAGTACCGCTTTCTGAATCAAGCCCTTGATCCAGCTGCCTAACGAGAGCCTCCTCAGGTGTTGGCGAGGCTCTTGGCTATTAGGCCATTGGCTGTCACGACTATCGGCACAATGATCGCTGAGTCCACATCCCACATGTCGACAATCTATCGAGCCAAGCCAAGATACTTGATGGTTGTGTCTATGCAAGTACTCTTCGTTAGCTAGACGAGAACACCCGGAGATAATGTGTCGGATGGATTCTCCCGGACGGTGGCATGCCCGACAGATGTCAACCGTGCCGTCCTTCACAAAATAAATCTCCGGTAATTGTTCGTCATGATAACTTCGTCCATAATTGCACAGACAAAATCTTCGGTTTCCCCAAAGAGGTCACCAAAACGCAGCCAGGCTACGCACGTTAGCAAATCTAAATCGGGTCCATTTAGGGCCCGGAAATAGCGTCCGTGAAGCTCCTTACTCTGCCATTCCTCCTTGTGATCGTTAGTTTCAAGCACTGCAGGCTTGCGCCAGTTCTCTTTAGCCAAGGAGCGTGGGGTGAGGCCCTTGTCCACCGCGACCACATCTCGGTGCATCCCCGCGTCGGCTTCTAGGAAATATTCCCTGAGACTGCATATTTCGCGATTGTGGAGCGTCTTAGTATTTAAAAAACCTCGACCTCCACACTTTCGCGGGATATACAGTCTCATTACCGATGATCGTGGGTGATGCATTCGATATGCAGTCAGTATGTAAAAAAATATGGAATCTATATTAGTATTGTTTTTTATGTTATTGCTAATCACTAAATGTGTACCTACTGCATGCTATAAGTATACAGGTTTGATACTCCTTTCCTAGAGTATGTCAAAAAGTATTCAAAATTATTCAAAAATATTTGTGCTTTTGCTAAATCTAAATTTTTAAGCGATACAATTAAAAAATCTAATAATAAAGTAAAAACCACTTGGAAAATTATTAACAATGAAACGGGTAAGTCGGTTAGACATGAAAAACAACTTGAGATTATGGTAGACGATAAATTAGTTAATACAGCAGCCGACGTAGCCGAGGCATTTAATGAGTTTTTTGCCAACATACCTATAACTACGACTCGCTCCTTGAATTCGTCCCCGTCTAAAGCTGAAAACATTTTGCATAGTAGTGTGCCTAAATGTAGTACCTTATTTAGCTTCGAACATGTAACGCCTCGTGATGTAGTTAATGTTTTTAACACACTCAAGTCAAAAAACACGGGTGATTACTGGGGCATCTCCATTAAACTTTTAAGTAATATAATAGACATCGTAGCCCCCTATCTAGCTGTTACTTTTAATAAATGTGTTGATTTAGGAACTTTTCCTGACCTCATGAAAAATAGTAAAATCATACCATTATTTAAATCAGGTAATAAAAATGACGTTGGCAATTTCAGGCCTATTTCTATTTTACCAGCATTTAGCAAAATATTTGAAAAGTTAATACTCAAGCAGTTGCTAAAACATTTTAATTTAAATAGCCTCCTTCATAATGAACAATATGGCTTTACAAAAGGTCGTTCGACTACAGATGCGGGTGTTGCTCTGCTGAAACACATATTTAACGCATGGGAGAACTCGCAAAATGCTATTGGGGTTTTCTGTGATCTCTCCAAAGCCTTTGATTGCGTGCACCATGACACGCTTTTGCGTAAACTGCGTCATTATGGTGTGCTAAACGAAGCTCTCAACGTTATAAATTCGTATTTACATAATAGGTCCCAATGTGTAGATGTTGATGGTGTGAAATCTTCCGGGCTACCAGTTCAGTTAGGTGTACCTCAAGGCTCAATACTGGGTCCATTCTTGTTCTTAGTGTACATCAATGACTTACCATTCTATTTAAAGGGTATCTGTGAAGTTGTACTGTTTGCAGATGATACCTCTCTTATTTTTAAAGTAGACAGGAATAGACAAGATTTTGACGATGTAAACAGTGCACTCTCAATGGTTACAGATTGGTTTACGACAAATAACCTAGTTCTCAATGCTAAGAAAACGAAATGTGTGAAGTTCGCCCTACCTAATGTTAGAAATCTAGGTCCCAACATCGTCTTAGATAAAGAGGTGCTTGAATCCGTAAATTCGGCAGTTTTTCTGGGCATAACAGTAGACGCCAAACTTCAGTGGGGCCCACATATATCGAGCCTAGCGGGAAGGCTCAGTTCCGCCGCCTACGCCGTCAGGAAAGTAAGACAATACACTGACGTCGATACAGCTCGTTTAGTCTATTTTAGTTATTTTCATAGCGTTATGTCCTACGGTCTTCTGCTGTGGGGCAAAGCTGCTGATATTCAAAATATATTTGTCCTTCAAAAACGAGCTGTTCGAGCTATTTACCAGCTAGGTGCCAGAGTTTCTCTAAGAGATTTTTTCAAAGATATTGGTATCCTCACGGTGGCATCTCAATTCATCTTCGCCAATATCTTATATATTAGGCAAAATATACACTTATACACTAAAAACAGTGATTTTCACAATGTTAACACTAGAAATAAGGACAAACTACGAGCTCCCTTTCACCGGCTTCATAAAGTTCATAACTCATTTGTTGGGCTTGGTATAACTTTTTATAACAAGCTACCCTCTTCTTTGGTAGATTTGCCTTTTAATGCGTTTAAAACGAAAGTAAAATCCAAGCTTTGTTCAAAGGCATACTATTCTATCAACGACTACTTAAATGATAAGAATAGTTGGTCGCTGTAGTTAACTCAAGACAATGTTTATGTTCTTTCTCCAGCTTACCCACTGACAAGTTATATGAGTTTATATAAGTAATTGTTTAATTTATTTGACTATAAAAGTCAAATTATTTAAATTTAATTATTGTTGACATTTTAAGTCAAGTTATTTTAATTTATTTTTGACAAAATCTACTCATCACACTGTTTTTTTATGAGTTGTAATGCAATATGTGGTTAGCTAGTGACCTCGACAATTGATCATATTATTTATTACTATTAGTAATTAACTGTTTGTTTATTTATTTTACCTCGATGGTCCTAGTTTATCATTTATAACTTCCAGTTACAACTATATGTAAGCGGGCACGCCCTTTATGCCTGGTGGCTTTTATTAAGATATTAAGTTCTGTTTACGTTTTGTTTTTTATTTCTGCCTGAGTATAGTTCTCGATGATTTTGTTCGGTATATTGGCGTGTGCTAGCTTATATATGGCTAATAATTTAAATTATGTTTTGTGTTGCTTAATGTAAATTATTTTGAATACTATTATATAGAATCTTCTTTTTGTTCTTTTAACTGAACAGACAGCTGTGCAGCTGGGGAGTTTGTTGCGCCACTTCTTCTTCCCAGCTAACGCACTAGGAAGTGGTGAAGGGTGGGCGTTTTGGGGGACTGTCTTATGTAATTTTGACGTTCGAAAAGTGCTGATTCTCAGCCTAGTTTGAATAAATGACTTTTGATTTTGATTTTGATTTTGAACGAACATGTAAAATCTAAATATTTGCACGGATGAAATGCCGAATATTGTAATGAAACCTCTTATGTTAGCTACCTATATTCTTGCAAATAAATATATTCATTCATTCATTCAGTCAACAGCAAACGGACCCTCCTATCCAGGGCGTCGAGTTTGGTCTGAGTCCATTTGAGTATGCCGAAAGAGTACATCAAAACCGGCATGACCCAACCGTTGAAGGCACGCACCTTAATATTATTAATTAAAACAAACAACAATTTTATTAATAAAGCATTAAATAGAATTAACTGAAAATATTTCACTTTATCAGGAAAGTTTGAGTATTTATCTAAATAATAATACAAACGTGTTCACATTAGTACGCTAGGCTCTGATCGCTAATGTCCCGCTGCTCCGCGGTCAGACAGGCGGCTTCATTAATAGCTGACCCCCTTCCGTCAGTCGCGAGTGAACCAGCCGAGATCGCTAGGTTTATGCTTTTAATATGAGACAGTTTAACAAGGAGCAAAAATACACAACCACTGTCTGCTTTCTCATAATGTTTGTCAATCATGATTATAGTATTCTAAGATTATAGTTTTAGTTAGCACAGACCTGCAGGCGGTTCACTAATGTTTCACCAAAACTCCATTGTCAAATTTTTAGTTTACAACCAACGTTTCGTATACTATTTATTTTACAAACAACTTATTTCGCAAATATTTTATTTTATAAACACTCGTTTAGCAAACATTTATTTAGCAAATGCTTCTCAATGCTTCTTTTTATTGTATACTAGCTTTTGCCCGCGACTTCGCCCGCGTGGATGTCGAAAAATATCCGACGGGAACGTACTACCTGGATTAAAAAATAACCTCTAGGTTAAATCCAGGTTATAAACTATCTGTGTGCTAAATATCATCCATATACGTTCATCCGTTTTTGTGCAAACCGGATCATACGAGTACATACAAACAAACATACCAAAATTCTAAAAACTATGTTTTCGGCATCAGATTCGAATATTCAATGTAAGGTTTGACTTCGTTACTATTTTATTTTACTTCGTCTGCGTAGAGTATAAATTCTTTTTTTTTTAAATTATGAATTATTATAACAATAACAATATAGAGCTTTGTTCATGGCTAATTGTCCTCCACTATGTGTGATATTAATAGGAATACTGTCAAGAAATACCTAGTGTAAAGGACCGGTATCTACCTAAATCCTTCACAGTATTTATCTATACAATGTTTTTCACTAATTCGGAAGCGGGTACTAAAACAACCAGGCTAGTTGGAGAGCTAACACGTGAGTAAGCCACATAAAACTGACCGACGGAGAAACAGACTTGCCGCAAATCAATTCCAGCAAATTTCAGAGTTTGTCCCTGAGACTTATTAATAGTCATCGCGAAACAAACCTTGATTGGGAACTGCAATCTTTTAAATTCAAACGGAAGGTCATTTAGTATCAATGGTATACGCGGCACGAAGACTGTTTCTCCTCTAGCAGATCCAGTTAGTATTTTGGCCTCAATAACATTGCATAGATGTTCCCTATAATATGTGTGGTCAGACTGTAGGGTACAAATTATCACGCTATTTGCTATAAGGGATGAGCAGTATCGCATTCTGTTCGTATCCTTACTATCCTAATCGATATCTATATCGATTCTCCCGAAGAAGGGGAGGGGCCCGTGTCTAAATAATAACAGCCGCATAGGTCGATCGATCAGGTAAAGCTACACTTGCCGCAGTTGGTCTTTGGATGGGTGACCATCTTTACATACAAAGACCCGTCCGTGCCTCGGAAAGCACGTTAAGCCGTTGGTCCCGGCTATCAATCGTGGATCTTTGACAGTTGTTACGGGAAGTCAGAAGCCCGAAATTCTGACAATCATTCTTACCGAGGGCTTTTGTATTACCCAGTAACTGCGTTGTGGAGGTCAGATAGGCAGTCGCTCTATGTAAAATACTGTAAAGTTAGAAACAGTACACTTGTATTTATATTATTTTTACTTGAATACAAAATTCAGCGAATGAACAAATTCAATACAAAACTTCATCGCCCTTTTCAGACCCTTTTTTTTTTAGGGTGGGAAGTTATCAAATAATTTCTGGGGGGTGCGTCAGACTCTTACTGACTAAAACCCACCCGTGTTCCTTCAGTTGCCTGTACGTTGCCAGAGGCCACGGTATCCCTTTCGGACTTTCCCGCGACCCCGGCAGGCATCGTTCTAGCGGACCCCTGCCGCTGTGCTGACATCTCGCGCGTGGAACACAATGTGCCCTCGACCCGGGCCTGGTCCTTATCGGAAGGCGAGGTACCCTTTGCTCACCGTCCTCAAGCCCGCGCCTACGGTGGCCGGGAATCGGCCTGCGATTCCTGACGTCCAGGGCGTCTCCTGCGGCAGCTAGGGGGCGTGAGGGCGCGGCATTTGCCTCTCCGCCACGCGCTTCGTCTCCTCCTTCGCGAGCATTACTGCTTGCCACGGCCTCTCTCTCCGTACCATGGCCTGGACAAGGGCCGAACGCGAGAGATAACTGTCATCGATCGCCTCCACAAGGACACGTTGACAAGCCGGGCAGACCTCCACCGTATGCTCCACCGTGTCCTCCGGGCGTTCAACACAGTGGTGACACCCGAGCGTTTCCTCCCGCCTTATGCGGAACAGGAACCTCCCGAAACAACCGTGTCCGGTGAGGACCTGTGTCAGGCGGAAGGTGAGGACGCCGTGGCGCCTCTCTAGCCACTCCTAAAAGAGGGGACTTATCGCCTCAATTGTGGCATGCCCAGCAGTGAGATACGACAATCACACGACAATTTCAAATAAACCAATTACAGGCACTTTTGAATTGTTAAGGGGTTGGTCAGAAAGATGAAGCTAGACGCCGGACCCTTGTGGGTAGAAATAAAAAAAAGACAACGATTTACGTTGTATAGTTTTTTTTTATTTTTTTATTATTATTCTCAAACATCGGTACATTATTTTTGTTGCTTTTACAGATTTACTCGCCAAACTATCCAGTTTGATGGCGAGTTTCCAACCATAAGCCGAAATATTAGTGATTTTAACTTAAACAATAAAGAACTTTAACTAAAAACAAAATTTTATCCCCCTTTTCACCTCCTTAAGGGTTGAAATTCTAACAACACCGTTGCGTTAGCTTCCAACCATAAGCCTAGATAGAAAATTTAGTGATTTTTCTTAGAAAATTAAGGACTTTTCAACTTCATCTCCCTTTCTAAGCCTTCGGGGTAGAATTATACAAAACGCTGAGGTACGTATAAATTAATTTTCAATCGTCAGCCTAAACACAAAATTTGAAGATCCTGACTTCAAAACTGACGGACTTTCATACAAACTTCCATCCCTTATTTTACCCCTTTAGGGGTGGAATTTCCAAAAATCCTGTCTTAGTGGATACTCACTCTTTACAAAGAACACACCCTCCAAGTTTCATGTCTCTAGGTCCAGCGGTTTGGGCTGAGTGTTGATATATCACCCAGTCAGTCAGTCAGTTTACCATTTTATATAGACTAGCTTTTGCCCGCGGCTTCGCCCGCGTGGATGTCGGAAAATATCCCACAGGAACGTGCTACCGGGATTCAGAGTATTCTACGTCCTAACCCAGGTCACGGCCTATCCGTATGCCTTTCATCTAAATCCGTTCAGCCGTTACGGCATGAAGTGGTAACAGGCAGATAATAAATCTGTTTTAGGGTTCCGTACCTCAAAATGAAAAATGGAAGCTCTTAAAGGATGACTTGGTTTTCTGTCAAGACCCTTTTTCTCAGGAACACGTGGAGGCATCAAGTTGAAATATATGTATATCTAAAATTTAGATCTACGGTCTCTTGGAGCTGTAATTGTAAATCAAACTTCCAAGTCAATAATTAAAAAGACAGCCTTTTATGCCGTATTGTTTGACACACGTAAATAAACCAGTCTATTTGGTACATCCCGTTGGCCCAGCGGCATGAAGTTTGGCGAGAAGCAAGGTCAAGTAAAGAGGAAAATCCGAAAATTTGTAATTTATAGTTATATATTATGAACTGCTTTAAGTTTTTTCTCCAATCTGGGATCAAACATTCATAGGCCGTCTCTTGAAGTAACATTTAGGACTGATTTCACAAATTGAACTGAAAGCCATCAGCATTTCTAAAACGCGTTCAAGAGCCAAAAGTCAGTGTCAAAATTGTAATGGGGCATTGTACACTAACAGCTCTTGAACGCGTTTAGATGTGCTGAACGCGTTCAATTTTATTGGTGAAATCCGCATTTAGTCTGTATTTTATTACTCTATTAAAAGTTATTTTTCAATTGAAAAGTTAAGTTTCTCCTTCAATCCAGATTTAGAAATTCGGACAGCTGAGCAAGCACAGCTTTGAGACGAAACCCTCTGGGCGCAAGTCCTACTCACACTTGACCGGTTTAAAAAAAAAAAAAAACAGGTTGAGGTACATGATTTTTTAAATGCCTTGCTTAAAATACTAATTATTCATTTTACTATTATTATCACCGCCATTGAACACATAATACCTACATGTTAGAAAGGTTATTTAACAAATTTAAATTGTAATATGTTTTGACCGAGTGGGCAGATTTTAATGAAATAAAGACTCAATGTTAGTTCAAGATACGGACTATGACTATATTACCAATTCCTTAAATAAATCTTTTGAAACGAAGACACTAAAAAAAAACAATATTACATGTGAATTTTAAAATCATCCCCTATTTTACCCCCTCACGGGATAATTTTTGAAAACCGCTGAAATACGTAACTCTTTATTTGTTACCAAAAGCATAAATTTAATTTTTCATAGCCCTCACTTAAGAAATGATAGGTTTCCCATACAAACTTTCATCCCCTATATACCCCCCTTGGGGTTATTTTTGAGACTAACTATGACTATATTTCCAATTTCTTAAATCTCTTGAAAAGTCACAAAAAAAAAACAATATTACATGTGAATTTTAAAATCACCCCTATTTTACCCCCTTACGGGATAATTTTTAAAAACCGCTGAATACGTAATTCTTTATTTGTTACCAAAAGCATAAATTTAAATTTTCATAGCCCTCACTTAAGAAATGATAGGTTTCCCATACAAACTTTCATCCATACTAATATTATAAATTCGAAAGTATCTCTGTCTGTCTGTCTGTCTGTATGTTACCTTTTCACGCCTCAGCCACTGAACGGATTTCGATAAAATTTGGCAAGGAGATAGATGGCATCCCTATTTTACCCCCTTACGGGATAATTTTTAAAAACCGCTGAATACGTAATTCTTTATTTGTTACCAAAAGCATACATTTAAATTTTCATAGCCCTGTTGAGAAAGGGCTATGAAAATTTTAATGTATGCTAAGAAATGATTATATTATATTATATTATATCGCCAGATGCGATAGAACACAAGCAATTTTTTTCGACTGAGCGAGAAAGAAACCAGAACGAAGGCACTGGAAGGGGCAAGAACCAAGAACTCAGAGTAATAAGAACGAAGAAGACACGACGCCAGCAACCTTGGCAACGGTCTCTGAGGCAACGGTTGAGACGGCGCGGCGGCGCCCTGCATGCGCAGCGCCCCAGGCCGCGAGCGCGATTGCGCCGCTGCCGTCAACAAAATATGACAGTGAATACGTGACATTTAGATAATAGTGAAAATAATATTTTTAGCTTTTTTTAGTTTATTTATCATTCGTGTTTTCGTCTCTAGAGTGCGTCTGTATATAGTTTATTTTTATTGTTTTTAGGTAAGTTTAAGTGCTTTGTTTTATATGATCTATGGCCGGCCAGCGACAGACAGCTGTGCAGCTGGGGAGTTTGTTGCGCCACTTCTTCTTCCTAGCTAACGCACTAGGAAGTGGTGAAGGGTGGGCATTTTGGGGGACTGTCTTATGTAATTTTGACGTTCGAAAAGTGCTGATTCTCAGCCTAGTTTGAATAAATGACTTTTGATTTTGATTTTGATTTTGATTTTGGCCGTAGCGACGCCGGAAACTGTGCCAGTCAACCTGCCACATCGCTTGATGTCCAGCTGGTGAGATGTCCCCATCGCTCACAGGCACGCTTTTTTAAAGGCGAACGGGGGCTGAGGATACACTATGGCAAGATCCACAAATCTCATAGTGTAACTTTGTACCCCCCAGCCACATCCCCAACATCAACACTTCCAGATCAAAGTTTGTGGAAAAAGTTGGCCAAATTCAAAAATTCCACCCCTGTTTTAAAGAGAGTTCCCCGGGGCGCGAGACGGTCCGTTGCACTGAGTTTGGCGCGATGTCTCCGTCTTGCAACCCAGGAGAACTCACAAAGTGCCTGGGAGCAATTACTCACATTCCATTATAGGATTCTGCATGCGCAAAAAAAATCGGCGACCAAAAAAACCTTAACAAACCAAATTAAAGATAATTGCAACAATTCGGCTCTTATTTTAGATCCAAAATTACCTATTTCCAATAACCCTTCACGAAGAGGCTTATGTTCACATGTAAAATCTAAAGTGAAACAAACTAAGTGAAGGTGATATCAGGGGAGCGGCCAGGCTACTGTTCAGTAGCGATGTGGTGGCTCCCTACTCTCCAGACACTATTTCAGCCCTAGAGAGTAAACATCCAGCGCCTGCCGATGGTCTCACCTTCCCTGACCCCCCCCCTCCCTCCTGATCTGAATTCAACACTCACCGTTACTGCCCCCCAGCTGATTGCTGCCGTGAACTCCTTCCGAAGTGGCTCCGCCGCCGCCGGCGGCCTCGACGGCCTGACTCCTCAGCATTTTAAAGACTTGTTGAGTTCAGGCGCCGGGGAAGCTGGTGAGTCACTTTTGAAGGAGCTAGCGGCCCTAATTAACGTGATGCTCAATGGCGGTGTGAATGATGCCGTCGTCGATGTCTTGTACGGGGCAAATTTATTTGCCCTCCGCAAGAAGGACGGCGGCATCCGTCCCATTGCCATTGGGTGTACCTACAGGCGTACGGCAGCCAAAATATGCTGCAGATTATACGGTGAAAGTTTAAAAAACAAGTTCCAGCCCCTACAGCTTGGCTTTGGATCCAAAGGGGCCTACGAGGCTGCCGTACATGCCCTTTCCAGTTTTTTAAACTCCGGCAAAGTTGAGGTCATCCTCAAGGTTGACGTCAAGAACGCCTTTAACTCCGTTAACAGGGACATTCTGTTGGCCGAAGTAAAAAAGGAATTACCGGAAATGTATGGTTTTTTGTGGCAGTGTTATAGGCACCCTTCAAAATTACTTTACAGAGACAATGTTTTGGAATCTGCAGTCGGATGCCAACAAGGTGATCCCCTCGTACCAGTCATTTTCAGTTTAGCTATTCACCCCATAATACAACAACTAAATTCTAAATTTAATGTATGGTATTTAGATGATGGGACTCTAGGAGGCGACGTAGATACTGTTCTAAAATATCTCCGATTCCTAAAGCAGCAGTTTCAATTAATCGGCCTTGACCTCAATTACTCAAAATGTGAAATTTACCCTTGTGACAATACCGACAAACAATCGACTATACAGAAATTCAATTCAATAGCTCCAGATATCAAAGTTTTGGAAAAAAGTTGACTGCACCTCCTAGGTTCCCCAATTTTAGAAGACAGTTTTTCACCTTTTGTTGATGAAAAAATTTAACATTTCAACGACATCTCGAATAGACTTTCTAAAATCAACTTACGTTCCGTATTCACCCTTATCAGATACTGCTGTTTCGGTCCAAATTTTATGTATTATCTCCGCTCTTCCCCGTTATGGAAGAAGCCACACCTTTTAGACAAAATCGACCAAATCATTCGAAGTACTCTAACATCAATCATAAATGTGGCATTGGACGACCGCGCGTGCCTGCAAGCCACGCTACCCATTCGTATTGGTGGGCTCGGCGTCCGCAAAATTTCTAGTGTAAGCTTACCGGCGTTCCTGTCCTCGGTCCACAGCACCGAAAAGTTAACCACAAGAATCTTAACCGCTGCGCAGGTTGACTCTGAAGTGCCGTGTTTGACTGATGCGATGAACGCCTGGAAAGTGGCTTGTCCGGACACGGAGCAGCCCGAGAACCCGTCTTCCCAGAGACAGTGGGATGAGCCGCTCTGCAGGTTGGTACGGAATAACCTCATTAATACGTCCACCAACACTGTTGAGCGTGCCCGCATATTGGCTGTGGGAGAGTGGGAATCGGGCCTCTGGCTTCAGGCGCTACCTTCACCCAACATAGGCACTATGCTGGGTGATACCACTTTCCGGCTCGCTACAAGTTTGCAATTGGGCGCTCCTTGCGGGGCTCCGCATAGCTGTCAGTGCGGTGAAGCAGTCGACCGCATCGGACACCATGGCCTTTCCTGCAGCAAGAGCGCTGGTCGTTTGGCACGGCACGCAAGCATTAATGACATCATCCGTCGGGCTCTTGTCACCGCCGGGGTGCCAGCTGTTTTAGAATCCAATGGCTTGGCAAGCGACGATGGGAAGAGGCCAGACGGAATGACCATAATGCCATGGAAGTTAGGTAGGCCTATGGTGTGGGATGCAACCTGTGTCGACACCCTCGCGCCATCTCATCGTCCTAGCACGGTGGGCTGTGCTGGGGCGGCTGCTGCAGGTGCAGAAAGCCTCAAACGGCGCAAATATAACAACCTTATTGGTAGCTATATTTTTGAGCCGTTTGGGGTTGAAACACTAGGGCCGTGGGGTCCGAGTTCTCATCGAGTATTTCGGGACATCGCCAAGCGGTTGGTCGACTCTTCACGTGACCCCTGGCTGGCCAATTTTTAGGTCAAAAAATCAGCATTGCCATCCAACGTGGCAATGCTGCCAGCCTTTTGGGCACTTTTCCAACTGACAGCGATGCGGATGAATTTTTTGATGCCCAATGAGCTCTTCCTTTATTTTTTTTCCTCTGTATACTTGTACATAATTCATAATTTATATATTTTAGTGTTAGATGTATTCTATTGAAGATTGTATATTATTCAAATAATAAATAGTTCAGAAATGATAGGTTTCCCATACAAACTTTCATCCCCTAAATCCCCCCCTTGGGGTTATTTTTGAGACAAAAAGTAGCTTAAATCCTTCCTTGAAATGCCATCTATCTCCTTGCCAAATTTTATCGAAATTCGTTCAGTGGTTTAGGCGTGAAAAGGTAACATACAGACAGACAGACAGACAGAGTTTATTATATTAAATTGTCCAATTTGATAACCTAAAAATTTTGTTGCGATTCGTTTTGCCAATTTGTCCAATTTTCCAAATTGTCCAATTTGAAAACCTGCTCGTAAAACTTCAAGTAAAAATTTTGTAGCGATTCGTTTTGTCACTTGTCCGTTGCGATTCGTTTTTCCACTTGCCCGTTGAAGTTTCACTTCTACTATGTGTCCCTGCACACATTTTTTTTTTGCAGGTTTACTGCAAATTATGATTAGGTTAGGTTAGGTACATTTTAATAAATGCATTTTTTATTTAAACATATTTTATTTTATCAAACAAAAAACCTGAATTCAATCCGGAACCAAAAAAAACATCCATAGTCTACTCTAAACTTATACACACACAAAGGAACATTAACAAATGCACATCTTTCGTCATCAATCTTCATTCGGCTCATTTGCGTTATAATCAACTAGCTGCCAGCCCCGGCTTCGCACAGGTAACACTAAGTACTTATCTACAGCGCACCTACCTACCTATCTACCTATCCTACCCATAGAAATATAAACTTATATCTATGATCCTACCCTACCTATCTACACAACATCCTACCTACGGCACTTCATTTCTTGACATTGACTCCCCTGTCTCCCCTCCCGTACGGCCCGTACCCCAGTGACGCCTACATCCTACTAATATTATAAATGTGAAAGTTTGTATGTATGTATGTATGGATATTTGTTACTCTTTCACGCACAGATAGTTTATAACCTGGATTAACACACAGGATACTTTTTATCCCGATATTCCCACGGGATCGAGACTTATGCGGGTGAAACCGCGGGGCGCTGCTAGAAAAGAAAAAGAAAGTCGTGTTAGTTACACTATTTATAACTCAAGAACGGCTGAACCGATTTAGCTGAAAATTGGTGGAGGGGTAGCTTAGAACCAGGAGTCTAACATAGGATTCTATTTATCCCGGAAACCACCTTCTAAAGGGATGAGAAGGGGGGTGAAAGTTTGTATGGGAAATTAAAAACTGATGACTGGATTTGGATGAAAATTGAGTACTAGGCTTGCATGAATTCACGATAGTATTTAATTTTTTGGAAAAAGCAACCGAAAAGTAGATATTTATCAAGACCTTTCTGAGCAAACCTAACAAAAAGTACTAGACTTGCATGCATTCAATCAATACGTTATGCTACTAATAGGATTTCGGTAAGGCAGGTAGGTAGATAGGTAGGTAGGTAGGGTAGGTGCGTAGGGTAGGTAGGTAGGGTAAGTAGGGTAAGTAGGGTAGGTAGGGTATGTAGGTAGGGTAGGTAGGAAATGAAATGAAATGAAATGAAATTGTTTATTCTGTAAATAGGATATCGGAATCACTTTTACACGTCATATAAAAAAATATTAAAAATAAGCTAGGTGAGGTTGGTGTTTCCTATCTGACTACTCTGAGAAGAAAGGCCGAAACAAACTCAGAGGTCGCAGTCTCTTTTAAAGTCCAGACATAATCTTGGTCAAGTCATGTGAGGACCATGTAGATTAGTGTCTGAAATGGTCTTTTGAGGAAAGAACCACACAGATTTGAGTGGACCTGTCCAGTCAGTGCAAGCATTTGTCAGTAATCGTGGAGCTCAACTCAGAACTTAAGGAGCTCAACTCGACGAACAATACCAAGGAAAGGATATTTGGGTAGGCCGCATCAACTACTCAAACTGCCAGACCATCATTAAAACTGAGAAAGAAAAAAGAAATGAAAAGGGAAAAAAAATATCCACATAGTCCTCACATTCACAATAATTAAAATAATATAATACTTTACAAAGTAATCGTGTTTTTTTTAGGGTAGGTACGTAGGGTACATAAGTAGGTAGGGTAAGTAGGGTAAGTAGGGTAGGTAGGGTATGTTGGTAGGGTAGGTAGGGTAAGTAGGCTAGGCAGGGTAGGTAAGGTAGGTAGTGTAGGTTAGGTAGCCAGGGTAGCTAGGGGGGTAGGTAGGGTAGGTTAGGTAGTGTGAATAGGTAGGGTAGGTAGGTGCACCGTAGATAAGTACTTAATGCTACCCGTGCGAAGCCGGGGCGGGCAGCTAGTTGCATAATAAAATATGGTGCTGCCTAGCTAGCCGAGCAGGGTGAGCGGCTACCACGTGACTTTTTTCTAATACTTACATTTTTTAAATCGTGATATCTTTCGAATGGAATGTCCGAATTGAATAATCCAAAAAGTTATATAAAGTTATTGAAGCAGTCTTGAATATGAAGTAATTTATTTTGATAAGGATTAATACCAAGATACAAACAAAGAGCCTTTTCTAGCGGCGGCATTTCAATAAATTTAAAAAAATAAAATAACACTTATTGTGGCATAACTGTAATAGTTAGACATATGCTCTCGCGACACTTTTTGTAAATAATTATGTGTTCTGCAAAGTCGTAGTACATTATTTTATTCTATAATCAATAGTTTTCGCAGCGCACGCGATGTAAAGAATTTTTAAGGTAATTTTTTTACACCTTGGGTTACATTATTGGAGTTTTAGTAAGGATCCCTAATTTTTTTTAAATATAATATACCCTTTTGTCATCTGGGGATAGTGTAGCTTCCCAACAGTGAAAGAATTTTTCAAGTTGGTTCAATATAAAAACTTGAGATTCCAATCTATTCTCTCCTTCCGCCGCTGCCGCCTCTCACCACGCGATATATCGTCTACTCCCTCCACGCGGCCGTAACGCTTTTTCGTGACAGAAAAATCCTAATACCCGTCTATATAGAAGTTTCACTTCAAAAAAGTTTATCGGATAATGATTTCCTTAATTGAATTATTTAGCAAAGTTGTTATTGTGTAATGATGAAATTACAAATCATATTTTTGTCAATCGTTACTTGTCAAATGATAAGTTTTGGTGAAATGACTGGTCACCCCTGCAGGCACAATACGAGCAATAAAACTCAATGAACGGTGCTTTCATCAACCTCAAACTCCAAAGCATTTATTTCAATTAAACCATTTACAGGCACTTTTGAATTGTTAAATAGTCGGTCAGTTACAAAATACAAAAACATTTATTTCAACTAAAACATTGTTTCATACATAAATTGAGGCAGCCCCAGTAAGTTACAATAGTACTTGTGTCGGAGCTGTCTCGCTCTTCCCATAAGTGGTAGATTTTTGGATAGGAGCCTTTTTTTCCTCGTACAGGACTTCCTTCTGTGTCTTAATTTTAATGTAACTTTGTTTTTGATGGTTTTTTAGTTATGTTTAATGTGTTTTTAGTTTTGTGATTTCCTGTGCGAGTCTCAATAAATACTTTTTCTTTCTTTCTTTCTTTCTATTATTACAATGATGAGGTTAAAGTTTATAGAAAAATTAAAAATAAATTAAATTAAACAATTATTTAGCAGCTCTCGGTGTTTGTGTGTGTGTATGAGTGTGTGGAGGTAAGTGTGTGTACATGAGTGTGTGGTGGTGTGTGTGTGTGTGTAGCGTGTTTTTTTTTAGCTTATTCTTGTTAGAATATTTTCTGTTTCTTCATATGTTAAGGATCTCAACCATTCTGTTATTGTTTTTTTACAGTCATATAACAACAGGGGATACATATCCAGTTCACGATTAAGTTTATTATAGATGTAGGTGGATTGTGTAACATATTGACGTCTAGCGAAGACAGTTCGAATCCCTGGGGAGTGGGCCACTATATCTCTGCGCCTTCTGCTCTGAGATGCTGAGTCAAAAGGTAGACACTTATATAGGGTTAAGGATACATTTAGAACATAAAGTTTTCTAATTGAGAGCAAATTGCTAACTTTATAGTCTGTTGTAGGGAATCTATATGGTTTAAAATACATAACCTTGATAAGGGATCGCTGAGCTCTTTCCAGATCGAGGAATTTAGGTTTGGTAGCTCCACCCCAAATCGGAATACAGTAAGTAATTATAGATTGCGCCAGAGCCACATAGATTTTGTTTATGAGTTGTGCGGACATAACATGTCGTAGAGTTTTAAAGACCCAAATGAGCTTCCGGATCCTTTTCATAAGGAGCTCAATGTGAGCGTGCCATGACAGTCTTTGATCAACAATTATGCCCAAATATTTTGTGGAGCTGACTTGTTGAATGGTTTGACAGCCACAATGACTATTACCGAGAGCATTATTTTGGCACACATGAATCGCAATGCCATAGTCAGATCCAGGCAGTGACCTTTGGTTTGGAGAAAAACAAATAAAATTAGTCTTACTGGTATTATGGGTTAAAAGGTTTGCTTTAAGCCACCCAGCTCTCTCAGTCAGATCCTCTTCAGCAACAGTTTTTACATGTTTCCATGACGTTCCTAAGAAAACAACCGCAGTGTCGTCTGCGTATGAAAAGATTTGCCCTCCATTGATCTGCACATTGCATAGGCTATTAATATAAATTAAAAAGAGTGTGGGACCCAAAACGCTCCCCTGTAGGACTCCGTAATACACGTCCTCTTCATCACTACATAAATTATTAATTTTAACCATTTGCTGTCTATTTTTAAGATAAGTTTCAAAAAAGGAGAGAGCCGTACCTCTTATACCTATGCTTTCTAGCCTGTGCAGAAGGATTGGGATAGAAACGGTATCAAAAGCTTTCTTGAGATCTAAGAACACTGTCAAGCATTTATGACCCCTATCCACTTTATCAACAATATCAGATGTCAAAGCCGTAATAGCGTCTTGAGTTGAACGTCCTCTTCTGAACCCATATTGTGCATTTGATAGAATATTGTATTTCTGTAAGTAGTTAATTAGTCTCTTGTTTATTATTTTTTCCACAATTTTTGAAATTGTTGATAATACAGATATGGGGCGATAATTGTTCACATCGTTTACGTCCCCGCCCTTGTGCACAGGAGTGACAACAGAACGCTTTAAATCTTTCGGGAACATTCCCGTTCTGAAACATAAGTTAGCTAGTTGGGTTATCAGGGGAACCACAAAATCCCTGGACATTTTTAAATATTTTGTCGGTATACCGTCCCAACCTGGTGCACTTTCAGAGTCAAGACTTATTAGAGTATCGTCCACTTCCTGTGGATCCGTAAAACAAACGAGGAAGCTCTAGAGCTACTACAGGAGGTGGTCACAACCGGTATCCCAGTCTGAGTTACGATACTTTCGGCTAACGTTTTGCCTATGGTGGTAAAGAACAAGTTGACTGTATTTAATGAGGTTAGAGGGTGTGCGGTAATATTGAGAAGGTGGGTATTTGAAGTTTTGGGTGCTTTAAACTGTGTGATTTCATTAATTGTCTCGGACTTTTGGTTGAATCTTCTATTTGTTTTCTATAATATTGTCTCTTTATCTTTTTTATCAGATTGGAACAAAAGTTACGGAAACGTTTATAAGTTATTATTAAAATTATGTTGAAAGGATCTAATCTTGTTTGACGTTGCATTTTGTTTCTAAGCCTTATGCACCGCAGTGCTCTCTTACCACAAGAAACAGATTTAATTTTTGAGTTGCATAAGAGGGATGACCTAATCACCTCCACCAGTTTAGTGGCAAAGCTATCAGGGAGCGTGTAGGTATCAAACATTGATATATCTATATCAATAAGGCATTTATAAGCATTTTCAAAATCTATGACAGTTGTGGTTTTTGAACAAGTTCTTTGTGTTTTATTTGAGCTAGTTATATTTAAGAGAACCATAGCATGATCCGTGATTGTAGTATTAAGCACTGCCACAAAGGCAGAGGTTTTAGGTTTATCAAACTTCAGAAATGTATGGTCAAGACAATTCTGTTCTCTAGTGGGTAGGTAATGTCCTGGAAGGAGGCAGTGGACAGATAGCATATTTAGGTAATTTAGCCTATTTGATCGTTGTTGTGATGTTTCTGTAGGTTTTTGTATTATGTTAATATTAATGTCACCCAAGACAATAATATTCTTATGCATACTACAGGGTTCAAGATGGCTGTTTAATGAGCTAATGAAATTGTCAGCACAGGCAATAGACGGGGAACGGTATATACCTATAACAGTAAAATAAGACACGGCGATTTTAAGAGCAGAAGCATTTGTTAAAGTTAGTTTTGTTACCTGGGGCATATGTTTGTTTCTTACGTAGGCTACCACGCCATCGTTTTGGTTTAGCTGGATTGAGGTAAAATAAGAGTTGTAATTATTTAGCAGTGTTATTTTTTTCTTATTATTTAATCTACACTCAGTAAGAATAAGAACATCCACGTCGAACTCCATCAGTGCCGAATTTATCTGCAAGTCGTCAAAATTACTGTAAATACTCCTCATGTTCTGAGTCACAACCGTCAAGTAAGTATTTTTGAGTTTTAAAGACGTGGATATGTGTTCAATATTAGCTAAAACTGAATTTGCAATTTCACTCTGGTCTAATTCGTCAAGTGTATTTAAGTTACTATCCATTTTCGTGTAAGAAATCTAATAGGCATAACTCACGAAGCATGATTGATAATAGATATTGAGGAAAAAAAGTATTAATCAAAATGACTACATAAATATGCAGAAGTTTTAGTTCAATGTGGTACCATGGGTGTACGAGTGGATGTGTGATGTAAGCGAGAAGTAGTTGTAATTTGGATGTTAGTTGACGAGTGTTGCGTGTAATGTTGGTATGAGGTGGGTTTTTTTAGTGTTGATATTTGATGAGCATGTTTTACAGTAAAAATGATTTATATTTATTAATGTTTTAACAAACCATAGGAACTATAAGATAATTCAAACAATATAAAGGCCCGTAATAAAGCCAACCAAAGCAAATATACAAATAAAATAACTAGAATTAGTCATGCACTTTGAAGCAAGCTATGCACCTGTGCTTCACTCTTCACGAGGATCACCTTAGCGTCCTCGCCCTTTTTCAGAAAAACACGACCAAAAGCAGTCCAGCAGAATTTATACTGTTTTGATTTAGCTAAGTCCCGGGCTAAGAAAAATAGGCGGGCGTTCTTGGGGTAAGTTGTTCTGAACAGGAACGTCCCCATTACTAGTGATAGCAAGGTGCTTCGCTTGAAGTTTCGTCTTGTTTTTTATGTTGTACGACTTAGTGCTTTTCAATAAATCCTGTTTTAGAATTGCAGAGTCCAGTTCCGCTACGATAGGGGGGCTATTCACCCCTTCCTTCTTCCCCTGCGATCTAAAGATGTCCTTGATATCTCTCTTACTAAAATCAAGATTAATATTCTTAGCAAGACTAAGAACCATATTTATGAAGTCCTCTCTGGTTTCCTGGTTTTTCCGAGGGACATTCTTTATTTCGATATTATTCTTGCGCGAGCATCGTTGCAAGTCCTCAATTCTATCCTCCAACACAGTGATATAATCTTTGTCTTTCTTTGCTTGTAATTCTAACTGAGTAATCTTATTTTGGAACTCGTCATTTTGTTTAGTCAAAAACGCGACAGAAGTTTCTATGATGCTATTTGTAAGTTGAATCTCCTTAAGGTTGGGAGTGATATTTTTTAATTCGGTTTTCTGGGTTATGTATGAAGGACTGAAAAAGTTCTTTAATTTCCTCCTTAAATTTGTAAAATTCCGAGGGTAAGTCTTCTTCCCTCAGCCTTTTATAGCGTTGGTAAACATAGTTTGGAGGGGTAACATCGGTGCCCACTTCGCAAATGTTCCCGTCAGAAATAGATTTGTTCATCTTAATACTACGTAGCTCCAAGTTACCAGGATACGATGAGTGCCGAAGATACTTAAGCTAATTAGCTAAATATCTAAAGATCTAAAGATGCGCCGGGGCAGATAGAAGGGACTTTGCAAACTATTTCGTACAATGGCAACGAAGTAGGCGTAGATTTAGGATAGCCCAAGGGCGCGGCCTCAGGTCAGCTGACTAAAGTGCCGCGCTTGCGACAGGGATGTCCTTGTAGTGATGATGCGACGGTGTGCGCGTACGCTGATTTGTTGAGCCGTCGTCAGGTACCAGGGTAGCAGGTTAATTAGGAGTGAGTTTACCTCGACGCGCGACGGTAGGTATGTTGGTGGCAGAGATAGTTACTATGGATGTGTGAATTGTACTCACGTAACTTCTTGCGTACAAACACCTCTACTGTGCATATGCTGTCCTATTTTTGCACTTCTATTTAATTGGCACAAATTTAAATTTTATTTATATTTTAAAACAACACAATACGGTCTTCTACACGTCTACACCTTATGGTGGTCCGGGGGGAGAGGATTTAGCAGTTAGCCAGAAAGTTGAACCCAGTTGCCCATTCCAAAACGTAGACCTTTATGGAGAAGAACGGGCAAGAAACTCCAAGGACACTCTTTTTATGAGAACAATATACAAAAAATAATCAAAGCAATTCAAAATATAAGATTAAAAATAAGCCCTGGCAGATAAGAGATGACCAGTCACAACTGACGGCGCCCGTGCACGAACATGACGCGTGGATCAGGAGGGCTGCGACCCATTCATTATCACTATAGTTTAGGTGGTGAAGTCATTACTCGTGTCACCAACATAAAGGACTTGGGAGTGACTTTCGATCGCTGTCTTACTTTTAGAGATCACATTTCTACCCTTGCGAAGGATTCTTTCAGGCGCCTGGGATTTGTTTTGCGAAATGCTCGTGACTTTGACACTCCTAATGTTATTAGGCTATTATACACCACTCTGGTTCGAACCAAACTCGAGTCCAGTGCTTGTGTTACCGCGACCCAAACACTGATGCTTAAAAAGCTACAGAAAACCCTCTTAAGATGCTTCTTCCAGAGGTTATACCATTTCTTTCCCTACATGTACCCTACCAACTTTCTTTTAAGGATGTTGGGCTTTAATTCGTTGGAGGTGGGAAGAGGCCTTGATCAGCTCACGGTAGCCTGTAAAACCTTACGGGGACGTATAGACTGCCCAGACCTGCATGGCCTTTTCTGCCGACTATTTGTGCCCGACGTCGGACACCGTCCCAGCCGCCGGCACAATCTATTTGCGCAACCGTCATCCAAAACTGTTGCCAGAGCTGAATCTCCAGTGTGTCGTACTTTGAAGATGCTCAACGCCCTTCTGACTGCCAACCCTGAATGCGATGTGTTTGCGGATGAATGTAATAAAATTATGCGTATATGTATGTCTGATGTTCTGTGAGAGAAAGTATGCAAGGGAGTCCACTGTTCCATGTTAGTTTAATTAAATTTAATTAAAAAACAAAGAATTGTCAATATTAATCTTTTTATATTTCTATGTTAATTAATGTAATTGGTGTTGTACCTACCGTTTTAATTAACTATAAATAAATAAATCAGCACCATCCAGCTCAACCAATTTGTAGGGAACGGAATGATCCAACACACTCGCCACCATCAGCGAGACATTTAAGTGAGCATGACATACTCTCAACTGCCATGCTCTTTCAAGTCAACATACATCTTAATAACATTTTTTTTAAACGGCGCCGTGGTACTCACATTTACAAAAATTGGGAAAATGCTTCTAAATTATACAAAACTAGTTTGCAATGTATTTGAGAGATTAATAAATAGAATGTTACTACCAAAAAGAAAGAAAATCATTACCCATTGGAGTATTCAACAATTAAAACTTGTTTACATAAAAAATAAACAACAAGTTCGTAATGTCAGAAAAAATTAAGAGGGGAAGCAACTCTTCCAAACATGCTGTGGAGCAGGACCAGCATTAAGCCAAGCATTTTTATCTACGATATAATCACCCAACTTATAGTTATGCTTGTCTACATAGTGTGCGTTTAATGCATGTTTTAAATTTCTTCTCATTCAGTTGAAGAATATCGAGTGGTATTTTATTAGAACATTTTACACAGTACCCCATAAAAGAAGTGTACACTTTAGACAATCTGAAACGTGGTTGATCTAATTTGTTCCTATTTCAAGTGTTAAAATTATGCCTGTCACTTATCTTACTAAAAAGATTTTTTCGAACATACATAATGTTTTCATATATACTGACGAGATAACGTCATGATGTTAATTTTCTTAAACAGTTCCTTAGAGATTCGCGCCTGCGGAGGTTAATATGGCTCTGACAGCCCTCTTTTGCAGAATAAAGATATAATTAATATCTACAGCCCGTCCCCACAGCAAAATACCGTAAGACATGATGCTATGAAAGTACGAGTAACTAAAATACCAGTCTCGCGGTATCCACGTCTGTTAGTTTGCAGATTTTCCAAACAGCGTAAGCGGCTGAACTTAGCCACCCTGCAAGTGATGTTAAGTGATGACGCCACTGTAGTTTTGAATCAAGCGTGATCCCCAGGAAAATCGTTTTTTTCGACGAATTCTAGTGTCTTCCTATTCAGTACAACATGACATTCACGACTTCTAACATTTGGTATCGCGAATCTTATGCATTTAGTTTTCTTCTCATTTAATACCAAATTATTTACAGTAAACCAATTATGGACCTTAAGCATAGCGTTATTTACTTCGTCAAGCTCCTGTGCATGTCTGTTTACCTTAAAAATCAGTGATGTGTCATCAGCAAATAACACCATTTGTGGTCGGTTTTTCAGTAAATGAGGTAAATCATTTATTTATACTAAAAAGAGGAATGGACCCAAAATCGAGCCCTGTGGTACAACCATTTTGACTTTTAAACCCAATGAATTTACACTGTTTATTTGAACTTGCTGCAGTCTATCATTCAAATATGATTTTACTAAGCTAAGCGCAAGTTTACTCAGTCCATAATGCTCAAGTTTGAAGAGAATACCCTTACTACGGGAATACCCTTTGATCTATACACAAATTAAATATTAAAGCTAAATATGGTGCAATTGTCTCAATAATTGATTGACAAACTATAGTAGACATACCCCACAGATCTTCGGTAATTTTGATCTTAAGTTGCTTATAAGCCTTTACAATGACCACAGAGTTTATATGTTAAAATTTAAATTCCACGGGAAAGGCTAAAAAATTCGCTCTTACTAAATCAATAGCAAGTAAGGGGCAGGAATTTAAAGTTTATGTAGTTTTAATTGGAATATTGGTAAAGAAAGTTGCAAATTCCTGAGCAACATCGATGTTATCGCTAATGAGACCGCGTTAATTAGAGCATTTGTTATTATACCAAACATTACACACCCCTTGACACTTCCCGCGGTCTCATTAGCGATAACATCGATCAGGAATTTGCAACTTTCTTTGCCAATATTCCAATTAAAACTACAGAAACTTTAAATTCCAACCCCTTACTTGCTAGTGATTTATTAAAAAAAACTGTATGGCCTTAAGCCGTATATTAACACAGAAACTTAATAAGGGGTGTGTAATAATAATAATAATAATCTACATCATCACTGACAGGACTATTGTTGCGAATAAACCTGATATAGTGGTGGTGGATCGAGTAGAGCGGCGCACAATGTCAATTGACATAACGGTCCCGCATGACGGGAACCTCGTGAAAGCTGAGAAAGATAAACAAATCAAGTATCTTGACTTGGCTCACGAGGTTGTCGACATGTGGGATGTGGACTCAGCGATCATTGTGCTGATAGTCCCAACAGCCAACACCTAAGGAGGCTCTCGTTGGGCAGCTGGATGAAGGGCTTGATTCAGAAAGCGGTACTCCTGGACACGGCTCGCATTGTCAGGAGGTTCCTCTCTCTGGAGCCCTGACCATCGGTAGCTTGGACCCTGTTCCCGATACCGGTGGGCTACTATTTTTTATATTTTTAAATGTTTTTTTTAATGATTTTTATAAAAATATTTAAAAATGTACTCAATAAGTTATAAGACGAATAAATGAACAAAATAATAATAATAAACATTTATTGGTAACAATATACTTAAAAACTAATGTTAGTAATCATCACAACACAAATTAAAATGAGACATGAAGCCGCATCCATCTCTGCAGCATGGGGGACTCCCCCCGATCTGCAAATACACACAGTATAGAATAGGAACTACCACGAACCCGAGTGAGTAGGGAGGCACATCTTTTCCTTATGACAGCGGCAAATCCATCAACCCGCGCTTCAGCAAACATCCCTGACGCACTACAACGCCATGGCAGCCCCAACAGTACCCTGAGTGCATTGTTGTATTGGACATGCAGATCGCTGTATGCCCGCTGCGAATAACTGACCCACAGGCTGCAGGTGTAAAAAGATTGGCAATATGCTGTAAAAAGCGTGATCTTAACCGCATTCGTACACCGTGCAAACCTGCGAGCCTGCATGTTACAACGGACAGCCAGCGACCTGCGTTCCCTTTCTATGTCTACATTATCACTTAAATCATCGGTGACCCAGTGACCCAAATATATAAATCTAGACACCCTGCACAGTGGAGTGCCATAAAGTGACACATTCGGAAATGCTGGGTAAGAAAAACCACTTGCTTTGAAGAGCATTAGTTCACTCTTCCCAACATTATTCTTAAGCCCATGAGTCACCGCATATGATTCACAAATAGACACTAGCCGCCTCATGGCACTAATTGATGGACTCAACAACACCATGTCGTCTGCGTAACTAAGGTAATTGGTACACACTCCGTCAATATGACATCCGACCATAGTGCTGCTGAGCTCAACAATCAACCGGTTCAAGTACAGGTTGAACAAGCGAGGTGAGCTTAATCCCCCCTGCCTCACTCCGCATTTCAACCGGTACACACTCGAAAGAGAACCGTTCCATCTCACACAATTGCATTGATTGCTATACCAAAACTTAAAAATGGATATAACTTCAGTAGGTAAGGAAGTTAAGTTGGTAATGTTTGGTATAATAACAAATGCTCTAATTTTACTTGAAACAACGTTCATTATAATATAATTTTCATATGCTATAATATCAAATAACCCAAATTCATATGAACTTATGTTTTATATCATATAATATACCTTTAATATAATAACATTTAGTATAACGTTCATTTTATATAATTTTCAATGTGTATAATATTCTTTTTATATAACGTTCATTTGACCTAATGTTCTTTTGACAAAATTTTTATGTTTAATGGTCACAGTTCTAAGCTAACTCAAATGGCACCTAACCAAACCTTAAAATATTCTATGCATGGTCGAGGGTGGGGCTGGTCGACGGAGCTCCGCGTCGCGGGGCTCTTACTTCTGGGTGGTTTGTAAAAAAATAACCACGAAGGGGATGGGCAAATGAATATTATGGTGAATAAATGTAATGGAAAACGACATTATTGAAAATGAAAAATATAGCAAATAAATTGACGATTAAAATTATTATGACACTTGATCGATTATGACCAATGCAGATAGTTAAAATGATTTTATGTAATTTCACGATTATGGCAAATGAAGCGTTATTTCTAATGAAATTATGGCAAATACAAGTATGGTATATAAAATTATTGCATTTTAAATTATGGCAAACATAATTAAACCGATTGAATGATTTGAAGAGGCTTTATAATCTATATTGAATTATTTTCTAAAAATATTAATAGGATCGATATCGATAGAATCTAAAATATAATAATAAGTCACCATAAATAATTACTGATTTATTACCAGGTGCCAGTTTAGCTAAAACGTCTTCCATTACTGACTCAAATATAGAGTAGTTTTGATTATTTGGAGGTCTGTAAACGCACACTTTAAAATGCTTATCTAGCTCAACACAGGACAGTTCAATGCTATGTTCCACCGATAGTTCAACTATGTCATTACGACTCTTAGATTTATACAATTTTTAATTAAGATTAGGAAACCTCCACGTAGCATGGATTTTCGGTTAAAACAACTGCCCACACTATAATTCTCAAAACTAATTAGAATTTCGTAATCTTTGAACTAGTGTTCAGTTATACAAATAATATCAAACATTGTTTTTTCTAAAAACAATTCAATTTCTAATTGTTTGGAAGAAAAACCTTGAATATTTTGATGAAACAATTTCAAGGAATGCTACTTAGCCCCGTTTTTACAATTAACTAATTGAGTGCCAGAAGATAGCTTGTTGATGGTGAGACAAACTACATTGTTACTAGTGCCTTCTGTTGTCTTACTGACTAGTTTAAATTATTATTGCTAACCACCTTAATATTAGTATTATTACTAATCTTTGTGGTGCTAAATACATAAGACTTCGACATCCTACTACTTATGTCTGAGTTTATATTAAAAGCTAATAGCCATGCTATTTGACGTCTAAAACTAGTCAATTTTAATTTAGTATTTTTTTTAATTAAGTAGGTAGATACGCAGTATCCCTAGTCAATTTTAATTTCTCAATAAAAGTGTTGGTGTCAAAAAATATAAGTTTGTCACTATAGTGATTAACTAATAAATGCATATGGTTATTTAGCATATGTATATGTGCTGAAGGTATGGAAAAGCACACAATATTATTTTCTGACAATTAATCTTCAAGATTTCAGTGACACTGACAGTGATGTCATCTTTTTTTACATTAGTACTATTGCCTACAAATCTTCTACAAATACAGAAATAATGGCTTTTTCGGATCATATTTATTCCCGTTATAGATGACATTATCTTTTCGTAGGATTTCCCTGGCATACAATAATTAACAGCCGATTGACTCAGGTTGTTACTCAATAATTTACCTTACCCTCTCCCTAAACTATCTGAAAACATAATAGAACAATAACAATCTTTACTAGAACAAGGGAGAGAACAAGTATCTGTCTGTGCTACTTGAGATGAACCTTGTACAACATGTGGTGCACCTTGATCAGGGATACATTCCTGTGCCTCTCCAGACTGGGACGGGTCCTCCGTTGCCTCTTCCTTCTTTGTGTGAACTTAATTAAAAGAGGGGTTTGATACTAAAGATCAACAGCCATAATATCAGCAGTTAAAACATCAACACCGTAAGACCAACGATTCAAAATCTCAACACTTCAGAATATCAGCAGCTTATTAGGTCAACAGTTCACCAGACCAAAGTTTGAAATCTCAACTTGGAAAGTATTCGCTGATAAATATATTAAATATGAATTTTCACAGTTTAGAGCAAAGAGGTTTAATTTTGTTTTAAATTTGTTAATTTTCAAAAGGATGTTAAAAAACGTATATCGTCTTGACATGCACCAAGCAAACTGTCATCTGTCTTCAAAATGGCGACGCGCCGGTAATGAAACACACTTGCACTATTGTATACGGTACTAGTAGCGGGTTTGATACTTAAGATCTACCCATAATATCAGTAGTTAAAACATCAACAACGTTAAGTCATACGACCACGACGTTCTTAGGACGCACCATTATCGAGATATAAGTAAAAGAAAAAATAAATACAGGACTGTTTTTGCACGTGAAGTCGAGATGTTGGTGTGAATTTTAGTTCGATTAAAAATTGTCTGAATTAGTCTGCTTTAGTATTATACAATCAAAATTTTTGGTGAAAAATTTCAAATTCAGAATAGCAAAATTGCCATTTTCACTAAACTAAAAACTCAGTAAGTACTATCTTAGTGCTGTCAAACTAAAATATAGTTAAATTGTGTCAGTTTAGTCTATTTCAGAATGGGAAATCGTCGTTTGACAGGGCTAAACTAAATTTTAGTGATTTTTTGTCTAGTTTAGAGGTATTTGTGACAAGAGAATCGGCACCAATGTTATACATGTTTTACTATATGTAAACATTATTTGACGAAGGGTGCTTACCTTTTATTTACTTTTTGGTCGGTCAGGTATAGGTAGGTATATATTTGAGTAATTACACAATATATTAAGATAAATAACAAATGTAAATAAAAATCCTATTTAGTTATCTATTAATATATTGAAAAAAAAATTACATGTTTGTAATAAGAAGTTTTCTTAAATAATTGATAATTACTAAAACAGTAATACCTACAAACTACGAAAACAATTTATAATAAAGCGATTCAAATCACGTTCTTTTATCATTTAACACATTACGTACGTAAGTCAGCTACAAAAATTAACAAAACATATTGGTAATTTTCATACCCAATTAAATATTAATTTGTAATTATTTAAATTATGATAGATAAATAACTAATTTAAAAAAAAACTGTTATTGTGTCCATTTCCTCTTTCTTCGATAAAACCCTTTGTAAAGCTTCTTCAAATTTTTTATTATGTTATGATTATTATGTATATCATAATAATCATAACATAATGAAAAAGTTATGATTATTCAAAACATTTGAAATTTCACGGGTTTATGCTACTAGTACCGTATACAATAGTGCAAGTGTGTTTCATTACCGGCGCGTCGCCATTTTGAAGACAGATGACAGTTTGCTTGGTGCATGTCAAGACGATACACGTTTTTTAACATCCTTTTGAAAATTAATAAATTTAAAACAAAATTTTAATCTCTTTGCTCTAAACTGTGAAAATTCATATTTAATATATTTATCAGCGAATACTTTCCAAGTTGAGATTTTAAACTTTGGTCTGGTGAACTGTTGACCTAATAAGCTGCTGATATTCTGAAGTGTTGAGATTTTGAATCGTTGGTCTTACGGTGTTGATGTTTTAACTGCTGATATTATGGCTGTTGATCTTTAGTATCAAACCCTTAAAAGAGAATGTAGTGACTCTTCAAGAACCTGTAATCGTTGGTTGTCAATTTGATCAATGTTTTTACTGTCTTCTAATTTAATTTGATAGTTTCTTGCCTTAGTTTAATATTATTGGACTGTGTTTATGTTGTTTCCTGAATTTATTTATAATTTTTTTTAGTTTTGATTTTATAAAACACTAATAGAATTGCAATACTTTGATATTTCACAATAGGTACCAAGTTTCGATATCTATGTAAAAAAAGTGACTTAGACTCAGTGCAGGGTGCCAAATCAACCAAAAATGTTGATACTAATACTCAATGAATGTGTTACAGCGATTGTGTGCTAATTATAGAATAAAAGTTAACAATACTCCCCTTTTAAATCCGCAGGTCGAACATCAGCTGTTCGTGATAGGTTACCCGTGACGGTGGGTAACCAAAAACTGTGTTTTACTATGTAAAGCAGGAGTTTTTATGCAGTTATTTTACATTTAGTTATATTAACACACCATTACACTTAAAAATTTAATAAACCTACTATTAAAATACGGAACAAAATTTTGACATGTCATTCGGGCAATGTTCCTTAGTTATCAATTTTTGCAATAAAATGTTATGCATAGTCAGCAATCAGAAGACGATGTTCATCTGCCAACAGAAAGAGACAGAATGATGACGCTAGTAGATTAAATTCATCACATTGTAACATCCTCTGGGAGCTTACTGTATTGAAATGGAGACGAATGGACCGATGCAATGGTTGTTTCATTCTAGGCGGAATCTTTAAAGTCTTATATTTTTGTTGGCAATGTTAAATTTTATGAGTAGAAGTTTCAGTAGGCAGTTCGTGTAGCTGTGAGTACATAGCAGGGTAGCAGTCGGCGGGAGGCGACGTCGGCGACTAATCCGGCGCCGCGAGCATTAGCATGCAAGACAAGTGCTGGAGACGTGCCCGTTGTGTTTACTGTGCCCGCTGTGCCCACCATGCCCACCGTGCCCACTGTGCCCAGGTTACCATCACCTGCCAGTTAGCAGCTAGCTGCAGTTTTGTAGCAACCTGCCACACGCAGCACAATAACACATTTGAGTTTGACTACGGATTACAATACTGTGCTACGGTTGCGAAGCACGCGTAGCAATAAAGTCTACTACGTCGTAGCAAAGCGTAATCTTTCGTGAACTATTTTTATTCAAACGACCTTAAATACTGTTTACAAGTGCAAAACCATGAATTGATGAAAAATTGAACGGCACTGTTTATGTCTATAAAAAAACCAAAGCTTTATATTATTATTTGATTTGATAAGCAAGCGGGCCAAGGAAGTTTTTTGAATTGGATTACCAGTGTAAGTGTAGTCAGCCTGATTGATAGACTGTTCGATGACCTTACTCGTTACCGCTTGCTTCGTGAACAGTCGGCTAAGTCGCGAGCGGCGGCCTGTCGCATTAGCGTCGTGTCGGCGTGTCGCGTGTCACGGCGCTTCCGATGAGAAATTTGCACCTAAAAGCAAATGGACAGCTTTATTAAAATAGCTAACAGTTAAGAGCTGCTCCTGCACTCAGCGGTGTGTGAACGATTCCTAAATAAACATCGGAAAGGACTTTGAAGCTCAAGAGTCTGACTGCCAATTCAATTTTGGTTTTCCTTCTAAGGGTAACATGTTATTGATGTACCTAAGTTTAATATTTTTATTCGAGTAGTAAAGTTAATTAAGCGTAAGTTTGACTACGTCTGTGAACCTCGAGAATGTGGAGTGTGTGAGTCGTAGTGCGACCTGCGTTTTATGAGTGTCGTGTTTCTGATGAGTTTTACTTTTCTCCAAACATATATTTGTTGTAATAAATTATTTAATTGGCTCTACGGTGAATATAACATTGTCGGTATTAAATTAATATAACACAAGGTATCACTATTCTTCCACTATTTTTCTCAACAGAAGTGGTCTGCTTTCACTTTTAAGTTTCCTATTAAGTTCCGTAGCGTAATGTTAGACCATCCTATAGTTCAAACACATAACATCACGCTTCACGTTTTGTTAAGCTGAGTTGTTTCATAAGCCTGCCTTTCACCGTATACGTATACAGGATGGATTGTTGAGACGGGGCAGTAAGGGTACTTAACCTTAACCGGTGTAGTTAGGTAGAGAAAAAAAACGATCTTAGGAGACAGTTTTTCTTTGTCTTTGAAGTACTTATTTTTTTGAAAATACGACTCCCATTCAAAGATTTTAAAAAAGTTCTAAAGTCAGCAAAAAATGGGTAATTTTCACAAAAATTTTTTTGATGCCAATCGATCCTGTTTCTTATAAGGATCTAAAAACTCTGTCAGACAAACTGAAGGTTGAGTAAGTACTAGAAACGTTAAATATCGGAAAAAACTTTTTCCATACACTGGCCGCTACAATGAAGACTAGCTGAAAATGAACACAAAAATTTATAAATTTTGAATTTCGAACGAATACGCGATATAATTTTACTTACTTTCAAAATCAAATCAAAATCGTTTATTTGGATAAATCGTGGTGGGTACAAAAGATGTTTTAAGTATAAAAAATTCAGTGCAACGACAAATCCAGTGACAGCATGCAAATATTTCATGGATGTTAGAAATAATATTTATTATCTTAATAACCGTTTAGTGTTACGACTAATTTTAATCCCTTTTGTTATCCATTTTAATACTGTAGCGGCATCTACATCGCTACATGCGAAGTACGCATCAAAGACCTGACGTCACACAACATGCTGACGTCACACTAATCCTGCATCGCGCAATTAGAGTTTACCGCGCGATAAACATATATAGAATCTCCCAACTTCAAACCTCTGGGCAGTTGCCCGCCAGACACGACACCCGTCTGCTTGGAGGATCCACCCTTTTCTATGGGGATGAGTGAACTTTACACCCTGTTCCTCATACCCCTAAATACACTACAATTTATTTTTGGTGAAAATTGTACATCTTAAGAAAATCTGTGAATGATGATCAAAATATCTCAAAAAGTTAAGGACAGTCTCCTAAGATCATTTTCCTGTAGCTACAACGGTTAACGTATTTGCCCTTACGGACCTATCTCAAAAATCCACCCTGTATACATGACATACAGATATGTTTACATCCTAAAGCCTAGGGCGAGACTACATACATACACACGAATATGACACCACGCTTGTATTCCCCAAAGGGTTAGTCTTAGGTGTACCTATAGTACACCCACATTTCGCCAGCGCGAGCCTAATGCCACCAAGCCAACAAAAAAAAAAAAGCATATATCTACTGGTTATACGTACACGTTTCCACTTTTTAACCGAGTTCCAAAAAGAAGGAGGTTCTATGTTTGACTTAGCCAGAAGGTCTAAGTAGCAAAATGTTCAACAGCGCGAAACGTCTAATGAGCAGTAATCCTAATTAGCAAAATGTCTATGTAGCAAAACGTCCAACTATCAGATGGTCTATGTAGCAGAACATCTATTTAGCTAATCGTCATTTTTAAAATGTGTACACTCATGATATAAAGTAATAGTCATTTGCAAATTTGATTTAAAGAAATCTGGTTAAAAAAGTTAGTAGCCTCTTAAATATTATTAGGTTACTAGGCGCATAAATTCCCCTGAATTTATTCACCTGATATCCGTTTTATTTTAAAGGTTCAAGGTTTATCAAAAATTCAAAGGGACTTACTTTTTGACCCTCAAGCTTTTGCAGCTCTCTTTTGTATTTGGCATTAAACATTATATCGATCTTTCTTCTCATATTTCCTTCAAATAACATATTCTTGTATTAGCGATCTTGCCAAATGGCTTTTTTTCTAAGAGCTTTGAGGAATAGTAGTAGGGTTGGCTTTGGTTTTTTACATTCGTATTTAGCCGCCTGTGCCAAGCCGCGTACCTTCAAGTGCATTGTTTGTCCGAAACCTATAATTGCTAGGACAGCTTATTATATCTGCCAGAGACTGTAGCCATTGTCTATTAAAGTAATTTAAAAAGTCACCATTTCTTCGCTTTTCATGGCCTTTTCGACAATGCTATAATAATAATAATACATTTATTTCTCAAAAAACTGAGTAATATTTTACAGAACATAGTTTGGCAGTAATAGTTTCTGATATAATGGATGTAGCTGCTGTAGATGTTTTCAGTGCCTTTTCCCTCGATATTTGATCAGTAAAATGCTAGTCCAACATTCCGTAATATATGGAGAAGTTAGCAGGTAAACATACTCTGACAATGTTTCAGCACTCTCTGTTTTCAGGAAGACCCAATGTTGACGCTTTTTCCCGGCCTTATTAAGATGATAATAGCAGCTCGTTATTTGAGTGTTCGGAAAAGCTTATTTAATTCCATTGATAAGCGCCATCTCATAATCGCATTTAATGGCCATCATGTCTATTTCAAAATACTGTTTGATGAGGCCAAATAAGCGTTCGTAGTTTTCTTGCCTCTTGTCAGATAGTAATGCATAATATACAGGGTGGATTTTTAAATTGGGGCAGTAAAGACAGCTACCTTAACCGTTGTCGCTAGAAGAAAACGGTCTTAGGAGACTGTCCTTAACTTTTTGAGACATTTTGATCTGCATTCACAGATTTTGAAAAAAATTGTACAGTCAGCAAGAAAATGGACAGTTTTCATAAAAACTTTTTTTGATGCCATACGATCTTGTTTCTTATAAGGATAAAAAAACTCTAGCGGACCAACTGAGGTTTGAGTACTAGAAAAGTCAGAAATCGCAAAAAACTCTTCCCATACATTTCGTAGGAAATGTGATTCCAACTTACTATTTTTTTAACGTTTTCCAAACAAGTCTGAAAGTTCTAAATAATTTGAGGTCGGTTTTAGAGTTCCGTACCTCAAAAGGAAAAAACGGAACCCTTTTAGGATCACTTCGTTGTCCGTCCGTCAGTCTGTCACGACCCTTTTTCGACTCTTTTTGTTCTCACATGTTTAATTTCAACATGAATGATGTAACAAATAGTTTGTAACAATTTATTTAAAAGAGTGTCCGTGGAGTTTCTTGCCCGTTCTTCTCCATAGGTACCTACCTACTACGCTTTGGAATGGGCAACTAGCTTCATATTTCTGACTGACCGATTCCTTGACAATTCAAAAGTGCCTGTAAATGGTTTAATTGAAATAAATGCTTTGAGTTTGAGTTTGAGATTCTCAGGAACGCGTGGAGGTATGAAGTTGAAATAACATCAAATACGTAGTAAGTAGGTCTGTGGTCCCTAGAAAGCTCAAAATCAAGCTAAGTCAACGCAATAAAAGATACGGCCATTTACACGACATAATTTTTTTTTTTTGTTGGCTTGGTGGCATTAGGCTCGCGCTGGCGAAATGTGGGTGTACTATAGGTACACCTAAGACTAACCCTTCGGGGAACACAAGCGTGGTGTCATATTCGTGTGTATGTATGTAGTCTCGCCCTAGGCTAGGATTTAAACATATGGCAAATACGTTAACCGTTGTAGCTACAGGAAAATGGTCTCAGGAGACTGCCCTTAACTTTTTGAGATATTTTGATCAGCATTCGATTTTCTTAAGATGTACAATTTTCACCAAAAATAAATTGTAGTTTATTAAAATGGATAACAAAAGGGATTAAAAGGAGTCGTAACACTAAACGGTTATTAAGATAATAAATATTATTTCTAACATCCATGAAATATTTGCATGCTGTCACTGGATTTGTCGTTGCACTGATTTTTTTATACTTAAAACATCTTTTGTCCCCACCACGATTAATCCAAATAAACGATTTTGCATACCATAACACAAGTAAAATCATCACAGCTATTGAAATCTACATGGATTTAGAGAATGCCTCTTGAGCCTGAATTGGCAAGATATTTATGATGAAATAGATCCTAATACAGCTTTTAATAGTTTTCATGAAACCTTTTGCTTATTATATAAATTAAATTACCCTTTGCTAAAAATAAAAGTAAAAGATCAAACACCTACTTTAAGATGGATAACTAAAGGTATAAAAAAATCTTGCCTCTCTAAAAGATATTTAAAATCAAAATATCATGCAAATGAATCTAGGGAAAATAAATTGGTTTTTAATAAATACGCAATTTTTTTTTAAAAGTGTATTAACGTGGCCAGAAAGCAATCTTCTAGCAAAGTTATTTTGAAAGCTAAAAACAAATGTCAAGCAACATGGAAATTAATTAAAAATAAACCTAAATGTACAAATTCAGAATATATAAAGGCTATTAAACTGAATGGTGCTACGATAGAAAAACCTGAAGAAATAGCGGAAGCATTTAATAATCACTTCATTGATGCTCCAAGTATTGACATAACCAACAAGAAAAAGAAAAACAATATTACAAAAAACACTAGCAATGTAAGTAATAGTTTATATCTAGAACCTTGCGAACCCAATGAAATCAATGAAATAATTGAATCACTAAATAATACCAACGCAGTGGGATATGATGAAGTTTCCACCCAAATAATAAAATCATGCGCCGATATATTGTCTCCTATAATAACTCATCTTGTTAATTTAAGTTTCTTTGAAGAAAAGTACCCGAACAAATTAAAATTAAAAATCAGTTATAAAACCATTATTAAAAAAAAACCATGATTTAGACAATTATCGTCCAGTGACCTTAATACCTATAATTTCAAAAATATACGAAAAAACAATGCATAATCGAATTGTCTTATTTATATTCAAATACAATATAATAAATACGGAACAAAATGGTTTTCAAAAAGGAAAGTCAACCGCACTAGCTTGTTATCAACTAATAAAATCGATTACGGAGAATATAGATAAGAAGATATCGGTCACTGCAGTATTTTTCGACATGACCAAAGCATTTGACTTTGTAAATCATGATATACTGTTAGAAAAGTGTGAGAGTTACGGAATAAGAGGAAAAGCGTTAAATTGGCTAAAAGATTACTTAACGAATAGACAAAAACGGGTTGAAATTTTAGGAGTTAATAAAGACAGAGAAGTGATATCGTATAAATCTCAATACAGGACCAATGCGTATGGCGTGCCTCAAGGGGCAAATTTTGGGGCCATTGCTTTTTCTTCTTTACATAAATGATTTGCCAACATTGACGAGGAATAAGTGCGTGTTGTTTGCAGACGACATCTCCATGATAATAAATAAAGATAGTGAAAATGAACAATTTGAGGATAAAATTAATGCTGCAGTAGAAGCTGTAATAGAATGGCTTGAACAAAATAATTTATGTGTGAATGTATCCAAAACAAAATATATTAATTTCTCTAATTACAAAATGACAAATGAAGCAATGAAAATTATTGGAGGTGATAATGAAATTGAAGAAGTTGACCATGCAAAATTTTTAGGCATAGTAATTGACAAACATTATAATTGGAAAAAACATATTGAACATACATGTAATAGGCTAAACAGCTTTGCATTTGCACTAAGAAATCTTAGGAAAACTGTTGGACGTAATGCCGCACTGTTAGCTTATCATGGATATGTCTCATCTGTGCTAAGATACGGCTTAATTATATGGGGTAATTCCACTGACAGCAGTAAGGTATTTATTGTGCGAAAAAAATGTTTACGTGCTGTGTTTGGTGCAGACCCATTAGAGTCGTTTAGACCTATTTTTATAAAACAAAGGTTATTAACATTAGCATGCTTATACATACTGGAAATGGGAGTATTTGTAAAAAAACATCCTCACCTATTCAGTAAAGCCGATAGAAGCCTATGATATAAGCCCGGCGATAGATGATAGCCTCAATGTTTATAAGGTGGGCAAAATGTCAAGGGATCCAACAAAATTAGCAATGCCAAGATGTAGAACAGCGTACTGCCATAAAAACACGAGTTGAATGGCAATACAGATATTTAATATTATACCGAAGGCTATTAGAGAACTGCGAACCAGCCTATTTCAAAAGCATCTCAGAGCATGGCTTATAGAAAACGGTTTTTATAGTATTAAGGAATTTATGAATTATATGACAAATGGGAAAATAACAGGACATGTAAATTACATTTGACATTTTTATTTAAGCTATTGACATAATATTTTGTAATTTAATTTCCTTGGTTATCATTTGTAAGTTGACTTTTAGAAAATTTGTAATTGAATTATTATTATTTTTATTTGACATATTTTGTAATTTGATAATCTAGACAATTTTTGATTTAGTAGGTACCTACTTATGTTTTTTTTTTTTGACATTGGAAATTAATTATTTTGTTAAATTCAAATCATTGTTATTGTCACAAAATTTGCATGCCGAATTTAGTTGGCGGAATATGAAGAACGTGAAATGAAAGAATGTGTATCTGATAAAAAATCTGTAAAATACCATATTTCAGGCAAATAAATGAATCTAATCTAATCTAATCTGATAACAGCTCGTAGAATGGCTTGGATGTAGCTTTGAATGTTGCATCAATATAATACATCTGACGACTTTCGATAAAAGTAAATGTTTGTTCTTCATCCATTTTTAGAATATAGAATCCAGAAATATTGTATTTTTATAATGAATAGCAATCGATACAGGAAAAAACAAAAGAGTCATGAATGCTAATCAAATAGCATTAATGAGTGTCAGTCACCATTAAAAAGACATGATACGCTACTTGTAAATACACCAAAGAGTCTGTATGGACGAGTCCGTTTCCCTCCAATTTTGTGCCTGAGTATCCAGACATTTTGAGAATCTAATGATTTGCTAAATACTCGTAGATGTTCTGCTATACAGACCATCTGATAATCCAACTATCAGATGGTTTTGCTACATGGACATTTTGCTAATTAGGCTTACTGCTCATTAGACGTTTTGCGCTGTTGGACATTTTTCTATTTAGACCTTCTGATCAGGATAGCAATCATCGTGCCGATAGTCGTGACGGCCAATGGCATAATAGCCAAGAGCCTCGACCAACACCTGTGGAGGCTTTCATTTGGCAGCTGGATCAAGGGCTTGATCCAGAGAGCGGTACTTCTGGACACGGCGCGTATCGTTAGGATTTTCCTCTCTCAGGAGCCCTGACCAACGGTTCCTTGTACCCAGTTCCCGATACCAGTGGGCTACAATTTTTTATATTTTTTAATGTTTTTCTTTTGTTTTTTTATAAAAATATTTAAATATGTAAACGATACATGTACATAAATGAAATACAGGAGATCAAGTTTGGCATATTTATTTTACACCGACATTTATCCTTATAATCTTAATGGTCCACACAATTTAAATTAAGTAATATACCTAGAGAAGGGAAGATTGTGCGACAAAAGGGTACGACGATCTTACAAATGTGGCAGCGCCTGACGCAACACTCCACCAGCACAATTTTTAAGAATAGTCGCATAATCGTTCAGCGACATTTTTTAATTGACTCTTAAAAAGTTTTACAAGTTTTACATATGAGGCGTCGGTTAGGTGTGCCTTGTGAGTGAACTGCATTTGCATGCAGAGTGAATGTGTTTATAAAGCGTTTGAGGGTTCTGCGGGCACGACACGGCAGTCGCATTAGCGGTGAGTTGTCGTGACGCGGCGGGATGACGCTACCGTGCCAGTGCCTCTTCGCTGGGACAAAGGGTGTGATAATATTAGATTATTCACTAAGTCGATAAAGTAGCGTCTAATGTCACGGGCGCTACATTGCACTCCCGAGCGCAGCGAGGGGAGTTCGGAGTTTTACCTCTTGAGCGAAGCGAGGGAGTTAAGACTAGAATCCTGAGTGGAGCAAGAGATTCAATATCGCCCAAGATGAAGTCACCTTTATCTCCGAGGAGAATACTCTGCTTTTCACATCTTCTGCGAGGTAATAAAAAGCAATTTGCGAATATATATTTTTTTGTAAATGTTTTCATATTCTATATCTTACTTGTTTATAATACTACTAAACACTTACTACATACTACTACTTACTATATACTCGTACTTAGTTGTTTATTTTTATCTTACTTGTTATAGTTATCAAAAATGTTGTTGAGGTTTCAAATTAAAATCACATTATTGACCAGCGGGTTATATTATATTTTTATGCGCATATACAAAAGATTATCAGATAAACTGGGAAGGTACAATCATTACTTTCTCTCAAAGAGAGTGTGATCGAACAGCCGTTTTCTGTAAAACAAAGAAAGTCTGAATGTCGGCGGCATTCCCGCCCGCAACACAGAATACCGTACAACATTACACGATGAAAGTAGTGAAAGTACACTAAACAGTCTCTATGTCAGTTCATTGATATTTTTTCTAACGGTGTTTGCTGCGGAGCTAAGTCTTTGGTAAATATATCTATACGTGGGCCCCACTGAAATTTAGTATCCGAAGTTAAACCCATAAACACTCTGCTATGATATTAGTGGTTTGTTAATACTGCGTATAAATAATAGTGGCTGCAGCAGAGATAACAGTAAGATAAGGCAGTGATAAAAGCTGCCAGCTTTCCTTATCAGAGAACGCGGGCCGTGCAGGCCGCGGTGGCGGCGGGGGCGGGGGTTTAGCCCGCGGGTAGGGAACGGTCGTAACCGTGAACAATGGACCGGGATTGGATTAAATTAACAACTTTGGTATTACATATTTTTGGTGCGCGATACTTCATTAGGGCTGTTCTCAGCGTCATTGTGGTAGGTTTTGTTAACGAACCGTGTCCGCGCGGCATTCAAACGACACGTCACTTTGTAGGTTTTCATCGTATCAAGCCTATTGTTTCATGTTTTTCGTGTTTCATAAATACTTTGCTAAAAAACTTATAACAGTAGTAATGATATGAACATAACCTGGCTCACAGTTCTCTCTGGCTCAAGGCAGCACCCGGCCTGGCAGACGTCACAGGTCGCATTCTGCTCTCTATGTCATCATTTTGTCATGTTTTCTGAGACAGACGTGACGGACGGGCTTAACAAGTTTACTTTTATATATTTTTCTATTCTATCATTTGTCACACATTTCTGAACAAAATAGGTAACACGTTGTGCGATCTCACGCGCGACATGTATACGTTAAATTGAAAATCAATTTTAATTTAGGTGTGCGCCGCGGCTTATCGTGCTAACTTCTATATCTATAAAAGTTATTTTATATTATATTTTTCAACACACTTGCTCGTAAAGTAGCTCTTATTGAACCGTTTTTAGGGCATAGTTCAGTGTATTAAAAACGCGTGCTTTTAACTTTATATTATCGGAATAGTGCTGTAATGCCACAGATAACTAATCAGGATTTGGTTGCGACTCGCTAAAAACAATAACATTGGACTTGCCTGGGAATTGAACGCGATATCTACGTGTCACTGATTAAAAACGCACTAATTAGGATACACGTATTATCACACCCACTTTAACATCCTATGCGTGTTTCTTATCTTTTAATTCAACTATTTTAATTAACAATAAAAGCGAAAACTGGACTAAATTTTAAATTTTTACAAAAGTCAAACAACCGACCATAGGCAACCGACATCCTTTTTAACTGGTCTAAAATCTTGTCATTGAAAAGTTAGTGATTGACGTAATAAATATCAAGTATTTGTTCAAGGAGTATTTTATTAATCCTTTATTGAAAAAAAAAACTATTTTAATGTATTTATAATTATTATACTGACAACAATCGTGTTTTAGGCTAGGATTTTCAAGATGCTGTTGGAGCTAGCCCACGTTTAAAGATGCGGTCCTATTTCGTTATTAAATAATGTCGTAGGTCTATAGGTATTATGGAGACCCCTTAAGTTTTAGAATATTATACTGCTTTAACACTGAATTTATTTATCTTTTACATACAAACGTATGTAAGTACCCGTGCTATCTTGTTCGTTTTCACGGCTTTAACTTCGAACATATTTCAATGGATTTGTTTTTTATGTGAAAGTTACTTAATATAAAAAATACTGATGAAACACTACCTACAAAAAAAATCGTAACATCGAAAATACGAAAACGAAAAGATCATACTATCACATCACTAAAACCATAGACAATTTCTAGCGGCCATTGTTGTTTGACAAATTTTGAAACGCGACATGGCAGTATGGAATTAGTAAGAACTATCATTGCAGCATAGAATTTGTACAAAGAAATTGACTTTGAATACATGGAACTAGTATGAACTATCCTATACTATTAAATGAGCATTCTCTATTTTAACCTGAGCAGAGATTTGTGCTTTTTTTAATCTCATCAAAGAGACTTCTTGCTTTCTATGTTCTATATTAAGGGGTTTGGTTCTTTTCTTCAGGTGGACGCGTGCGTGGGTACTTCTTGCTTTTTTTATGCCTACTGTGTAAATAAATAAAATATGATAGATTTACATAATATTTCATCAAATTATATATTTTTCACTATATATTAATCTTAATTTGCGTATTCAAATTATTATTTTGTGTTTATTATATTTTTATATAGGCTGTTCAGCGATTTTGCCTGTGCCTTTATTTACAACAGCGCGCGAATCGCTAGCAGAAAAAAAAAACCAGCGCGCCATTTTCCGTAAATATTTGTTATCGTTTTTGTTTTGTTGTTATAAAAAATACGGAAATCTAAAGTATTGTCACCAACCGACGTACAACAGTTTTTAAAAGAAGCTCGGATTGACATTACCTGGCAACAAAGGTCAGTTGAACTTTATAAATCTAAATTATTATCTCTATAGTTACTCCAGCATAAGTTCTTACAACAAATCTGTTTTTTTCCTCGCAAGTTTGTTGAAAAACGTCGTATGAAACGCGTGTGCATTGATCATTACCCACTCGGCTAAATTATCGCGATCGCCTATGGCTCGCGCGCCAATGCCGCCTTTTGGGTAATGACCAATACAGCACACTCGTATCATAATGTACTATTATGCTATTATCTATAATAGTATAAAACAAAGTCGCTTTGCGCTGTCTGCCCCTATGTATGCTTAGATCTTTAAAACTCCGCAACGGATTTTGCTGCGGATTTTTTAAATAGATAGAGCGATTCATGCGGAAGGTTTTGTGTTAATTGGCTGAAATATGACGATTATGTTGAAGCGGCGGAAAAAATCATGACAACTGGGAGCTTTACTGGCGTGCACCGCGTAAGCCATAAGAGATACATCAAATTTATGTTTTACAGAATTGTATATCTTAAAAAGTTTAAAAATAAAGTCCGCAATAGCATATGTCTATCTTCTAAGGATGACCTACAGTAACCATTTTTATCTTTCAGAATTTGATAAAAATTTCTTTGTTATTTCCGAAGCTATTTTGACCGGTATTTTATTTATCCAATAAAATATGTTATTTAAATCGGGCATTTAATGGACATTAAAACATGCCTTGACATCATATCATTAAAATGAATACTTTAAAAGATATCACAGATTCAAAATTACGCATGACAAAATAATTATGGTTGCCGACAACGCGGGCGCAGCGGTAGGAATCAATGACTTTTCCTCGGATTGTAGGTATCTAACTAATCCCGAGTACGTTCCCGTGGGATATTTTCCGACATCCACGCGGGCGAAGCCGCGGGCAAAAGCTAGTACACTATAAACTGGATAATACGCTCCACAAAAACTGTAACAAAAATGTTCGCCGCAGCGGTGCTACGGCTTTAGCGGGGCGGTGCTACGAGCTACGGCGTAGCGGAGTTACGAGCTACGGCACGTAGACACTACGGATCGCGGTAACTTGATAAAATATTTCATCGAAGTGGTCGTTTAGCTTTATTTAGTTTCACAGTATATTTATATATATATTATATACATAAAGATAGTAGTAGATAATTTAGTATTGGATGTCGGAGTAGCTCGGAGCTAAGTAGTATCAGCCGCACGGGTCGATTCCTCAGGTTAAGCTTCGCTTGCCAGGGTTGGTCCGAGGATGGGTGAACATCTTTACATACTGAGACTCCTCAGTGCCTCGGAAAGCATGTTAAGCCGTTGGTCCCGGCTGTCATTCTTCTCACCCGGATCTTTGACAGACATTACGGGTCGTCAGAAGCCTGAAAGTCTGACAACCAGTCTTACCAAGGGTTATCGTATTACCCAGTTACTGGGTTGTGGAGGTCTGAGAGACAGTCGCTCCATGTAAAATATTGGTGTTCAGCTGCATCCGGTTACTGGAAGCCGACCCCAACATAGTTGGGAAAAGGTTAGGCACATTGATTGGATGTCGGAAGTGGAAGTTAGAGTGTAAATACTCGTAGATGAAAAGAATCTGGTTCAGTTATGTGTAGGTACAAGTAATTTGTGAGACCGTGATGGCTCAAAAGGAGGCTGCCGAGCGGGATCGTGAGAGGGCTGATCCCGCTCGAAGGGGAAGGCGTCGGGGAGGCAACCGCCTTGACGCCTGACACGCCGAAACCCCGCCTGCAACCTTTAAGGCAGGCTGGAATTAGGGATCACGGGTGATCAGAGTGGGGAATTTGTCCGCCCACTAAGTGACCTCAGGGAAGACGGCGCACAGTGGTCACGTGCTGCCTTGCACACTTGCACAGTTAGGTTTCGGGGAGACCCCTTTACAGTCTTCCCAGAGATGTGCCCTAACAGGCGCTGCACAGAGGGGGTTCCGGATTGGTCTTTTGAGAGGTAACGGTGCCCCTTCCATGTATAGATGGTGACCACCGGGGTGGTTTTAGTGAGGTAGGAATCCCACACTCCCCGGTCTTTTCCCCAGAGCCCGGGCGACTTTTGATGGTTTCCCCCCGAAAACAAACAAAAAAAAAAGTACAAGTAATCACCGGCAGCTAGTTAATTATCTACAATTAGTGCCTAAGTGTAAATCATGCCCCAAGGGCGTAAAATAGGGGATGAATATAAAATTTACATATTTTTGTATACTTCTAAAAAGATTTAAGGGATGGGAAATAAAGCCACACTCCGTATCTTGACATAATATTTAGTCTTTATTGCGTTAAAATCCGTACACTTTTACAATTAATTTTCTGTCTATCTGTTACCTTTTCAGTCCTTAACGCCTGAACGGATTTGGATAGGCCATGATGTAGGTCAGGACTTAGGATACTTTTATCCCTGTAGTACGTTCCCGTGGGACGATATCCGCGATACTCGCGGGCGCAGTTAAATTATATGGCTAGTATATAGTATATAATATGGTGTCGTGATGGCCCAGTGGTTAAGGGCTCGCCTCTCATGCACGAGGTTGTGGGTTTAAATCCAGGCAAGTACCAATGTGACTTTTTCAATTCATATGTACTTTCTGAGTTTATCTTGGACATTACTGACATCGGTGAAGGAAAACATCGTGAGGAAACCTGGACTTGTAGTTAATATAAGTCTGAAATCACCAACCCGTCTTGAACAAGCGTGGTGATCAATGCTCGTGCCTTCTCTGTGTGAGAAGAGGCCTTTGCCCTGCAGTGGGACAGTAACAGGCTGGTATTATTATTATTAAATGTGAAAGGGAGTTTATTTGTAACGCTTTCACGCTAAAACGGCTGAACGGATTTGGATGAAATTTAGCAAATGGGTAGACCATGATCTGGGTTAGGACATATGATACTTTTATCTCGATATTCCCGCGGGATCGAGAGTTATGCGGGTGAAACCTCTGGACGCAGCTGGTCTCCTATAATATTATTGCAAGTGCGTGCTATACATGAAAGTACGTGTCTGAGCTTACACAGCGGGAATGCGTGCCCGCAGCATAACGTCTTTTTATTCCTCTTTGTTTAGACAATTTAACGATAAAACCAGCCGTTTTCGTCGCGAGCTTTATGAAATATAAACTGTTGAAATATTTGTTATTTATTCGGGGCTCCACGCCACTCATAAATTAATTAGTCCACTGCGCTGCCGCTCCGCGTCTTACTTATTTACGCAGTGGCGCCGCCCGCGAGCCTGCTACAACTTTACAAGTGAGAGTTTACGGTGCTGATTTACGAGCCAATATCTGAGGCGGCGAGGTGGCTTTGCATGCATAAAAAGGTATCGGCGATACCGCGCCCTTCCCGCGCCTCTGCATCGCGCTGCCCTTTACGATTATTGGCTGCGTAACACTTGAGTATACATCGCGTATCGCCTTCACTAGGTTGCATGTCCACTGTGAACTCCATGGCATTCAGCGAGTGGTTGTGAGGAGCACACCACTGAGCTGGAAATCCGCGCCTGTGTCGTACTAGTTGTTAGTGCAGCCAACTTGCTCGGGTGTCGACAGAGATTCGAGGAGGGGAGGGGCAACTGATTTAATTACGATAATGTCTCGCGTTATCGACGTGACTGCGTTGCGAGGCCAGCACCGCCTCTTCATTATACACAATTATCGAAACTACACACGTACATTTTTTTTCCGACACATTAACTACAAGTACTTTTCATATATCTTATAGAGCCCGAGTTATGCCACTTTGTTGGGATAGCATACTGAATATTATATTTACATGTTTGTCTGAAAGTGACAGCCATTCATAAAAGAAACAAAATCAAATCAAAAATGTTTTATTTAATTATTACACGTTGTACATTATACAGTTGATGGCGTCTCCTTTTAAGCATATAGATGCCTGTGCCGGAGGCGCCGCTCCTTTATATCTTACTATTAGTGCAACATGTAATTTGTTAACATAAGTTTATAAATTAATAGTTTTATATGTTGTTGTGTGTGTATTTGTGCGTCCGTATGTGTGTGTGTGTGTGCATGTGTGTGTTTGTTTTATACGGAAGCGGTTTCAACTTATCTATACATAGTATAAAACAAAGTCGCTTCGCGCTGTCTGTCCCTATGTATGCTTAGATCTTTAAAACTACGCAACGGATTTTGATGCGGATTTTTAAATAGATAGAGTGATTCTAGAGGAAGGTTTTTGTGTATAATACGTTAAGGTTTTGTGTAAATTTGCTGAAATATGACGATTATTGTCGAAGATGTCGGAAAAGATCATGCCGACTGGGAGCTTTACTGGATGGCGTGCGCCGCGTAAGCCGTAAGAGATACATCAAAATGTTTTTACAGAATTGTATAAGTATCTTAAAAAGTTCAAAAATAAAGTCCGCGATAGCGTATGTCAATCTTCTAAGGATGACATGACAGTAACCATTCTTAACTTTCAGAATTTGATAAAAATTTCATTGTTATTTCCGAAGCTATTTTGATCGGTATTTTATTTATCCTTATCCAATAAAATATGTTATTTAAATTGGGCATTTAATTTAGATTAAAATATGCCCTGACATCATATCATTAAAATGAATACTTTAAAAGATATCACAGATTCAAAATTACGCGTGACAAAATAATTATGGTTGCGCGGGCGCAGTGGTAGGAATCAATGACTTTTCCTCGGATATTAGATATCTAACTAATCCCGGTAGTACGCACCCGTGGGGATATTTTCCGACATCCACGCGGGCGAAGCTGCGGGCAAAGCTAGTATTAAATAAAAGATTCTCTAATTCATCGTAGCATAACTTGTGTATCCACTTAATCAGCAACGATTTGCATTCTTTAACCGCTCTCGTACTGTTACAGTACCCGGGCCGACCGAAACCGTAAACGATTTAGTATATATTTTATTATATAAGATAGACGAGCGTTTGTCGTACTGATTATATGCAAATTCTGTTTTTACAAAAGGGGTGGAAGCAATATTGATTAATACCATGTGTATCTTCTTTATATTTTCTTCTTTACATAGTATAAAACAAAGTCGCTTCGCGCTGTCTGTCCCTATGTATGCTTAGATCTTTAAAACTACGCAACGGATTTTGATGCGGTTTTTTTTAATAGATAGAGTGAGGAAGGTTTTTGTGTAAATTGGCTGAAATATGACGATTATTGTCGAAGATGTCGGAAAAAATCATGCTAACCGGGAGCTTTACTGGCGTGCGCCGCATAAGCCGTAAGATATACATCAAATGTATGTTTTACAGAATTGTATATCTTAAAAAGTTCAAAAATAAAGTCTGCAATAGCATATGTCTATCTTCTAAGGATGACCACAGTAACCATTTTTATATTTCAGAATTTGATAAAAATTTCATTGTTATTTCCGAAGCTATTTTGACCGGTATTTTATTTATCCTTATTCAATAAAATAGGGCATTTAATTTAAATTAAAATATGCCTTGACATCATATCATTAAAATGAATGCTTTAAAAGATAGGTATCACAGATTCAAAACACGCGTGACAAAATAATTATGGTTGCCGACAACGCGGGCGCAGCGGTAGGAATCAACGACTTTTCCTCGGATATTAGGTATGATCTAACTAATCCCGGTAGTACGTACCCGTGAGATAACCTTGACAATTCAAAAGTGCCTGTAATTGGTTTATTTGAAATAAATGCTTTGAGTTTGAGTTTGAGTTTGATATTTTCTTAATTCCACGCGGGTGAAGCCGCGGGCGAAGCCGCGGGCACAAGCTAGTAATATATCATTTTCGGACTGATAATAAATTACTTATTTGGTATAGCTCATAGGTGGGAAAGGTTATTTTTTTGAAGTACATTACTTTTATTAATGTCCGTTGCGCTCTTTCTACATCAAGGAAACGTGTTCTACGCGCCCCCCCCCCCCCCCCCCCCCCAAATGGAAACACAGTATATAATTACAGATTGAACATTTGGAAGATTTCTTGCTAAGCCACTCCTTGAAACTGTGTCGTAAATATCGTATCTCGCAGAAATTTGTTCAATTTGAGGCTATCTAGGCAGGCTTTGGTCCAACATTATACCTAGGTATTTGACGTGGTTAACTTTACTGATGTTTGGACAGTTGCAGTCGTAATCAACCGTCCTCCTACACTCATGTAATTTAATGTTGAAATTACGTTCTGGTTGGACATTTTTATATATTGATAAGCAGATATTTCAGTTTTGCTCGTGTTTAACGAAAGGAGATTTGTTTTTAGCCATGAAGCCACTTGTAACATACCTTTTCCTGTGTTGGTGTTGGTTTCAGCCCAGGTGAGCCAGTGAAGACGATTGCGGTGTCGTCGGCATACGAAAATATTTTTGCTGTATTGATTTTCATATTGCATAAGTCGTTTATTTATATTACCCGGTTTATTTATAAACACGGTTGGCGCAGTTGCTGAGTGATCGACTGCTGCGCAACGTGTCACGGGTTCCCGCACGGACCAAATATTTGTATGATCTGCAAGTAGCAAGTAGTTGTTCCGGGTCTGGGTGTTAGTGTTTGTGAGTTTCTATGTTTGTAAATGCACCCACGATACAAGAAGAAATTCTTAGTGTGGTGACAAAGTTAAAAAAAAAAAAAACGCTTCCCTGAGGTACGCCGCATGATACATCAACGTCCTCGCTGACAACCTAACCTTCTGTTTTCTATCTGTCAAGTAATCTGTAAATATTGATAGTTGTGTACCTCTAATACCAATTTTTTCTAATTTTTGGACAAGGATGGGGATGGAGACCGTGTCGTAGGCTTTTTTTAGGTCTATAAAGACAAACACCTAGTTCCTTTGCCGAATTCTTTTGTTAGTACTGCAGTTAAAGACGTGATAGCATCTTCCGTAGAAGTACCGCGTCTAAAACCAAATTGAGATGGGGATAAAATGTTGTTGGTTTGAAGATAGCTTAATAATCTGGAATTTAAAAGTTTTTCTAATATTTTTGCTTTAACAGGAATAACAGAAATTGGTCTATAGTTATTAACATCACCCTCTTGCCCACCCTTGTATATGGTGGTTATTATTGATTTCTTTAAATATTTAAGGAAAGTGCCTTGTTTAAAACAAAGATTAGCTGAATGCGTTATAATTGGAGTTATTTCATGTTTTACATGTTTAAGATAGTAGAGAGATTACTAGTAGAGATATTATCCCATCCTGGGGCACTATCTGATTTTAGAGAGTTTATTATTAATACAATTTACTTCATTGATATCTGTGTCCAGCAGAACAAAAGATTAAGAGAGACTAGGTAATGAACGTAGGTATACAGTAAGAGAGACTAGGTAATGAACGTAGGTATACATTAAGAGAGACTAGGTAATGAACGTAGGTATACATTAAGAGAGACTAGGTAATGAACGTAGGTATACATTAAGAGAGACTAGGTAATAAACATATGTATACATTAAGAGAGACTAGGTAATGAACGTAGGTATACATTAAGAGAGACTAGGTAATAAACGTAGGTATACATTAAGAGAGACTAGGTAATGAACGTAGGTATACATTAAGAGAGACTAGGTAATGAACGTAGGTATACATTAAGAGAGACTAGGTAATTAACGTAGGTATACATTAAGAGAGACTAGGTAATGAACGTAGGTATACATTAAGAGAGACTAGGTAATGAACGTAGGTATACATTAAGAGAGACTAGGTAATGAACGTAGGTATACATTTAAGTCATTCTGGGTTACTGTTTGTTGGATGTCATTTGCCAGTTGGTTACCAACATTTGCGAAAAAAAAAATGTATTTACTCTCATGCACATCACACATTTACAATATTTATTACGTCGGATTTTGCACCCCGTCAGGGCACTGCAAAGCACAATGTCAGCTTGCTGTTGAGTTAATAAATATTTAATTATCCTATTGAGTCTATACGAGTATACTTGTATACTATCACAATAGAATACATTTCAGGAATAAAAAATAAAATAAAACGAATACATAATTATCTAGAAGTAGTTATGATGTCCAATTAATAGTAATAAATAATACACAATAACACACAATAATAACACACTTATAGGCATATTTAGTCAGATTGCATAAGTCAGGTAGTAAAAAAGTAGAATAAAATAATAATAAGGAATAGGTAATGTATGTCATTTTACAATACAATACAAAATAAAATAAAATAGATTCGTTAATGTCACTGGAATAAACAAAACTTATGTCTTTGATCAGGCCGGATCTAACAAAAAAGAAAAGTTATGTTATGAATATTATAATATGAAAGTACCTACATTTATAAAGTTTTATCCGTCATGAATTCGTCTACTGCGTAATAACATTTCCCTATTAAAAGTAACCTTAGTTTGCTATAGAATGAAGATGTATTCTCGCCATCTTGTTGTTGAATGTTGCGATTCTATAGTTGGGAAATTTTTCATTATTTTTTATTTAGGTGTTGGTGTAATTAACTTGTTTTTGTTTCTTCGGTTATAATTTTGGTTTGCTTCTATGTTTGATCGAAAGTAATCTCTGTGTTTTTGCACGAACGTAACTATTTGTAGTATGTAAAGGGAGGGTAACGTAATTATTTTATTTCTTATGAAATGTGGTTTACAACTTTCCCATGGCTTAATATTCATTAGGATGCGTATACATTTTTTTGCATGATGAAAATATCTTAAAAGTCAGTACGTTCAGCCCACAATATTATGTCATAGTTAAACCATGCATATGCATAGGCATAGTATGTTGAAAGCGCGGTCTCATAATAATTTATGTTGCTTTTTAATTTGCTTAATGCATATATAAATTTTAATAATTTAGTCTTTAGATTTTCGATGTGCTTTTTCCATGTTATAAGTATTATTGTCCAATACTAAACCAAGAAGAGTTAAATCGTCACTTTGTGGTATATTTAATTGATTACTAAGGTTATTTGTGATTAGCGGCTTTCGTTGGTATGTCCTAAATTGTAGTAGATTACTTTTGTTAGCATTTATTTGTAGATTGTGCTTCTCTAGCCATGATACAACTATTTTATAAGTATTTTCTATGTTGGTCAAAGTTTCGGTGTTATTAATGAAGTTTGCTGATTCCATAGGTGATGCTTTTAGATTAGTTAATTCAGAATTAGTTCTAGTTGATTTATTTGTATATGTGATAGTTTTTAGGTTTTTCCAAAGAAGTTTGTTGTTGTTTAACGATTTATTAATAAGGTTTCTTTCATATTTTCTTTTAAGTTTTTTTATAAGGTTGTTGCAATGATTTCTGTAACGAGCATATGTAATTTTTATTATTTAATTATGGGGATCGGCTCGGATCAGTATTGTTTTTGGAGCTTATTACGATTTTTTATATATCTTAGTATGCCTTCAGTGATCCAGGGTTAATTATTCGTTTACTTTTAGGGATCTTGTGAATAGTGTTTATTTTTAGTGACTCAATAAGACATTGGGTTAAACATTCTGTTATGTAATTAGGGTTTTCACAAAAAAGTAATGTCGATAGATTTCTTTCTTTTAAATACTGCAAGGCACTTTCTAAATCAATTTTTGTAATATTTTTTGGTGTAGTTTGGTAATGTTTTGTTTTAGAAAAGGATAGAAAGGTTGTACGGTGCCGCGGTGGTCTGTAACAGTAGTGCGTAGGATGGCAATAAAAGCCGATTGCCGTTTCCTGTTTATTTTTAACATAAAGTGATCAAGACAATTAGTTTCCCTTGTAATTAAGGTGTGACCAGAGAGAATACCATGACCCGATAACATATTATCCAGGTATGATGTTCTATTTTTTTATTCATATGTTTGTTCAGTGTGTTTAGGTCATATGTTGATATTGATGTCACCAGCAACTATAATATTTCTTTTTTGAGAATTTGAGTTATCTAAATGGAATGCCAAAGAATTTATAAAAGGTTCCGCGTTAGTATTTGATGGTGAACGATAGATACCTAAAATTATATTATTCAATATATTTAACTGTAGGCATGATGCGTGGCTTAAGCTTAATTCTGTGACACTGGCTTTTAAGGTGGTGTAAACAACAATTAGAATTATGCACATGCAGCCTTGGAAGACGGCTGCATATTTGTAATTATAATTCTCTAAAATGTCTCTGTAATTCTAACACTCGAAAATTGGACGAGATTAGTTACGCTGTCTTAGTATACCTTAGATTGATTGTAGACAGTAAAGCCATTTATGAAAGATGCATGCTAGAAAGATGCCTGCGAGCACAATGACCGGATGTACGAAGTTTTTGTGAAATCATGTGGGAGAGCGCTTGCAGGGCCACTGTCTCTCTTATTTAATCGGTCTTTAGAGTTGGGAGTATTTCCCGATGAATGGAAAAAGGCCCGTATCGTGCCTGTGCACAAAAAAGGTGACTCGAGCGACATTAAAAACTACAAGCCGATTTCCATCGTAGCCTGTTTTTCCAAGCTCTTTGAATGTCTCGTTTGTTCCATCATTACCAATTACTTGGAGACTAAGCTTTCCGATTGCCAACACGCATTCCGAGTTGGGCAAGATACCGAGACTAATCCAGTTCGATATTTATCTGACATATCTGATACACTGAATGGCATATTATACGAAGTCGACACAATATACACAAAATTCAGCTGCGCATTCGACAAGTATGCACCCATGGTAGCAAAAGCTCAAGCTCAAAACTCGAGCTTAGTGGTGTCCACGGATCGCTGCTGAGGTGGTTCGCATCCTATCTTATAAATCGCTCTTAGTTCGTTGCTGTCAATGGCTATGTCTCTTCACGAATTTCATGTACGCTTTGGAGTCCCATAAGGCTCCCATATTGGCCCAGTTTTGTTTTTGCTATTTGTAAATGACATCACAAGTCAAATCGAGCATTGTCAAGCTTTGTTATTCGCTGATGACTTAAACATTTATATGAAGATCACTGTGCCTGCAGATACTAAGCTCGATGAAACTGGTAATTAATCAAACAAAATAAAAACAATACAATGTGTTTGTCTGTAATTTATCTAACATCTGTCTGTATAACCTATGCCCACAATAAAAAGATTTGATTTGATTTGATTTGGTGCATAGCTAACAATATGACCTTAAACACACGAAAATGTTTCTTTAGTCATTTATCTAAAAAAAATCATCCTTTTCTACTATCTACACAATGTGCAACACCACGTTGTCTAAGGTATGTGAAATACGGGATCTATGAGTTCTGGTAGACGATGCACTAAGCTTTAAGCCATACATCAAACAACATTGTCAAGAAGTCGACACAGATGCTGGATTTTGTAAAACGGGACACCCGGGGCTTCCAACTAACAAAGACCAGTATAGTTTTGTTCAATACCCTGGTGCGAAGTCGGTTGGAATACGCTAGTGTTGCCTGGAATCTATTCTATGCAGTTCACTCACAAAGAGTTGAGAGAATACAAAGAGCATTCACTAAACATCTAGCATTTATATCCAGGAAAATTAGCTATCGCTGTCCGTATGAACAGCGCTAACACTTTTTCAATATAAAGACACTGCGTGACCGTCGCCGTTCGCGTGATCTAATTTTCCTCTACAAAGTTGCAAACGGATTTGTAAAATGTAGCGATCTTGTTGAGCGTATCCAATATTCAGTGCCTTCAAAGGCCCCCAGACATCCCATCACCAGGTTTTTTCATATCCCTTCCCTCAAATCTAATCTTGGTCTGAACGCTCTCTTGATCCGAATGTACAGAAATTACAACAATCGATAGTTTAAATTACACAGTATGATTAGGACACCCGCGCACGCTAGTTATGCTAGTTATATGAGACTAATATTCGAGTAGATAACTGTTCAACAAATAAGACTTAAGCGCAGAAAAACAGCGACTTGGTCTCAAGTTAAAAAATACGACCCCGAGGGCTAAGACAAGACTAGCCTACAAAATTTGAAGACCGTTTTTCTTGTTCTGTGTCATATTTTTAAACATTTTAAAAACATATTCAAGTTATTTCTTAATTTAGATATGACCAGAACTAATAAAAACGGCTTACAGAGGAGAAATCTTATTGCGAAGGTTAAGTGTGTACACCCACTTTATGAGAGAAGGTAGAGTGTACTTATCTATGTTGTGTTCTGTCTATGGTTTAGAAAAGTAAATTACGACAGATGACAGTTTAAGATGAAAACGTCAGAATATAAATATTCTAAAGTTGTTTACAAAAGGGAAAGTTAATAATATAAAATCGATTTGGATGCTAAAACAAGAGATACTTAAAAGTATGCTTTAAAGAGGTAAACAATGCTACAGAATATAAAAGTGAGTAAAGTACATGTGTCATAGAATATCAAAAGGTGGTTTGTTTAGTATAATAACACAAAGAAAGACTAAAGATCGTGGTTCTGCACAGCAGAATACCACAACGGTCAAAGTCAAATCATTTATTTCAAATAGGCCCTTGTAAGGCACTTTGGAAGGTCAAAATTTACAAATATTAGAATTGATTCTAGTCGCCCCTTCCAAAAGGTAGGATCCCACAAACGGATCCCACATTGTGGGATCCGTTAGGAACGAGGATAAAATGAATATTTTGTTCCGATCCAATCCCACATTGTGGGATTCGTTTGGAACGTGAAAAGTTTACATTTTGTTCCGACCCGATTCCATTTGTGGGATTCGTTAGGAATGTGGATAAAATTAATATCCGAACGAAATTATCCTCTGCTTGAGTTGATAAATTGAAAATAAAGAGTACAGAATAAATAATAAAATATATATTTTCTATCTCAGTTCAGTTGCGGTGACGCAATCTACTGGCAACGCTAGCAGGCCTTTTTTTTTTTTTTTTTGCGGGTTGGAAATTATCAAATAACTTCTCCCGCTCTGGGCGGAGCGGGAAGGCGTTTCAGACTTTTACTGACTAAAACCCACCCGTGTTCCTTCCGTTGCCTGAGTGCCGGGGCCGCGAATCCCTTTCGGACAAACTCGCAATCCTGGCAGGCATTGGCCCTTACGGACCCCGTCAGTTGGCGCTGACATCTCTTTGAGGCGCGCGTGGAACACAACGCGCTGCCGACCCGGGCCTGGTCCTAATCAGACGGCGAGCTACCCATTGCTCACCGTCCGCAAGCCCGCGCCTGCGGTGGCCGGAAGTCGGCTCGCGACTCCCGACGCCCGGGGCGTCTCCTGCGGCGACTAGGGGCGCGAAGGCGCGAATCTTGCCTTTCCCTCGCGCGCTCCACCTCCTCCTTCGCGAGAATTACTGCTTCGCAGAAGGAAGTGACGGCCTCCCATGCACTCTCGCTCCGGACCATGGCCTGAACCAGGGCCGGACGCGAGAGATCGTCGCCGCCGATCGCCTCGGTGAGGACACGGCGGTGCTCCGCCCAAGCAGGGCAGACCTCCACCGTATGCTCCACCGTGTCCTCCAGGCGATCCACACAGTGGTGACACCCGGGCGTTTCCTCCTGCCTTATACGGAACAGGAACCTCCCGAAACAGCCGTGTCCGGTGAGGACCTGAGTCAGGCGGAAAGTGAGGACGCCGTGGCGCCGCTCTAGCCACTCCTCAAAGAGGGGACTTATCCACAATTGTGGCGTGCCCAACGCTAGCAGGCCTCTCTTAGAATAATAATAATAATAATAATAATATTTATTCCAAAATAATTACAAGGCATAAAAATTAGTACAGTTTTGCTTAAATGTAAATTATATTCCTAAGACTTACGTGCCTGAACTAGGTAATCCTGTGTTTCAGGCGAGAGGAGCTAAAATAAACTTATAAAATAAATAAACAACAGGTTGACAATAGATCACTAATTACATGTTGAAGAGCTTAACTCTTAGTTTCTAAATTTGATATACTTATACTTAACGTAGGTGAAATTTTTCACTTTAGCACAGTTAGTAAATTCTCTGTATCTTCGTAAGACATACTTTGGAGAGCATCCTTGAGAATTCTCTTACAATTTGTGTAATTCAGGGAATAAATGTTTGCTTTCGAGTTTAGTCTATTATAGAGAAGAGGACCGAGGTACAGGTAAAATTTGGAAACAAAAGCATGTTTTGTTGTATTTTGTGGACAAACTATATCTTTACGTCTTTTATTAGCATATGCAGTGCTATAGGGTAGAGCTCTGTGTTGTTTTAATACAATACCCATTATAAATAGCTGTCGAACTGTTATACTTCACAAGATTTGTATAGGAGGTTAGTAGGAAAAAGGAAAGGGCGGAAAGTAGACACTTTGAGAATCGCCCTTTGAGCTCTCTCGATGGTTAGTAACATTGTTTTACCCGCTCCACCCCATGTGGTAATACAGTAGGTTAATATTGATTGACATAGAGCGAAGTAAACTTGTCTAACTAGTTTTGGGTCAGCAATATAGCGTAACTTTTTAAAAACAAATATCAGCTTCCGAATTCTACTATTTAAAGCTTGTATATGTTGTTTGAACGAAAGTGTTTCATCTATTATAACACCAAGATATTTTGTTGTATTTGTCATTTTAATATTGGGACAAACACATTGGTTATCAAGAATATTAGAATATTATTGTTGAAAGGACATTTCTTTTAATTTTAATATTTATTACATCTAATACCTTCTTTACTATTTACCTCGATATTATGCACTATTTGAAGACTATTTATTTTCAATTTATCAACTCAAACAGAGAATAATTTCGTTCGGATATTAAATCTATCCACATTCCTAACGAATCCCACAAATGGAATCGGTTCGGAACAAAATGTAAACTTTTCACGTTCCAAACGAATCCCACAATGTGGGATTGGATCGGAACAAAATATTCATTTTATCCTCGTTCCTAACGGATCCCACAATGTGGGATCCGTTTGTGGGATCCGATCGGAATAAGCCGTTTTTAGGGTCATAATTAAGTGTATTAAAAACGCGTGCTTTTTACTTATATTATCGGACTAGTGCTGTAATGCCACAGATGACTAATCAGGATTTGGTTGCGACTCGCTAAAAACAATAACATTGGACTTGCCTGGGAATTGAACGCGATATCTATGTGTCACTGATTAAATACGCACTAATTAGGATACACGTATTATCACACCCACTTTAACATCCTATGCGTGTTTCTTATCTTTTAATTAAACTATTTTAATTAACAATAAAAGCGAAAACTGGAATAAATTTTGAATTTTTATAAAAGTCAAACAGTCGACCATAGGCAACCGACATAGAAGTCGGACCGCGCAGGATCGGTGGGACAATCCTCGGGCGAGGAATGCCTGCCGGTCGCTAAGGTGCCGACGGTAAGGAGAGGCCGAGGTCGCGTGACGGTGACCTCGAAACCAGGGCGTGGCAATCGGGGTCGCATCAAGCGGCCCGATACCCCCCCAGGAATCGACGGGGAGAGCGACTCTGAGGTCTCATCCGGGGCCTCAAGCGAAGAGCTGGAAGGGGTCACCGTCCCTCTAAAGGGGGGCACGAAGGCACAGGCTGGTGCCGCTGCGAACCGTGCCAGGGGAGGAGTGGTGACCGACGAGGCCGCCAAAGTTGCCGCTGGGGGCTCCAATTCGGAGCGAGCGGCCAGGTTTGCGGAGGTCGTAGCAGCCGCGATTAGGAGTGTGGCCTTGAAGAAGCTGCAGTCCTAAAAGGACAAGGCCATACCCGCGGCCACGGCCTCCATTATGGTGGCAGCGAGGGCCCTTCAGGTCGGGCCTCCGTCGGACGTACTGTCCGAGATGCGGGCGGAGGTTGGCCGCTTGACGGCCGCTATGGAGCTTCTCCGAAAGGAGAACGTGGAGCTCCGAGCAGACCTAGCCAGGCTTAGTGGAGCTGGCCCCCGCGTTGTGTTGCAGCGCGGAGCGGTGCAAGGGCAGGGCCCGCCCTTGCCGGCGGAGGACCGGGTTTTGGCCCTGGTGCGGAAGGAGCTGGCTGCCTTTAACAGCCGGTTCTCCGTACTGGAGGCCGTGGTCCTGCGCCCTCCGTTAGCGGCGAGCCAGCCAGCCTCGGGCCAGCAGAAGGCGGCATCGTATGCCGCCGCCGCCACCGCTAGGCTCCGTCGCGGCTAGGCTCCGCGCCCCGAAGTCCGCAGCTGTAGTGATTACACTACAGCCGGAAGCGGAAAAGAAGGGCGTGTCCTACCGCGACGTGCTCTCCAAGGTTGGGGCGGCGGTGGATCTAGAAGAGATCAGCGCCACTCAGGGCATCCGGGTTAGGGTCACTGCGACTGGCGCCCGGATGCTAGAGCTCCCCGGAGTGTCCAGTGGCCCGGCCGCTGACGCCCTGGCTGAAAAGCTCAGGGCGTCTTTAAATGCGGACGAGGCCCGAGTGTCCAAGCCCACCAAGTGCGTGGATATGCGCATTTCGGGCCTGGACGACTCAGTGGCGGAGGAACAGGTGGTGGCCGCTATCGTCAGGACTGGGGGGTGCTCTGCCGAGCAGGTTAGGGCGGGCACCATCCGTCCTGGCTTCACGGGGATGCGAGCCGTAACGGTGAGCTGCCCTGTGTCGGCGGCCAGGAAAATCGCCAGGGAGGGCCAAAGGCTATTGGTGGGCTGGGTATCCGCGCAGGTCAAACTGCTCGAACCCAGACTTCTGAGGTGCTTCCGCTGCCATGTGGGCAACCACGTGGGAGCTAAATGCACCTCGGAGGTGGACCGCAGCGATCACTGCTATCGCTGCGGTCAGCCCGGTCACAAGGCCGGCTCGTGTCAAGCCACGCCGCATTGCGCCGTATGTGCGGTGGCTGGCAAGCCGGCCGAGCACCGGATTGGGAGTAAGGCCTGCGCCCAACCCGCCAAAACCAGGAGCAAGTCCTCCGCCACCGCCGTCACCGCCGCAGCCGCCGCTACTACTGCCGCCGTCACTGCCGCCACCACCGTTGTCGCCGCCGCGGCCGTTGCCGCCGTGGCCGGGCCCTCACGCGGGGCTCAGGGGGGGGCTAAAATGGACTGCCAATAGGTCCATTACGCCTCCTCCAGGCGAACATCAACCACTGCGCCGCAGCTCAGGATCTGTTGCTCCAGAGCATGGCGCAGTGGTCGATTAACATCGCCGTGGTCGCTGAGTCGCACTTTGTCCCGCCCAGGGATCACTGGGTGGAGGACCTGAGCGGCTCAGTGGCCATTATTTCGTCGGCCGCCGCCGGTACCCCGTCCCTCGAGGCCGTCAAGAAGGGACGGGGCTGCAAAGCAGCACGGTTCGGGGAGATTGTCGTGGTAGGAGCGTACTTTTCCCCGAACAGAACTCTCGCCGAGTTCCACAACTCCCTTGGGGAGTTGAGAGTCGTCGTCGTCGGGTACCATCCCCTCCCCGTGATCGTCCTTGGGGACTTTAATGCCAAGAACGTGGCTTGAGGTTCCCGGTTAACGGACACACGGGGCAGGATGGTGGAGGACTGGGCTCTGGAGTCGGGCCTGGTCGTCCTAAACCGGGGTTCTGTCCCCACGTGCGTGCGGATGCGGGGCGAGTCAGTGGTGGACATTTCGTTCGCCAGCCCCGCTCTGTCGCCACGTGTCATCGACTGGCGCGTCATGGAGGGGGTGGAGACCTATTCCGATCACCGGTACATCCGGTTTGACGTCTCCGCCCAGACCTCGGGCACGCCGGTCAGACAGACCTCGAGTGGTCCGCGGTGGGCGCTGAAGCAGCTGGACCGGGAGCTCCTTCTGGAAGCCTCGATCGTGCAGGCCTGGGTGTCATCACCGGACAGGCCTGCCGACATCAACGACGAGGCGGAGTGGTTCCGGGAGGCCATGTCCAAAATATGTGACGTGGCAATGCCCCGGGTCCAGCCCAGACGTGCTCAGCGCCAGGTGTACTGGTGGTCGCGTGAGCTGATCGCTTTACGCGTGGCGTGCGTTGCTGCGCGCCACTTGTACGCCAGGCACCGCAGGCTTCGTATCCGCCCGCCGGATACGGAAGCCATTGAGGCGGAGCTGTACGCCGGGTACAGAGCGGCGAAGAACGCCCTCCGAGCGGAGATCGAGCGGGCCAGAGGAGTGGGCCGTAAGGAGTCGCTGGACACTCTGAACAGAGACCCGTGGGGACGCCCATATAAATGGGTGCGAGACAAACTCCGCCCATGGGGTCCCCCGCTGACGCAGAGTCTCCGGCCCCAGCTCGTGGAGGACGTGGTGAGCATTCTGTTCCCTTCGCGAGGGGAACATACTCCCCCGCCCATGGCTCCGCCTCCTGCGGTGCCCGATGCGGACCACACAGGAAACGACGACGACGACGAATCTCCGGAGGTGACCGGGGTAGATTTGAGAGTGGCGGTACGTAGGCTGAATGCCAAAAATACTGCCCCAGGACCCGACGGCTTACCTGGAAAAGCCTGGGTTCTGGCCTTAGAGGCTCTCGGGCTCTTTAGCGCATGCTTGGAGAGGGGCCAGTTCCCACTTCGTTGGAAGACGGGGAAACTGGTCCTCATCAAGAAGCCGGGGCGCCCGGCGGACTCTCCGTCCGCTTACCGGCCCATCGTGCTGCTCGACGAGGTGGGCAAGCTCTTCAAAAGGGTAATTGCAGACCGCCTTGTCGGGCAGCTGGTGCGAGTGGGGCCGGATTTGGCGGACAGCCAGTTTGGTTTCCGCAAGGGGCGCTCTACGGTGGATGCCATCATGCGCGTTCGAGCCCTCACGACGGGGGATGCTGTTGCCCGGGGTGGGGTGGTCTTGGCGGTGTCTTATGACATCGCCAATGCGTTCAATACCCTGCCCTGGAGTTGCATTAGGGAGGCACTCCGGTATCACCGGATGCCGACCTACCTCTGTCGAGTGGTTGAGGCCTATTTGACGGACAGGGCCGTCATCTACCCCGGTCACCACGGAGAGTGGAACCGGCGAGAGATGCCGTGCGGTGTCCCGCAGGGATCGGTCCTGGGGCCGCATCTGTGGGACATCGGCTACGACTGGGTGCTGCGCGCCGACCTCCCTAGCGGCGTCAGCGTAGTCTGCTACGCTGACGACACGTTGGTCCTGGTGCAGGGGAGGTCGCATGAGGCGGCGGCCAAACTAGCGACACGTTGGGTTGCGACAATCGTCGATAGGATCCGGCAACTGGGACTCGAGGTGTCCTTGCACAAGTCCGAGGCCATGTGTTTCTATGGTCCTCGGAACGCGCCACTGTCGGGTTCCCAGATAACGGCGGGAGGGGTTCACATCGGTGTCGAGTCGACGATGAAGTACCTGGGACTCGTCCTCGACAGCCGGTGGAACTTCGTGGAGCACTTCCGACGTTTGGCTCCCAAATTGCAGAGGGCTGGGGCTGCTTTGAAGTGGCTTCTGCCCAATCTAGGGGGTCCAAACGCCTCCTGCCGGAGGCTCTACGCGGGGATCATGCGGTCCATAGCCCTTTACGGGGCACCGGTGTGGGCGCGTTCATTAAGGTTGCGACCAGCCCAGCGATTGAACGCGTCCCAAAGGGTCATGGCCATTAGGCTGGTCAGAGGATACCGCACGGTCTCCCGTGAGGCGGCGAGCCTCCTTGCCGGACTACCGCCATGGGATCTGGAAGCAAAAGTCCTCGCGCACATGTGAGAGTTGCGCGAGGAGGCGAAACGCCGGGGTGTAACTCCGCTGCCGCGAGAAATCACGGCACAGCGGACAGAGCTCCGGCGGGATCTCATGGCAGCATGGAGAGTGCGATTGTCGCAACCCAGCGCTGGGCACGCCACAATTGCGGCGGTAAGGCCCCTCTTTGAGGAGTGGCTCGAGAGGCGCCACGGCGTCCTCACCTTCCGCCTGACGCAGGTCCTCACCGAACACGGTTGTTTCGGGAGGTTCCTGTTCAGGATAAAGCGGGAGGAAACGCCCGGGTGTTACTATTGTGTGGATCGCCCGGAGGACACGGTGGAGCATGGAGGTCTGCCCGGCTTGGGCGGGGCACCGCCGTGTCCTCACGGAGGCGATCGGCAGCGGCGATCTTTCGCGTCCGGCCTTGGTTCAGGCCATGGTCCGGAGCGAGAGTGCATGGGAAGCCGTCACTTCCTTCTGCGAAGCAGTAATGCTCGCGAAGGAGGAGGCGGAGCGCGCGAGGGAAATGCAAGATGCGCGCCCTCGCGCCCCTAGTCACCGCAGGAGACGCCCCGAGCGTCGGGAGTCGCGAGCCGACTTCCGGCCACCGTAGGCGCGGGCTTGCGGACGGTGGGCAATGGGTAGCTCGCCGTCCGATTAGGACCAGGCCCGGGTCGACGGCGCGTTGTGTTCCACGCGCGCCTCAAAGAGATGTCAGCACCAACTGACGGGGTCCGTAAGGGCCAATGCCTGCTAGGGTTGCGAGTTTGTCCGAAAGGGATATCGCGGCCCCGGCACACAGGCAACGGAATGAACGCGGGTGGGTTTTAGTCAGTAAAAGTCTGACACTCCCTCTCGCTCCGCCCAGAGCGGGAGGAGTCATTTGATGATTTCCCACACAAAAAAAAAAAAAAAATTCAATCGACATCCTTTTTAACTGCTCTAAATTTATCTTGTTATTGAAAAGTTAGTGATTGACATAATAAATATCGACTATCTGTTCAAGGAGTATTTTATTAATCCTTTATTGAAAAAAAGACTATTTTAATGTATTTATAATTATTAAACTGTTTTTCGGCTAGGATTTTCAAGATGTTGTTGGAGCTAGCCAGCGTTTAAAGATGCGGTCCTATTTCCTTATTAAATAATGTCGTAGGTCTATATGTATTATGGGAACCCCTCAAGTTTTAGAATATTGTACTGCTTTAACACTGAATTTGTTACGAATCATAACATTTGGTGACTCCTGAGCTACACCATATCTCTAAATAGTCTGTGAGCTCGTCTCGTATTATTTGTCAGGTAGGTATTTGGTTAGCATAAGTATTTTTTTTTAATCTTTGACATACCAAACGTACGTAAGTACCCGTGCTATCTTGTTCGTTTTCACGGTTTTAACTTCGAATATATTTCAATGAATTTGTTTTTTATGTGAAAGTTACTCAATATAAAAAATACTGATGAAACACTACCTACAAAAAAAAAAGACGTGTGGTACTCGGAGACTGCCGCGGGAAAGCTATTGCATAGCATTTTTTATCAACTTATGCAATTATAATTATTTATTTATTTTATTTATGCAGTATCTTTTTTCCTTTGTTTTTTTGTCTTTGATATTAATTCAAGTTACACTTTTTGAGCATGGTGACCGATAAGAAAACAATTTTTTGTCTTTTATTAAATAAATGAGAAGTTAATATTGTTCAAAATATTTTTATTATCTTACAATACATGTAGGTTCTTCAGGAATATTTATCATTGAAACTATAGAAAGACCGTAAAATCACGAACAAAATGGTATATAATCTTAAGTATAAAACAAATAACAAACTTACGTACCAAGTATTTATCAAAACGTCCGCTAACACAAAGCACGCACTGTTCACGGCACAGATAAACAAGTGATTTCACCCACCGCTAAAATATTTATTATGCTTCTAACAACGTAACGCCATCTAACGAAAATGTCAGGAAGAACGAAAACTGAAGCTCCGTTTAAAAAATTTCAAAAAATAAAAACAGAGTACAAGGGTGTTAGGTTTTTTCGTTACGGAATTTCTGTATTCGGTCTCCACGCTAAAGGCCCGCGATAGAAGCTATGCAATAGCTTAAAAATCGTAACATCGAAAATATCAACACGAAAAGATCATACTACCACATCACTAAAACCATAGACAATTTCTAGTGGCCATTGTTGTTTGACAAATTTTGAAACGCGACATGGCAGTATGGAATTAGTAAGTACTATCATTGCAGCATGGAATTAGTAAGTACTATCATTGCAGCATGGAATTTGTATAAAGAAATTGACTTTGAATACATGGAACTAGTATGAACTATCCTATACTATTAAATGAGCATTAATTATGTTAACCCGAGCAGAGATTTGTGCTTTTTTTCATCTCATCTTATCTATCTTATCTTATCTCATCAAAGAGACTTCTTGCCTTCTATGTTACGGGGTTTGGTATAGGCTGTTCAGCGATTTTGCCTGTGCCTTTATTTACAACTGCATTGCTAGCAGAAAAAAAAAAAACCAGCGCGCCATTTTCCGTAAATATTTTTTATCGTTTTTGTTTTGTTGTTATTATAAATACGAAAATCTAAAGTATTGTCACCAATCGACGTACAACAGTTTTTAAAAGAAGCTCCGATTGACAGTACCTGGCAACAAAGGTCAGTTGAACTTTATAGATCTAAATTATCATCTATAGAGTTACGTTATTCCAGCAAAAGTTCTTACAACAAGTCTCTTTGTTTCCTCGCAAGTTTGTTGAAAAACGTCGTATAAAACGCGTGTGCATTGATCATTACCTATACAGCACACTCGTATCATAGTGTACTATTACAATGCATTTGCTCGAAAAGAGCCTTTTCTAAGCAGTAAATTAGTGCGGAAAGTGTCACTTTTTTCACTAGTGCTTTTTACTGTTCTGTTTTTTTTTAATTTTTGTGGCCGTCGTCAGCCCGTTGCAAAGAGTTTTTATTATTTGAGAAAAGTTTTACAAATCAGATGATGATGATAACGATGACGATGGCGATGGCGATGACGATGGCGATGACGATGGCGATGGCAATGGCGGAGTCAAAGTCGAAGTCGAAGTCGAAGTCAAAGTTGAAGTCGAAGTCGAAGTCGAAGTCGAAGTCAAAGTCAAAGTCAAAGTCAAAGTCAAAGTCAAAGTCAAAGTCAAAGTCGAAGTCGAAGTCGAAGTCGAAGTCGAAGTCGAAGTCGAAGTCGAAGTCGAAGTCGAAGTCGAAGTCGAAGTCGAAGTCGAAGTCGAAGTCGAAGTCGAAGTCGAAGTCGAAGTCGAAGTCGAAGTCGAAGTCGAAGTCGAAGTCGAAGTCGAAGTCGAAGTCGAAGTCGAAGTCGAAGTCGAAGTCGAAGTCGAAGTCGAAGTCGAAGTCGAAGTCGGAGTCGAAGTCGGAGTCGGAGTCGGAGTCGGAGTCGAAGTCGAAGTCGAAGTCGAAGTCGAAGTCGACGTCGAAGTCGAAAGTCAAAGTCATGAATGTTGTTTTTATCATTTATATACGTCGTCATTATGTTAGATGTTACACATCATCGTAAGGCTCACTCGATTTTTTTTTTTTTCCTCTCACAATACATAGTAAAACATTGTATGATACACGTGCGTAAGATGATTTCCGACTCGCCACTCATCGGAAATCACCTACCTTCCGCACTTATAGCATAAATAACTATATTATGTGAAGACGATGCTCCTAAAAAAAAAAAAACACTACCACAATAGGTAAAAATAATTAAAAATTAAGCAACGAAAGATAAATTAATTACTTATGTGATAGATACATGGTTTCACATATTTACAAACATTGTAAAAGTAGACGATTTGCCTAATTTTACAATTAATAAGTCAGTGTGTGAGGAAGTAATCACAGAATGTAAAATCAATGTCATATAATAAAAATAATATTATATCACTCACACTCATTTTTAACCTTCCACCTTTAGTGGTAACTTTTTTTTTCTTTGTGTAATACTAATATTCATTTATTTGAAATTTTGCTTACTAATTGTATTTTATGTTTAGTTTTCGTAAGTCTTTTTCTAGTTTATTACGATGTTGTTTTGTGGTGAATGCTGTGTATACCTTTATAAGGCATACATACCAAGTACGTGTGTTATGGTATTGTTCTGTTTTAAATTTTGTGTATGTACTGCTGTTGGTGTACCAAAGAAATAAAGAATGAGAAGATGTAAAGCCGTGACTGACTGGGCACTCGGCCAGGTATTCCTATTAGTGTGTATTAGACGCGAAATCCGGTGTGGCGCGGTTTCATATACATATAGTATTGTGTCGCATTCGTTAGGAATGTAAGAATGTAGCAACTTCACGAGTGACGTTTGCTAAACTATCGCCTTCTGCACTAGCAGTCGGCGATTTTAAAGTACTAACTTATCAATGAAAATCTGTAGTTTCAGAATAAAAATATTTCAGAACTATAAACTTTTAAAAGTGAACTCTTATTGAGACAGGTCGAAACCGCAAAAAGCTTCAATAAAACGAATTAAATTGTGGGTGGTTTTCCTGAATGGTGTACCCCCCGCCGCCCGCACCCCGCGCCCCGGCGACCCGGTGAGCAGCAAGCAAAGCGATTAACTCAAAGAAAGTTTTAATGCGGCTTTTTTCTGACAGCCGTGCCCAGTGCTCAGTGCTCAGCGTGCTCAGTGGCAGTGGCGCCGCGCCGCTTACGGTCAGCTCTGATTAATGACTGAGTACAACACACCGAGCTGCCGCATAAAAGTCCTCGTAATCACAAAACAAAATAATGTGATTAACTTGCTCAACTTATGGGCTTATTACACGCAGAGTTACCTTCTACAATACGAACACTATCTTGCGTGCGTGAGAATATTAACGAACGCAACTTTATAACAAACGTAAGTTCATAAATTTTCAAAATAACTATGCCTCTTCTGCTTCTGTATCGGCAAGAACTACTTCAGAATAATGTATGTCATGGTAATAATCGAATAGTAATAGTCCGTTAGCATGGTGGTAGTGGGCGGACTCCCGCGGGCCTCACGCGTGAAGGCCATTAATGGCATCTTACAGATGCAAGTTCCCATGTACTAATGTAACTGTGAATTGACAAGTGTGTTCGGCAAAGTTGGAGTTGCTGTGAGCCGAACGCTTTCAATTGGTCATTAGTTCATTACCATTGGCGTCCACAGCGTGCCAACTTTAGCCCCACCCCCCGCACCCCGCAACCCGCAACCCGCACTCGATGTATTTCCAGATGCAGTTGAACAGACTAACTTGTAACTTTACTAGTATCAGTGAAGTTTTTGATATTTAATTAGTTTGGCAAGCAAGCAAAAACAGCGAAGCAGTGAAATGTGAGCGTCGGTGAGATTATAGTTTTGATAAGTTAAGGAGTTTGAGTTCCACATTAGCTTGGTAATTATACCAGATCCTCTGCGCTGGATAATCTATATAGATTTTATCACCTATGTAGTAATTGAGTTCGTGTGTGTCAATGGCGGACAGACTACTATGCGGCTACGATTCATCCAGCGCACAGGGGACTGTAATATCCTGCTGGGGTTGCGGGTTTTTCTGAAAGGGATATCGCGGCCCCGGCAAACTGGCAACGGAAGGAATACGGGTGGGTTTTAGTCAGTAAAAGTCTGACACTCCCTCTCGCTCCGCCCAGAGCGGGAGGAGTCATTTGATGATTTCCGACCCAAAAAAAAAATGAAAAAAAAAGGGGATTGTAATATGTATGTATTGCTGTTATTATTAGCTGGTGTAGTGCCACACTGTGTTATTCTTAGTGATTAGGGAACCATCTGCTATGGTCACATTTATTTTGTTTTTATGCTCGCGTGTTCACATACTTAGCCTAAGTTAGCATCCGCCATTGTGGCACGCTATGTTGCAAACTCTCTTGCCTGTAAACCGCTGCGATATGCTGAGCTTTAACCTACAATGCTTCCCACACCGTTCCTTGGCTTAAAATGGGAAGGATGCTTGCATATTGCATGCGGCTTGCTGCTATTTGCACCGCACCTAACATGCGCTCCCTAACGCGCCTTCCAGGGTTCTTCGTACGGGCTGAGGGCAGGCCTACTACTATTCATACTGCTGATGGTAGCGGTGCTGTACATCGCTTGCGCACGCTGCCAAGGTCACGAAGGCCTGACAACCTGCGTCCTACCGCCGCAGCTACCTGCGGGAGCCTGTGCCTACCGCACACTGCTTGCGCACGCTGCCAAGGTCTAGAAGGCCTGACATCCCGCGGCTAACCCCGCGAGCCTGTGCTGACAGGCTTCCACGAGCTTCCGACACTACCTGTCGGTCTCACGAGGGCCGTCCGGCCTGACGCCGGGCCTGCGCTGAGCAGGTCCCCCCACGTCTCCCACGTGATGCCAAGTAATGAACTGTGATAGTGCTCGGAACAGAACAAGTGACTCAGTGACTTACCCGCGACCTAGCCGTGTTATCCTTGTTACAATAATTATATGTATGAACATATTCCTAGTGTTTCAATTGTCTACCTAACTACTCGTACCTATCAGTTAGCGGCCCGCGCAGCCTGTCTGCAAAGCCCTAGCCGTTACAAAAGAGAAAGGTGCTACTAAGATAACGGAGCGGAGTTGGCAGTATGTGAAGGGTGGGCGTTTTTAGGGACTGTCTTATGTAATTTTGACGTTCGAAAAGTGCTGATTCTCAGCCTAGTTTTAATAAATGACTTTTGAATTTGAATTTGAGTTACCTAAAGTGCCGCGACACAAGGAGCTGGGGCAAGTAAATGTTTCATAGGCGTCCGCGGCACGCACCTCATAGCGCCGCACCGCGCGTGACTCGAGCCGCGGCTCAAAGTATTCGTCGGGAAGTTAGCAACTCAATGAAAAGTGTAAGAGCGCCAAGTTGTACGTTATTAAAGTTTAAACAGGGCCCGTCGGCCGCCGAGCGCAACACAAACTCGAAAATGCTATACTGTTTGTTGTTTATACATTGCCCGGTGTAAATACACGCCCATAGCGAAAGCTATTGTTCCTCCAAAAACGTAAGTGAAATGTTCACGTTTACATTACATTTATGGTTGATTTGATTTTGTAAGATTCCTATCTCAATTATGTACCAGTAATTAAACGATACAAGACGTGTTAGTCAATATTAATGAACAGATACTGGCGCGTATTCCGAGAGTAATTACAAGGGTATAGATTGTCAGTGGCTCCACTCGATATCGGTGCGTGGCGGCGCGGCACGATGCGGCGCGGCGTGGCCTCGCGGTGCCACCCGATAGCGTCGCGCTGAGACGGGAGCGACTGTTCCTTCGCATCATATAGTGCGCTCCGAGGAAGCCGCTTTGAGTAGCGAACAGTATTATCCGCTCTGTATATATGTCACGTAACCTCACGTTCTACAGATAACGTACCCGGAATATTTATACCGTATATCAAGTTTCAAAGGCCTGCTCGACTGTCGCAAAATCGCAATATTTTGGTAGAATTTTTCAGTATCGTTTGAGACTCAAGTTTCCGTGTATTATATGGATGGACCTTCATGGCATTTTCTTTGAAGTCTATAACCACTCAATGAACTGCGGTTGGGCTTCGGTTGGATGCGCTCGCTGATACGTCATCATCATCATCACTATTCTGTTGAAATACGTCAACTGCTCGCGCGTGACTTCGTTTTAGAGGCGTACGTAATGTATGTCGGCGAATGTATGTTTTAGGCCTCTAAAGCAAAATTACAACGTGTGTCCCGCATATAGAATTATCTTGCAACCTTGACCAGGTCACCGGTCCACCTTCCTTGAGAACGACCTTGCCAAGTAAAATGTTTTTTTTTTTTTTTAAACGTTGCCCCTCACTAAGAATTTCTTCCTGTATCGTGGGTGAGTTTACAAACATAGAAACTCACATACACTAGCACCCAGACCCGGAACAACTACTTGCAGATCATACAAATATTTGTTCCGAGCGGGGATCGAACCCGCGACACGTTGCGCAGCAGTCGATCGCTCAGCCACTGCGCCATCCGTGTCATCAATCTAAACAGAGTTTTAGTTAAACGTTAACTTCCATGAACTGACTTGTGTTTTAAACATCCCAAGTTACAACTGCATTCAGTAAGAAGATACATTAAATTGTTAAATGAAAGCAGTTGCAGAACGTTGTAATTTCCTGTAACCTACCTTGATGACAATTTTCATGTTTGAAACACCTGGTTTCTGGATTGAGAATTTGAAGTTGAGACCTCGTCAAACTTGTTCTAGTAGTGGTTTAGGTTTTTAATCAGTGACTGAATGAGAGCTTCATCAAATGGTTATTTTGAACATGCATTTTTTGTTTTAATTTAGCCTATACAGCCCCACTGCTGGGCAAAGGCCTCCCCCATGTCATTCCAGGAATTCTTGAAATGACCTGGAATGACCTGGAATGACCTGGAATGACCTGGAATGACCTGGAATGACCTGCACGCGTAGCGCGAGCCGTCGCGCTACGCGTCCAGGTCACTTCACCACCGCTTTCTGGGCCGGCCTTGATGGCGCCGTCCATCTTCAGGCACCCATTGTGTGGAGACTTTTGCATATAATACATATTATGTAGTAAGAATTTTAAGTCAATCATTAGTGACATTTTGGATTGTCAGAAGACCTATACATAAACAGTGCAGGCTTACAATAGTGCAACAACTTACTTCATTTCTGCCAAGGTAGAAAACAGCGTCAGTCGGAGTGTTGTAGGTGTCACTAGATATTATTATACTCGCCAGTCAGTCAAAATCAAAAATAAAAGTCATTTATTCAAACTAGGCTGAGAATCAGCACTGTTCGAACGTCAAAATTACATAAGACAGTCCCCCAAAACGCCCACCCTTCACCACTTCCTAGTGGGTTAGCTGGGAAGAAGAAGTGGCGCAACAAACTCCCCAGCTGCACAGCTGTCTGTTCAGTTAGAAGAACAAAAAAAAAGATTCTATATAATAGTATTCAAAATAATTTACATTAAGCAACCCAAAACATAATTTAAATTATTAGCCATATATAAGCTAGCACACGCCAATATACCAAATAAAATCATCGAGAACTATACTCAGGCAGAAATAAAAAAACAAAACGTAAACAGAACTTAATATCTTAATAAAAGCCACCAGGCATAAAGGGCGTGCCCGCTTACATATAGTTGTAACTGGAAGTTATAAATGATAAACTAGGACCATCGATGTAAAATAAATAAACAAAGAGTTAATTACTAATAACAGTAAATAATATGATCAATTGTCGAGGTCACTAGCTAACCACATATTGCAATACAACTCATAAAAAAACAGTGTGATGAGTAGATATTGTCAAAAATAAATTGAAGTTAAATTAAAATAACTTGACTTAAAAAGTCAAATAAAATAAACAATTATATAAACTCATATAACTTGTCAGTGGGTAAGCTGGAGAAAGAACATAAACATTGTCTTGAGTTAATTACAGCGACCAACTATTCTTATCATTTAAGTAGTCGTTGATAGAATAGTATGCCTTTGAACAAAGCTTGGATTTTACTTTCGTTTTAAACGCATTAAAAGGCAAATCTACCAAAGAAGAAGGTAGCTTGTTATAAAAAGTTATACCAAGCCCAACAAATGAGTTATGAACCTTATGAAGCCGGTGAAAGGGAGCTCGTAGTTTGTCCTTATTTCTAGTGTTAACATTGTGAAAATCAGAATGACAATGACAATGAATGAAAGTCAGAATGACTAGATGCTTTACAAGTTTAGAACGTTACTGAAAATTTATTTACTTTTATTACTTGTTCCTGACGTCACATCGGACCACACACCACAACGTGATCGCGGGCTTCCCCCACCTTGGCACTCGCTCGCCGACACCTTGAGCGTGCGCACACATATCGGTCGTCTCATCTAGTTGTACTCAGCAAACGAAATACAGTACTTGTCTTAAACGGAATCAAGTAGTTTTATTCAAGATCACCAGCAGCACACCTGGAGCTTGATACTCAACATATGGTCCTTCAAGCTAAAGCAGATCGCCGTTTTTGTGCTACGCACGCGCTTCCAGTGGACTTTGGACTGGCCGTTCTTACCGCGCGTTCGCCTACGCCGTAGAGGACACTTAAAGGACAGTCTACCCAGAGGGACATTATTCTGAGTGAGTCCTTTCCATTATAAAAAGTCGAAAAGAACATCTAGCGTGCCTGCTTTTTGGTGTCGTTAAGTCACAGAAACCGAAGTATTTGTACGACAAGTTTAGTTGGATGGCTAGTAGACGGGATTGCGCGCCCAGGCAATGTGCACAACAACTTTCAACACAGTCGCATAGGACAGCAGCTTTCAGAGGCACTTTCCGATACGCTGCATCTAAGGTGTGGAATTACATCCCAACTCCGTTAAGTCGCCGTCTGGACGCGCCCGCGCACGGTCGAATATAGGTCTCCTCACTTATTTCCGCGACTATGTCTGTGAAAACGCTAAAATCTGTGAATTGCAATATGGTGATTTGTGAACTTTTATCTTTTATCTAAAATAAAATAGATGTGATGGACAATGAGAGCCTCATAAGGATTTGTGATACCGCCTTCACGGTGGAAGAAGGGGACAGTGCTAAGGAGTTGCTGTTTAGTTCAATAAAAACCGACAAGAAGAAAGTGACTAGACGCAAAGAAGGAAAAAAAGTGAGAGACTTGGAGGATATTATATGTGTCTTCAAAGTGACAGAGCCAGATCTTATACCAATCTTCGTGGCGCGTGACTTGCAAAAATTACCGCCAGTTACATTTGATCATGTGGATGTGATCAAACTATTAAAAGATTTGTTGATTGTACGTGGAGAAATCAATGAAATAAAAAGTAAATATGCAACAGTCACTCAACTGGATGAACCGAAGTTAGATTTGGAATCAAAAATGCTCCCAGTATCATTGTTAGAGCGCAATATTAATGCGAAGAAAAGACGAGGGTATTTGCTTGACAGTGGGCCGGTAGGATTATCACCGGCGGCGCCTGTGTACGGTGACGAGGGTTACTCGATCGCGAGGTGTGCGAGTGCAGAGCGCGACAGCACTGAGTCACCAAAGTATCGCTCTCTCGCTTGTAAACACACTGAGGCGATCATAACGGGTGCGCCTGCACCGATTAACTCAACACTATTGGAAAATGAAATGTGCGAAGTGTTGTCTGAGTCAGCTGTTTGTCGAACAGAAAACAGTCAGTTAAAAAGACCTACTATGGCGGAGGTCTCAAGGAATGGTGAATGGAAAACGCCCAAGAAACCAACGGATAAGTGGACTGTAGTGCAAAAGCGGCGGTCTAAAAATCGTTTTACGGGTAAAATGGGCAGAGCGACCACAGACGTGTCGGAGAAATTTAAAGCAGCGGATGTTAAAATCCCTTTGTTTATATCCAACGTAAACAAGGAGGTAGCGGTGGATGACATATGCAAATATATCACAAATAAAACTATGGAGATTGTTTCGCTTGAGAAAATAACGATGAAGAGGGAAAAGCCATACAATGCCTTTAAAGTGCTTGTTAACAAAAACAAACTGGACGTTTTTCTAGATGACCAGATATGGCCTGACGGAGTGACTTTAAGGCGCTTTATTCATTTCAAGAATAGAAGGGAAGACAAAAATAACTCCATTTTTGGGAGCGAGGCAATAACAAACTCAAATAATGCATAGTATTTAAAAAATGAACGTAATAACATTCAATTGCAAAAATATCAAAAGGTCGGTGAACTGTGTGCGTTCACTGTGCAAAACAGCTGATATTGTTTTGCTACAAGAAACGTGGTTATACCCACATGATCTAACCTTTCTTGATAGTGTTGATCAGGAATTCAGTTATACGGGAAAGTCTTCAGTGGATACGTCAGCTGGCATGTGTAAAGGGAGACCCTACGGAGGGCTCGCCATACTATGGCGTAAAACTGCATTTAGCTACGTGAGTGAGGTACAATATATCAGTGACCGTATATGTGCAGTGAATATAGTGGTGAACAACAGGTGTTTTTTGGTTATAAACATGTATATGCCGACGGATTGTCGTGAAAATCTACCACTTTTTACGGAGTGTCTTAGCGAGGTGTATTCTATTATACAAAACAATAATGCTGAAGCAGTGTATGTGTTGGGAGATTTCAACGCGCACCCGGGTGAGTCATTTTGTGATGAACTTATAAGTTTTTGTAGTGAGCAGGAATTAGTATGCGCGGATCTAGATTACTTAGGCATATTATCGCAAACATACACGTTCATTAGTGACTCACACGGGTGTAAGCGCTGGCTCGACCACAGTCTTGTCACACAAGCGGCGGGAAAAACAATTTTAAACATTGAGGTTATTTGTGATACGTTTTGGTCAGATCACTTTCCCTTAAAAATAGAATGTAATGTAAATGTTATTAGATTAAAAACTAGTGTAATTGAATCATCGCTTAATGGTGTTCGATGGGGTGAGAGAAGCCCTGATGAAATAAAGGAGTACGCGTACATGTGCAACAACAAATTGAAAAACTTAGATTTTCCTGAGGAATTTGAGCTATGCGCTGATATTTTTTGTGATGATCCCAATCATAGGTTATTGTTGGATTCGATGTATAAAGACTTAGTATCTATATTAAGTGAATCAGGCCAATGGATATATTGGCCACGCTCCATTCTAAGAAATGTTTCTCGTCATTCTGGAAAGGTACTAAAAAGCTCAATGTCTCTCCAAGCTTACCAGTTAGAGTGGAGGGTGAGAGTGACCATACTGGGATAGCTAATTTATTTAAAGGGCAGTTTATTGTGAGCTCACCTCTTGAGTCTGTGGGAAGGGTGAATGATGCTGAGTCTTATCAATCAGGAACACCCTTTAAGTTTACGTGTACAGAAATAAAAGCAGTCATTAAATGTATGAAGCGGGGATAGTCTCCTGGCCATGATGGACTCAGCATTGAGCATCTCCAAAATGCTGGTGTGCACTTACCGAGAGTAATAACCATGTTTTTAAATCTTTGTGTGGGCCATTCTTACCTTCCACAGGAGATGCTCGATACGTTAGTTGTACCTATTGTAAAGAATCGGACGGGAGACATAGCTGACAAAGGGAACTATAGGCCAATATCATTGGCAACCGTGATAGCCAAAGTGTTTGACAGTGTGCTTGACACGCACTTAAGTAACTTTACAAAACTACACGACACACAGTTCGGTTTTCGTGCGGGGCTGTCTACAGAGAGTGCAATACTTGCGTTAAAGCACACTGTCAAATATTATACGGACAGGAAGACATCAGTGTACGCTTGTTTCCTAGACCTTTCCAAGGCTTTCGACCTGGTTTCATATAAGGTTTTATGGGAGAAGCTTCGGAAGGCGGGAGTTCCGGCTGCATTGGTGTCAATATTATCTATCTGGTATGAAAAGCAGAGGAACTTTGTAAAATGGTCCAATGCATTATCAGACCCATATAAACTGAAATGTGGTGTGAGGTCTGACTTCCCCGAGAATATTTAATATTTATGTTAACAACTTGCTTGTTGAGCTCAGCAGCACTCATGTCGGTTGCCATGTGGACGGAGTTAGTTTAAATAATTTAAGTTACGCAGACGATATGGTGCTGCTGAGCCCCACAATCGGGGGAATCAGAAAGTTACTCACTATCTGTGAAAGATACGCTGAACAGCATGGGCTAAAGTATAATCCCACGAAAAGTGAGTTATTGGTTTTTAGAGGAAGAAATAAATGTCCCTCAAATGTCCTACCCGTAGAACTGAACGGTTTACCCTTGAACAGGGTGTCACAATTTAAATATTTGGGCCATATTGTTACCGAGGATCTAAAAGATGACTTAGACATGGAAAGGGAGCGCAGGGCGCTGGCTGTGAGGGGAAACATGCTAGCACGCAGGTTTGCTGGTTGTTCAGCACCGGTTAAAATAACACTTCTTAAGGCGTTTTGTCAAATATTTTACACCAGCAGTCTGTTGGCTAATCATACCCAAAAAGCAGACAGCGCACTGCGCATTCAATATAATAACGCCTTCAGGGCGCTGTTGAGGCTTCCACCTTACTGTAGTGCGTCAGGGATGTTTGCGGATGCGCACACTGACGATTATTTCGCGATCATGCGCAAAAAAGTGGCATCAGTGATACGTAGATTGAGGGGAAGCAGCAATAGCATTCTGAAGGTGTTTGCAGACAGGCTAGAAGGGCCTACAATGGATAGATTTATCAAACTGCATGTCAGACATGGGACTTGATGAATCTTCCTCCTCTTATCTTGGATGTATTTTTAGTGTGTATTTGTGTTTTTATTGTGTATTTGTGTTTTTATTGTTTGTTGTTTTATTGTTGTACTCATGTGTGTTTAAGTGTTACTACTAACATAGTTTTTAAGTTTGTACTGATTACTAACACGCTATGGGCCGTCGACGCCTGAAAATAAACGATTTTTATTTTTATTTATTTTTTCCTTTATTTAACTATATATACATATAAATTATATTTTTAAATATTAGAATAAAAAAATATAAAAACATTTAAAAATATAAAAAATAGTAGCCCACCGGTATCGGGAATAGGGTCCAAGCTACCGGCGGTCAGGGCTCCAGAGAGAGGAACCTCCTAACAATGCGAGCCGTGTCCAGAAGTACCGCTTTCTGGATCAAGCCCTTGATCCAGCTGCCTAACGAGAGCCTCCTAAGGTGTTGGTCGAAGCTCTTGGCTATTATGCCATTGGCCGTCACGATTATCGGCACAATGACTGCTGTATCCACATCCCACATGTCGACAACCTCGCGAGCCAGGTCAAGATACTTAATCTGCTTATCTTTTTCAGCTTTCACGAGGTTCTCGTCATGCGGGACCGCTATATCAATAATCATTGTGCGACGCTCTAATCGATCTATCACCACTATGTCTGGCTTATTGGCAACAATAGTCCTGTCAGTGATGATAGATCGATCCCAATACAACGTGATATTGTCATGTTCGAGAACTGGGTCGGGCTCATACCTATAATACGGTACTTCCGATTCCACAAGATTGTATTTCAGAGCAAGTTGCTGGTGGATAATCCTGGCTACAAGGTTGTGCCTATGCAAGTAGTCTCCGTTAGCCAGACGAGAACAGCCAGAAATAATGTGGCGGATTGATTCCCCCGGACGGTGACATGCCCGACAGATGTCAACCGTGCCGTCCTTCACAATGTATTTCCGGTAGTTGTTCGTCATCATAACTTCATCCATAATCGCAAAGACAAAACCTTCGGTTTCTCCAAAGAGATCACCGAATCGCAGCCAGGATACGGACGCTAATAAGTCTACATCGGGCCCATGTAAGGCCCGGTAAAAGCGCCCGTGAAGCTCTTTGCTCTGCCATACCTCCCTGCGGTCATTAGTATCTAGTACTATAGGTTTGCGCCAGTTCTCGTTAGCCAAGGATAGCGAGGTAAGGCCCTCCCTACGTCGGCTTCTAGGAAGTATTCCCTGAGACTGCATACCTCACGGTTGTGCAGGGTCTTAGCATTTAAGAAGCCTCGACCTCCACACTTCCGCGGGATATACAGTCTCATCACCGTTGACCGTGGGTGATGCATCCGATTTGCGGTCAGTAGTGTGCGGACCCTCCTATCCAGGGCGTCAAGTTCCGTCTGGGTCCATTTGAGTATGCCGAAAGAGTACATCAAGACCGGCATGACCCAACCGTTGAAGGCGCGCACCTTGTTACCGCCTGATAAAAGACTATTTAATACTTAATTCAGGCGCCCAAAGAAGCGCTCCCTCAGCGATTGCTTCATATCAGCAGCGTTGATACCTAACGCTTCCGACATACCTAAATACTTGTAGGTTTCGATTGAGGAGAGGGATCTTAGGTGTATGGAGTCCAAGAGTTGGGTTCCCCCGGATTCCACAATCCCCCCTCGCTTTACATGCATGACCGCACATTTGTCCACACCAAATTCCATCCTGATGGCGCTACTGAAAGTTTCGGTTACCTTCAGTAGCTCCATCAGTTGCAAATTGTTGGGAGCAAAGAGTTTCAAGTCATCCATGTAAAGGAGGTGAGATATAACTTGACCACCTCTCTTTAATCGATAGCCGAGTCCTGAGTCCTCCAGCAGTGTGCTTAGAGGATTCAAGGCTAGGCAGAACCAAAGTGGACTCAAGCTGTCGCCCTGAAATATTCCTCGTTCGATCCTTATCGGCTCGCTATTCCTCTGGATATGTCGACATCCTGGATAGCGAAGAACCGTCCTCCATTGCCCCATACATGACATCAGGAAGGTGCGTAGAGTTGCATCTACTTTATACAACTCCAGCACCTTCATGAGCCATGTATGGGGCACCGAGTCATAGGCCTTCTTATAATCTATCCAACATGTCGACAGATCCCTTCGGGAACGACGAACCTGTTGGCTAATGGCCATATCGATGAGGAGCAGCTCCTTAGTACCGCGGGACCCGTTCCTACATCCATTTTGAGAGGCAGACATGATGGAGTTGGTGTCTATATGTTTATTAATTGTAGCTCTCAAAATTGATGTAAAAACTTTATAGACCGTACCGACGGTAGACAAGTGATTGGCCTATAATTTTTGGGTTTCGCAGTACTACCAGATTTATGGAGCAGGTGGGTTATTCCTGTCGTTAGGAACTGGGGCAGCGACCCTGATTCTAAGGCTGACTGGAACTGGGATGCCAATCGGGCGTGCGATCTTTGGAACCATTTTATCCAAAAGTTGTGCAGCCCGTCCGGCCCTGGAGATTTCCAGTTAGGCAACGGACGGACTGCACAAGCTACATCTTGGGGGCTGATGGTAAGTACCCCATTTCTGGTATGCGCTCGCACGCCCTCTCGATCTTCCCAGTCCAATCTCCTTCGGTGTGATTGACAGGCGCCGACCAGATGCTTCGCCAGAACGAACACATGGCGTCATCATCTGGCAGGCGCGTATCAAGCACACTTTGATCCGGTCGCTCCCAAGCCCTGTAAACCCACCTTTCATCGCTCTGGAATGTGCGATTCTGAGTGTACCGCTCAACTCTCCGTCTGTACCGTCGAATACGGTTTGCCCATGCACAGATCTTCTGCTTCAGGAAGTCAATACGCTCTGTGACGCGGGTCAAATAATCTCGAGAGCTAATATCAGTCCCCGAGAACGCCCGCCTCACAAAGCGCATCACTCTAGGGCGAGTATTGCCCTCCCTGAAGCAGATTAGCTTGCCAATGAGTACTCTAGCCTCACCGATACGGCGCTCAATCCTGCACTGCCAATCTGGAACAGCTGGTTTTGGTCGTGGAGCTCTGTCACTGTTGGGAAATTTAACATGAGCTACACGACATGCCGCTACAGCTCCACAGTACAAGATCGAGTGGGTATCGGCGAGGTCTTTGCTGCCGTCAAAACAATTTGACAGCAGCGAGTCTAGAGTACACACTAGTGCCTTGTTTTTCTTGTGCATAGGCAAAAGAGGTAAACGTGGTCTAAGTCCAGGTGGAGTGGAGCGGTACTCCCGGAAAGCATCCTCCAAAGCGCTCTTCAATCGTGCATTGCATTGGGAACTCACGGATATAACCCCGTCATCATCCTCTTCGCCACCGTGGTCGGGTCGCGGTGTAGCACTGGGTGGATTTTGTAGTTGCACCGCAACCAGTGGCGAGGCAGGCGTAACACGGTTATTCCGTGATTCGAGGCGTAGTCGATCAAGTACGGCGTCGTCCAACATATGGTTACGCTGAATGACCCGCACCTGATCCGAAAGTCGTTGGGCCGACACATTGACAGCTGGTTCAAGCACCTGAAAAAGAGAGAGCATCCGAACACGGTACGCGGTCAGGTTGTTTCCCCCTTCTGTAGCCCCGTAGTACTCGGGGGAGGCTGGATCGCTCCAACGCGAATGTATGCGTACATCCGTGGTGGGGTGACCCAGACTGCCAGGCACTTCTTCTCTTGCAACCGAGCGGGTGGGCAGGTTGCGGATAGCCCAACTCCGGCTGCGGGACCGACCACTGACGGTTACATTGACTGTTAGTGGGTGATCCCGCACTCGGAGCATCTCTTTAACGGATCCCGGACAAGAGAAGTTCCCAAAAGCCAAATCCCAGGCCTAGGGTAACCTATATACCCCTTCCTATGCTCCCTCTTCACCAAACTAAACCATCCCTCACTATCCACATATATCCCGTCGATCCTAAATCCCTAGGCCAACTCCCAGGCCTAGGGTGACCCCCAAAGAACCCACACCTCCATCCAACAAATACCTTCCCTCCTATCACTTTATCCCGTCGGTCCAAGAGGAAGGGTAACCTCGATTCCAAAAAAGCCCACCCCTCACCAAAATGAATAAGCAGTCTGAAGAATTGTCTACCCAGGTGGGTCCCGGCCAAGCCGGGGAATCCCACACCGCTTCGGCGGTTAGCCCCCAACGTAATATGGGGGGGGCCTCAAACTGCTCTCTTATGGAGAAACTGTTGCCGCGCTTCTTAGCGCGGCCGGCTGCTGATCTAGCGCCCATAACACAGGCTGCGACTAACGCGCCCACAAACACGACCTCGGCTGCGACTAACGCGCCCTTACCTACCACTACGGCTGCGACCCACGCGCCAACACCCACGACACGGGTTATGCCTCCCACGAGCCTCTGGCAACAGAGCATCGTGCGGAATAGCAAGACGAACCCGGACAAAAACCAGGACCAGCACGGACAGACAGGGACGGGGAAAGATGACGGACCTGGCGGCTCTAATACTCTTCCGGCCAGTGGTGAAGTACGCCTGCTGACAAAGCGCGAAAAAATCCTGGCCCGGAAGAAGAGAATCAGCGACCGAAAGCGCAGTATCCGCGAAGGCACTAGCCAGCGCGAAGCGCGATCGGACGCCGAAGGGAAGGTGCGCGACCGACCTCGAGTCCGCGAAGGGGAAACCCGGCGCGAAAAAGGGTCGGAAGCACGCGACCGACCGCAAGAGTGCGAAGGGGAAACCCAGCGCGCAAAGCGACCGGACGCGGAACCGCACGAGCGGGGGCAAGCTTGCGTAGGGGCAACTCAGCGCGAGACGCCCCCACACGTGACGGAGCCCACCAGGACTGACATCCGACCCCATGACACAGACGACTCACACGACCGACCTCCTCCTAGGCACAAGAGGGGCAAGCGAGGTGGAAACCCACACCCGGCATCGCCGGCAAAAAATACCCAGCCAGGCACCTCCAAGCCGCAGCCTGGACCGAGCGGTTCAGGGCCGGCGAAGAGGGAACGCCCGGACGACACGGCCTCGCCGAGTATGCTCCAGGGGGATGCCAAGCGGGTGAGGGTCCACTCCGCTCAAAGGAAGCAGAGGACCTACGCGCGGGCCACAAAGGATATTCCTGCGCGGCTGGCCGTAGCAATCTGCCTCCCTCCCCCCTCTAGGGACCTAACCAAGGAAGAGGCCGAATACATAAAGACGGACCTAGTAAATCGGGTTATGGAAGCCGACTCGCCAACGCCACTCCCTGCCTTCCGCGGATACCCACGGGTAGCGGAAGGTACCGTGCAGTTGTGGTGCGAGGACGACTATGCCCTGACCTGGTTGACTCAGAACGCACCCCTGATCAGACTCCCAACGACCGACCAAACACTCACGGTACTGCGACAGACTGACGTGCCCACGCGTGTCCGAGTCTCGCTTTTTGTCCCTCAGTACACAGGTGACATAGCCAGACTCCAGAGTATTCTGATTCGTCAGAATACTTGGTATGACATAGCAAAGTGGTCACTCTACAGGGCGACTACCGTCGGTGGCGACAACTACGGGACTTATTTGACCCTGGGTGTGCCACCGGAGGAAGCCGTAAAGGTCCGGGCCCGGGAGCGGCGTATATCATACCTACTTGGGTCGATATACGTACGCTTCTGGCCCACGACCCAACCCTCCGACGTCCAGACCGACAGCACAGACGGTAAGACCGAAGTACAACCGACGACTCTGACACAGACGACCGACTCCGACATTGACCGACTAGAGGAGGTAATGGCACGAGCGGCAATGGCTGACGACGAGGACGTTGTACCGCCCGAATCACCTGGCTGGAGCGAATGTCTGCTCGCCTCGTCGCCGGGCGAACATCACGACACATACAGAGAGGAGGTAGAGGAGAAGCTGTCCGATGGATCCATCTCCGACTAGCTCCTCTCCACCGCCTCGATCACCCCTAAACATCATCCAGACCAACCTCCAGCATAGCCAGACTGCCACGGCTAGCCTACGCAGGGCGCTGGAGGTGCAGCCCCGAACTATCGCACTGATCCAAGAGCCGTGGATCAGAAACAACAGAATATGCGGCCTCGGTAACATCGGAGGTAAGCTAATCCTTAACACACACAGCTCAGACAAGCCAAGAACCTGCGTCTACATACCCAAGGAAATTCCTATCACACCACTCACTCAATTCTGTTCCAGAGACCTGACAGCTGTCAGGCTCCAAACCGAAGGTAGTGTTCCAGATGTTGTACTGGCTTCGGCATACATGCCAGGCGAGGACACGGACTGCCCGCCAAAAGAGCTGGCCGACCTGGTACAGCACTGCGAACGCGCCAAACTAGACCTGATCATCGGCACCGACTCGAACGCCCACCACCCGCTGTGGGGCAGCGAGGCACCAAACCCCAGAGGAGAGGTACTATCCACCTATTTATTCTCTACTAATCTTAACATCGTAAACCGCGGCTCCGAACCCACTTGGGTCACAATCCGAGGACAGACGATTATAGATTTAACACTTGCTACAGAAAACGCGACAAACCTTATCACAAACTGGCACGTATCGGACGAGCCTTCCTGCTCAGACCACAGAAGGATCCGCTTTACACTAACTACCAACACTAGGAAACCCGAACCAAGGCGTAACCCGAGGCGCACCAATGTTCCCAGGTTCAAACGCCTCCTGGCTTCCCTATTAGCTAGGCACCTAACACAAGTAACCATAAGAGACCAAGCACAATTAGAATACACCGTAACAAAAATATCAGAATACCTTACTGAAGCATACCACGCATGCTGTAAACTAAGAGCGCCACAAACCAAGAAGGAGAGAAACCCCTGGTGGAATGCTGAACTTAGCAAACTCAGAGATGCGCTACGTAAGCAATTTAACAGAGCAAAAAACACGAGGCTCCCGGACGACTGGGAGATATACAAAGAGACACAATATACATACAAAAAGCAGATCAGAACCGCCAGGAGGACCGCCTGGCGTAAATTCTGTGAATCCATCGAAACTAATAATGAAGCCGCAAGGGTAAGGAAGATCCTATCAGCTGATCAGGACCGAACTCTTGGCGCGCTGAAAAAACCCGATAACTCATACACACTAACTGACTTTGAAACCAGTAAGGTCCTTCTCGAGACTCACTTCCCAGACTGTAAAATCCTGGAAGACAGGACGTGGGAGGCTGAACCAGAATGGACCCCAACGGCTCAAGACTGGTCAATTGCCCGCAATATAGTAACAGAAGACCGAATAAAGTGGGCTATCAACACCTTTCAGCCATACAAGTCAGCAGGGCTGGATGGTATTTTCCCAGCCCTGCTGCAGTGGGGGGTAGATTATCTAACACCATGGCTGGTGGAGATCTACCGAGCCTGCATAGCACTCAGACAGATACCTCTCGCATGGCGCGAGGTAAAAGTCATTTTCATACCCAAACCAGGAAAAACCGATTACACGCAACCCAAGGCTTATAGACCTATAAGCCTCACATCCTTTCTTCTGAAAACCCTCGAGAGGCTCTGTGATAGGCACATCCGAGACGGACCTCTTCGGGTAAAACCACTCCACAAATACCAGCATGCGTATTCCACAGGCAAATCAACAGAATCCGCGCTGCACAGCGTGGTTTCCAAAATTGAATGCGCAGTGGACCACAAATGCTCAGCACTGGCCGCCTTCATTGACATCGAGGGAGCCTTTGACAAAACCATGTTCAACAGCATTAGCATGGCACTCAACAGTCACAACATTGACCCGACCTTGAGTGGCTGGATCACCAACATGCTCAAACTGAGAGCTGTTCAAGTCACAGTAAATGACACTACGAGGGCCATCGTTGCGAAGGGCTGCCCGCAAGGAGGAGTCCTCTCGCCGCTCCTATGGAACCTTGTAGTAGACAGCCTCATCAAAACACTCAATGACAAAGGTTACTTCACAGTAGGCTACGCCGATGACATAACCATTGTAATAAACGGCACCCACGAAAACACTCTATGCAACCTAATGCGTCAAGCCCTAAAAATAGTAGAGGAATGGTGCAGCAGGCACCAACTCTCAGTGAACCCTACAAAAACTGAACTGATTCTCTTCACAAAAAAGAGAAAACTGACAACACTACAGCTACCTCGATTCTTCGGAACAACCCTAAGCCTATCAACTGAAACTAAATACCTGGGCATCTTTTTGGACAAACAGCTGAACTGGGCAAAACACACCAACTATATTATCACAAAAGCCAGCATATCCCTGTGGCAGTGCAAGCGACTGCTTGGCAGGAACTGGGGAATTAGCCCCAAGGTCACCCACTGGCTATACACCACAGTCATCCGACCAATTATCACATACGGCTCACTGGTCTGGTGGCCCAGGACGGACCTGAGCACAGCCCAAAAGAATCTCGAAAAACTGCAGCGGTTTGCTTGTGTTGCAATCACTGGCACTGGCAGTATGAGAACTACACCCACTGCCGCCCTACAGGCAATGCTTGGACTGCCTCCTCTGCACCTCATCGTGCGGGAGGAGGCGGCCCTAGCCGCCTTTAGGCTCCATGTATCCGGTACACTAAGCAAAGACTCTAGAGTTAAGCACACACGTATAAAGGAAGATGCGATCAAACGACGACCAATGATGGCATCACCCTGTGATAAATCCCCGAAAACATACCACTTTCATAGGCACTACAACATAATACTTACAGAAGAACAGTGTGACTACTCAGGCTCGAAAGAGATGAGAGTATACACCGACGGATCGAAGACCGACTCCGGGACTGGAGTTGGAGTCTTCTCACACGACTTCAACATAAAGATATCCAGCCCGCTGGGAATGTTCAACACCGTCTATCAGGCGGAGTGTGTGGGCATCATACGAGCGGTCCACGCCCTAAAAGCCAGGAGAGTTACGGACACACACATACGCATACTCTCCGACAGCGCCTCAGTGCTTCAATCCTTACAGAAAACACATATTACCTCAAAGCTGACACTAGAATGTCACAATGCACTCGAACAAATAACGGTATTTAGCCGCAACACGGTGACGCTGCAATGGATAAAAGGACACAGCGGTTCGCTAGGTAACGACGCTGCTGACGAACTTGCTAGACGAGGATCCAGCACGGCGGTCTGTGGACCCGAGCCTATCGTACCCATCCCCTTCAACCAGATACGCAGATGGCTGCAGGATTTCACCCATACTCAAGCGGAGCACTGGTGGTCCTCGACACCGGGCTGCAGGCAATCCAAGGAAGCCATGCCATCCTTGAATACCGGGCTAACCCGGCGTTTACTACGCCTGGATAGGAATGGCCTGCGCTTGGTGGCGGGGACCATCACGGGCCACTGCTCGCTGAACAAACACTTTCACACAATAGGCATAACGGACAGTCCTCTGTGCAGGGCGTGCATGGAGGCTGAGGAAACCGTCACGCACGTGCTTTTTGAATGCACAGGCGTCACCCAGATTAGAACACAGACCCTCGGGACACCCAGATCTTTCACAGATGTTCTGAACAGACCAGGAGATTTAATTAACTTCTGGAGGGAGGTGGGCTGGTTGGAATAACCACCAACGGCCGCTATGGCCCACGCACAATGGTCCACTGAAGGACTAAGTGCGGAAACCAAACCCCATAACATAGAACATAACATAGAACATAGCCCCGTAGTATGAGCGCATGACATTCTCGTTGATGGATTGTGTCCATCTCATGCGCTGCACACATCCGCCGGGAGCTGGGACCCTATCAGAGGCCGGTGGTCCTAAGCCGTCCGGAGGCCGGTGTCCTCCCCGTCGACGAACAGGTGGTGGCGTCGTGGGCGGAGAGAAATACTCGTCGCTCGAGCTCGACGCAACTGCCGCGGCTGGTGTTGTCCCAGCGTTCATAGTGGGGCTGGGTACCGGCGGTGGCGAGGCGGAGCTGAGCGACGAGCCCGGAGATAGTAGGCGTGCTCGACGTGTGGCTGATCTTGTCAACATACTCGTAGTTTCATCGTTTTCCTATTTTCCATCTGTTTTCCATTCATTGTTATTTTATCGGAGGTGACATCTGTCATGTCACCTCCGATTCGGCAGTTTTTAATCAAATTCTATTGCATTTTGGTGAGTTATGAGTTTTTACTGGATTTTAAATGGTTTTCCGGTTTTAGGTTGAGTATGTATAGAAAAACTCTTGTAAAAATGCTTCAAAATTAATCTATTTGTTCAAATTAAAGTTATAGTTCGAAAACGAGATGTTCTTATTTATTTTATTATTAAGGGTACTGGGCACTATCCACACGTTCAGAACACGTTTACGGCAGTATCTGATAGATTCGCAACAGAAACTAGATATGGTCGCCCTAAATGTTTCACTTATATGAAATACTTAGCTTAAAACATAATTCCTGTTGCGTCAAAACAATATATTGGGTATGGTAGTTGCGCACGCTCGGTGTTTTTTCCGTCCTTTGCTGCCTCAAATGTCCTTGACTCGATGGCGCTGCTGTGCCATCCACGGCGCCTAAGTGCCATCGCAGTTGTGAGACCTGTTGGAAACATAAACGGACACATTACTTCTTTTTTTTTTTTTTTTTTCTCCACCATCTGGTACACTATTCTATATCTCATTATATCTTAACGCGTTGTTTTTGTACTTACCCACTGTGCCTGGCCTACTTGCGACTGTGAAGCACAGCCGGCATCGAGATCGCATCATACACCCTTTTTTCTTGTTCCAATAAAATCTTGGCTAAAGATTGCCGTAGACGATGGTTTTGTTTATGTGTACATCTTTCGAAAACGCATAAGTAACTAGAAAAAACGGAACGGAGCATAAATAAGTTATTTTACACTTACACTAACAAATACTGATCAGCAAAAGAAAATTATGAAAATTATTATGATAATAAATGACGCTTACCTTCTTTTATTAACAGTGTAGGTACTTATTTCATCTATTGTTATATGTACTTCACTTTCTTATGATACTTTCTTCACAATTTTATTATTATTTATCTATATTCATATGTTTTATACAAACACCCCACAGTAATTTTATGCCTCTCTTAAAACTAAATAGCAGTTAGTGTATCTGTCCGCCGCGGTTGGCGGCCTGTTGCGCTTGTGAGTGCACGAATCAATCTAGTCTAGCTAATCGCTAAGAACAGGTTTTGCGTGGACAGTTCCTGTTGTTTTCATATATATTTTATTTTTGTTTTTGTAATTTATATTTTATTTCTAGTTTATTTATTTAGTTATAAGTATACAAATTATGTATTAGGTATGTTGAGACTGTTTTGTACTCGCCGTCACTTGTCCCAACATAAAGGTTCATTAGAAAACCAGCGTCAGACAGCATCTGTCTGGCATTAATGCTGAAATGAACCTTTTTGGCGCAGCCGTGAGGCACACACTACTCGTATTATTGATAAATATTATTGTCACTTTTTTATTTTGTATTTTGTGTTTCACGAACTGTGTCCAAATAAACATTTTTCTTTCTTTCTTTCTTTATTATCCTTATCTACTTTCCTGTCTTTTCACCTTTTCTATCCAGGAATTTTAAAATAGTGCTATACGGATCAGGCATACATTGATCTCTTCATATACAGAGTTGATATGACAGAGGGGCATTAAATAACACTACGTATACTATACGTGTTTAGTATTAATTCGATACGGTATAAAAATAAAAAGCACCTAAAATGAGTTTTTTTTTTTTTCAAACAAACTAAATAGCTTACAAATCAGAGTAAAACGCAACCACCCTTTGAAAATAAATTTAACTGACCTACAGATACCTAGGTAACAGCGGCAACGTCGCGCGCGTCGGCGTGTGTTATCTCGTCAAAGCGGGCGGCCGCCCGCCGCGCGCCGGCCCGCGCCGGCGGCGGCGCGGCGGCGGTGGCGCGGGCGGCGCCTCCGCTCGCGGCGGCTCCTCGGCTCGCGGCTTTTGTTTTAGGGATGGTTTTGAAGTACAACAATCACAAAAAAATTAAATTCTCGATGTGTCATTCACATGAATGCACAAATTATACCGACAGAGAATAATGTTATTTATTTTTCTAATTAAAAATCATGTCAGTGTATTCTAACGCCGTGTAAGTTACACGAGGCATTGTTGAACACTTTAATTACACACACACACACACACACAAACCCAAAGTTTAATTACGTGTCGTATCACAATAAAAGGCTTGTGCAGACCAGCGCGACTTGTCGCGCGACGCGACACCGGTTATTGTTATACTGTGAAGTTTTCTTAGAAATTGTATTGTTCGTGTCGCGTCGCGCGACAAGTCGCGCTGGTCTGCACAAGACTAAAAGCAGTCGATCACAAAAAAAAAACACTAACACTAAATAATAATAATCCCAAGTTACGTGTCCTGTCACAATAAAAAAAGAAATACTGTCTTAAACTTATTTAGTGTCCTATCACAATAACAAAACAAAATCCCAATTGTCAGCGCGCGAGTTCGACAAAACGGAAGCGGAGCACGTGCTACCGTGTTACGTAACATCTTGTACGTTCCGAAAGGATGGCGTCGGCGCACTGAAAAAACCAGTTTTTAGAAGCCCCACTGCCCCACTTACCGATCGCAACCCCTGCCCCTCGATCGCTAGGATGCAATAGCAACACACTGACCTATTTCTATTTCTTTTACGCTTGCTGTTTTGCAGATGATTGTCCCTCTCGTAATGAAAATGCAAGTGTGTGTGTATTTATTGCTTCCTTGTTTGCATTGTCATCTTTTTAGCGAAAATATTTGGTTGTACTTGTGACTTGCGTCACAGCGGCAACAACGCATAGGTTATACTCAGATTTATCGTTTTAAGGTGCATGACCTATGCGTATAGACATAATCAGCTGTTAGGAAAGATACATCGTGTTCAAACGGGGCAAAAACTTAAAAAATCATTTGCGACTAAACTACTGCTCCTATTTAATTGATTTTTGGTACAGAGCTTGAAAATGGTACCTAGTATACTCAGTTTAAAGAAAAGCCCCTCCGTCGTATCAACTTTGTATAGCTTACCTATTCAGTGGAACTTTCCATAATCAAATCATCGTCATTTTGCATAATAACTTTATTTCTTAAAACGTTCGCTAACCGCGTGTTTGCTAAACGCGTAAACAATCTCATTAGTGTTTTTTTCGATATTGTACTCATTGCACCGGTTAACTCGCCGGGCTCATTAGCAATATCAGTTGATTTTACCGTAAGCTTGGCCAGCTGTTTACGCATAATTTTATAACTTCCTTACATTATTATTGGTTTCTTTGTATTTGCTTGCACTTCGGACTTTTTGCTTTGTCTTAACGACCTATCTACCTTCTCATTATGTCTGAAGCAAAATTGAGGGAACTTACATATAAAGAGGCGTGGTGGCTACAAAGCAAGGCTTACGCATTTTAGCAACTTTTTAAGATTATTACCTAGCACGGGAAATGATTTAGATAGCTTCCAAGCACCAGAATTAAAAAACCGTCTTAGCTTAATGGAAACACTATACAAGGAATTCGACGTGTTGCAGACAGAGTTGGAGCTGTTGTCCGAGGATGCGGACGAAATGTATGATGAGAGGGAGCAGTTTGAGACGCAGTACTACGCCTTGGTGGCCCGCGCGAGGGCGAGCCTCGCGCTCGCACGCGCCTCATCGCCCGCGCTCGTGTCTGCTACCTCCATCGATGATCTCCCGCGCCACGGCTCTGGCTGCAGGCACGACTTCGTTCGGCTGCCTAAGATAGACTTGCCTCACTTCGACGGGGACTATCTTATTTTTAACTCTTGTATTGCATCTGGTGTATTTCCTGATTTGATGAAACTTAGCAAAGTGATTCCACTGTTCAAATCTGGCAGCACAACTGATCCCACAAATTTTCGGCCTATTTCGATATTACCTACATTGAGTAAAATCTTTGAAAAATTAATTTTAAAACAAATGTTAGGACATTTCAATGCACATAATTTACTTCATTTGAAACAGTTTGGTTTTACAAAGGGTCGTTCAACTACAGACGCGGGCGTGGAATTACTGAAGAGCATATTCGAGGCCTGGGAGAATTCGCAAGATGCTTTTGGCGTTTTCTGCGACTTGTCCAAGGCCTTCGATTGCGTACATCATGATACTCTTATCAGGAAACTGTACCATTATGGCATGAGGGACAAGGCTTTTGACCTTCTGACTTCTTATCTGAATAACAGAATTCAGAGGGTCGATGTTAATGGCAAGAGATCTGCAGGATCTGCGGTCACCATAGGCGTTCCGCAGGGTTCAATTCTAGGTCCTTTCTTATTTCTAATTTACATAAATGACTTACCTTACTACATAAGGGATAATCACAAGATCGTATCATTCGCAGATGACACTTCCCTCATTTTTAAAATCAAACGTCAGTTAGTCAACTTTGAACAAGTCAACGATGCACTTTCTAAAGTTGTGCATTGGTTTAATGTACCACTCCCTGGAAATATACGCTAACAAGCCTCACGCAAGGTATTCTGTGGCAAAACCTTTTCGGAAACAGAAATCGTCTCTAACGTTTGGTTGTTTTGTAATGCAATTACAGATTGGCTTTATAGCCTAGATCAATTCCAAATGACCTGTGAGTATTTATGGCTCTGCCTTCCAAATGTGATGCGTCATCTCAAAGTCAACAGTCGGAGCATTACTGCCCAGTCAAGTATGGTGGAAGGCCTTCGCCATTTCCCTATAGCCAACTGCTAGTAACAATAATCTGCCAAGGTACGGATTAGGATATGGTCACGTAATACACGAGAATGTAACATTAGTTATAAAACACGATACTAAATAAGTGTTGAGTTACAAGAACTTATGATACCTGAATTATATTACCAGCCTAGGATAATTTATTATAATGAAATACTCACTCAGTCGCACTCACAAGCACACACTCACCCAATCGCACAGCAAACACGCACACATACTCGTACTCCGTTAAATACTACATTAGTCTAATCTGGGCTTCAACCCAACTACGTATATTTAACATAATAAATAATACTCGCTATCTTGTGACAGCCCACTTGGACAATCATGGCCTCTGGCATTCAACAAGTCTGCTAATATAACTAGCCTAATAATACGTCCACACCCTACCGTGGTCTAAAACCAACCTCCCAACTTCACCAGCTTGGACTCTCGCGTCCGTAGTCTTTCGTGATCCAGAACCAACCCCCGGACTTCATTCCCCAGTCCCCTAAATTCCTAAAAAATACCACGTTGACGATTTGGTGCCACAGTTTCGCAGAATAGGTTTATGACTCTTTTTGTACACAACTTCTTAATTGTTTCAAAAGGGTCTTTTGAATAGTTCGACTTAATCCTTAGCAGATGCTCGATACAGTCTCAGGGATGGTCCATCTTTTGAGACCGACGACGAGTTATTATTTATATACATTTTATTATAAACCATACAAATATTTTAGCACAGAACATATTAAGTTTCGGTCGGCCCGGGTACGTTAACAGTACGAGAGCGGTTAAAGCATTCTAGCTAGGTGCTAGCTGGAATAATAAAATAATTAATCCAATATTATAACTGCAGTTATTGGATAATTGATAGTTACATCGATGGAAGCATCGGCTTTGCATGACTTTTGAAAGTTTGGTTAGATCCATCTTCATAACTTGTTGTTTAAAGTTTCAAGCATGAAAATCGAGAGCTGTAAGTTTACATTGAAAGACCCGCATGTTGACACCCCTGCTTTCTCAGAATATTTGTAGAAAGTGGCCACGGGTCGCTGCCCATAAAATATAAATGGAATGGGTTTGTAAGAGGTTCAATATTGTTTTAACATTTTAAAGAAATAGGATATTTTGTTATTAATTAGGGTAACGTTCGAGCTGTCAACCCATAAAATTGAGATTTAATGTGTTCTTAAGAACCTCGAATCGGCCCTTAAGTGACGGTTTTAAAATAAATATAATAATATACTCGTATTGTTATTAAATTAGAGTAAATGGCACACAGTCACACTACTTAAGTCATACATTTGTGTTTTTGTGTGCTTTGCAGTCAGAGCCGTTCATCTGGAGCTGGTTTCCGACCTCACCAAGGAGGCTTTTCTTGCGGCCTTCAGCCGATTTATTAGTCGTCGGGGCAAGCCTCAACGCGTGTACTCCGACAACGGCACTACATTTGTGGGAGCTTTCAATGAGCTTTCACGCTTCTTAAAGGTTTCATCTAGCAATATAGAGTCAGATCTTGCAACCAAAGACATTGAATTTAAATTTATACCTGCCTACAGCCCACATTTCGGTGGAATTTGGGAAAGTGCAGTAAAGTCCACCAAACATTTATTGCGTAGAGTTATGAGCCTCATTCATTTAACATATGAAGAGCTCTCAACTTGTCTTATTCAGATAGAGGCTATTTTAAATTCCAGACCTTTAACACCTCTATCCACTGATCCATCAGATCTTTCTTATCTTTCTCCTTCACATTTCCTCATCGGACGATCACTCACGTCAGTCCCTCGTCCTCAGATCACCGATGTCAATATCCAGCGGCTACAGCGTTTCGATCGCATCGAAAAACTACGACAACATTTTTGGCAGCGCTTCTCTAATGAGTATGTGTCTCTCCTGCAGCAGAAAACCAAATGGCAGACAGCTGGTCAAGAGCTGAAATTAGGCACCATGGTCTTAGTGAGAAACACTAATCTTCCTCCTCTTCTGTGGTTGCTGGGCAGAGTAGTTGCAGTGAAGACTGGCTCTGACGGACATTGCCGACATCCTGACGAAGAAGGGCATCATAACACGTGCATACAACAACATATGCCCTCTTCCGGTCTCTTCAACATCATCTTGAAGACTTCTATTCAACGCGGGGAATATGTTCCTGACGTCACATCGGACCACACACCACAACGTGATCGCGGGCTTCCCCCACCTTGGCACTCGCTCGCCGACACCTTGAGCGTGCGCACACATACATATTCAAGACCACCAGCAGCACACCTGGAACTTCATACTCAACCATTTGAGAGCACATTAAAAGTACTTACTTGAAAAGTTGAGAAAGTTCCGTCAGAACGTGGAGCTTACGTTTTCGTGAAGAGTCACTCTACTCGCCCATTCGCCCACTCGCCCACTCGCCTATCTACTCGTCTATCATACCTTTGACGATTTGTGAACGGATTGGTAGTCCTTAAAGTCATAACATCACGCCTGTATTTCCCTGACAGGTTAGGCAGAGGTGGCGAAATGTGGTTGTACTATACTCGTAGGTACACGAGTATAGTACAACCACATTTCGCCAGTTATGTTTAAGTACCATGTAAAGGGGGCGAGCCTATTGCCATCCAGAAATTCCGGATTACACTTTGCCCGACCTGGGAATGGAATCTAGGACCTCATGTTCAGCAGTAGCGCTTGCGACCACTAGTTCAACGAAGCAGTACACTGCAGTATACTGCAAGCCATAAGACTACTTCTCACATTTTTTATACGGTTACTAGTAATATTTAGCATACAAAATAGCAAATCATTGTAGTAGGTATTCCAGTATTTGTGCCATAAACGCATCGTCCAATCGACGAAAATGCAGTCCGAGCCCGCCATTTAAATATGATGAAGTTCGAGCCAATGTGCACACTTACCTACTCAGGCCTAAACATGCGGATACAGCGCACGGGATCTAAATTAATTCTCTGGATAATCATGAAATATGAACCGTGAAAACAATAATACAATGGCGCAGTGTAGCGGTCGCTGGCGGCCGCACTCGCCGCACTCGTCGCAGCAGCCGCTATTGAAATGATAACGACGCACGTGCGGGTGCTAGTTACACGAGCTGCTGTATATAATTGCGTTACTTAGCTAGCAGTCCGGGGCCCGGGGACAATATGGCCGGCTGCTGACAATACTGTGGTACTGGCCGGTCGCGACACAAGCACGCAGCTAATAGACGAAGTTTAATAGTGCGCCGTCGTACCGCCCGCTGCCGCCGCCCCGGTCGTAAGTTTGCGGTCGCGTTATATAATTTGGCAGTTTAACCAGGTTAATTCGTTCACTATTAGACCGAGGGGCTCTGTGCGCCGTGCTCTGTCGCCGAGCTGTTGTGCAACTGAACTGTTTGTCGTTCACTCAGTTTTGTAATTGATTTCATTGTCTTTTTGTTTGGTTTTACGTTTATTTTTATTTTTTTATAATTCAAGTTTTCATTACTGGCATCGGAAACCTGGACTTATACTCGTATTTATAAGTCTGAAATCGCCAACCCGTCTTGAGCAAGTGTGAACATTCATTCATTGAAAAAGTGTTGAACTATCCCAGCGGTCTGGATATATTTATGTTGAGGTCATGTGAGACGACTCCGACTCCGGTACCAGAGTTGGTCTTCGATCCATCGGTGTATACTCTCATCTCTTTCGGGCCTGAGTAGTCACACTGTTCTTCTGTAAGTATTATGTTGAAGTGCCTTTGGAAGTGGTGTTTTCTCGGGGCTTTGTCGCAGGGTTATGCCATTATTGGCTTTCGTTTGATCGTATCTTCCTTTACACGTGTGTGAGTGAATTTCAACAGGTCCTATAAAATCTTCATTTCCGTGTTTTTTTTCATCTTAAGTTTTTTTTTTTAAACCGCTTTTATTAAAGTTTTTGATAATGTATATATTCTTGCTTAATGTCTAGCAGATAACTTAAAAAACTAACGACATATCAGGATTAAAAATTTCGTACCACGGCGATGAAACATGCGTGCACGGCAATGAAACAAGCGTCCATGGCAATAAAAGAACTGTGCCATGGCAATTAAAGAATCAATCCACGGAAATTAAAAAATATTTTATTTAATGAGATAGACAGATAGATAGAATAAAAATGACTGTTTATCCGAGGTCTTGATTCCAACACTTGTATGGGAGTAAAATTTGGGTAAGGAGATATTACAAAAAAAGAATGAGAGTACAATAAGTAAACAAAGACTGTTGAATTACACTCGCAACACTACATACTTAGAGACTTTAATACTACAGTCTTTCTTTTCGTATACATACTCCCATATATCTCATGTATTTACACAATTTTTGTTTGAAAACATGGACATGCGCACGCAGGTTGATGCTGTATACACAGATTTTCGGAAAACTTTTGACAGGGTGGACCACAAATTACTTCTCGATAAAATCGCTTTCAATGGCATAAGAGACAATTTACTCAGATGGTTTGCTTCATATATATTTCATAGGACTCAGAAAGTTGTTATCAATGGATTCGAGTCTGATTATGTGGTCGTCGAATCAGGTGTGTCTCAAGGATCTGTCTTAGGCCCATTGCTTTTTAACCTGTTTATAAACGACATAAAATCCTGCATAGTCAACTCTAAATTCATAATGTACGCCGATGACATTAAAATCTTTAAGGCTTGTGCGAACTCTCAAGATTGTTTGCTAATACAAGAGGACTTATGCAGGCTGTCTCAATACTGTCTAGTCAATAAACTTCATCTAAATCTTCCTAAATGTCATTTCATTTCTTTTACTTTACGTTACTTTTACTTACGTTTTACTAAGAACAAAAATACTTTTAACTTCCCATATACCTTGAACGACATACAATTGAAAAAAGAGTGCACACGTGATCTTGGCGTACTGCTTGATTGCAAATTACATTTAGACACCCATATCGACAATATAATTACGAAAGCCTTTCAGATGTATGGTTTTGTCATCCGGTCTTGTAAAGACTTCAAAAAGCCTTCCACGTTTCTCTTCTTATATAAAACACTGGTCCGTTCACAGTTGGAATACGCGGTACCCATCTGGTGCCCGTATTATGATAAATATAAGCAAGCATTAGAAATGGTTCAGAAAAAATTTCTTCGTGCTAAGCACTATAAGTGCTTCCGTACAAGGATTCCCTATGCAGATTTGCTAAAACATTATAAGATATTGAGCTTGGATTCCAGACGTTCACTGATCATGGTTGTGATGCTGTACGGTATATGCAATAACAAATTTAATTGTACTGAGCTCTCGAATAGATTGTGTTACGTAGTACCTAGAACTGTTATTCGGCGGGAGGTGCGCGCACCTCAACTATTCTACACTGCGCGTTGTAGAACGAAGGCTGGGGTGCGTGCCCCTCTCCGCCGTCTTTTAGAAACCTATAACTCACAATTTATTGATTTTGATATTTTCGCGCTGTCGCAATCTAAATTTAAAAGTATGGTTTCTCAATCTCTTGCAAGTCGCCTATAGGACGGATATTCTTGTCATCCGCTTCCTTCGATTCGTCGGTATAATATAGTGTTTTTTTTTATTTTATTATTTTATATTCTAAATAATATGTACTTACTTCTTTTTTTTTTTTTTTTCTGTTTAACAAGTGTAGCAAGTAAGATGCATTTTCAAAATAACAAGTACTAAAAACACAATCATCTAAATCATCTAGATACTCTTAAAACCTTTCAGGTATAATCTTATCTCTTATTAACCTAAGAACACAATGTGAGTATATGGCACTAGGAAATTCAGCCTTTCAAGTTTAACTTACAGCTAACTCACACTAATCTTTTATACATAAGTAAATCACATTTAGGAACTTTTTTGGCAGTCTTAATTATTTATTATGAAATTAAGCAAAATTATATTTAATCAGATAAGGAGGTACTTAAAAATTTAAATTTGGTCATCATCAGTATCAGTATCAATTAGGGTAGAGAAAATTGTTTTTTTTCTAGGTTTATTAGTTGAATATAGACAAACTATCATCTGAATCACTACTTAAGTCTATATCTGGTTTTTTTGATGTTTTTGTATGGTTTTCCTCAAAAGTACCAGATTTTTCCAACTCTTTTAAAACTTCAGAGTCAACATTACATAAGTATGAGCACGATGGTACAGTCAGCATCAAAAGTTGTTGACCACATTTAGATTTTCAAAATCGCTGTATAGTGAAGTGCTAATAATGAATACGGTGTACAGCGATTTTGAAAATCTAAATGTGTTCATCAACTTTTGATGCTGACTCTACACTTGTAGCACCACTACAGTTTAAGTTTTTAAAATCATAAGTTTCTAAAATTATACTATCAAACTGAGGTACAGCTGCTGGCTGGATAGTTTTTGGTGTAGAAGTTGAGGGTTTAGGAGCCAATGCAAGTTTATCAGTTAATTTGACTGGACGTATTTTACGGATAGAAGTTTTAGGTGTAGTTTTAGTGCAGTTTGATGAGTGTTCAAGAGGAGTTGATATCTGGGGTTTAGTTGAAAAGTCATAAAATCCTAAGTGATTACCATGAGGGCATTCTTTGACATTGTTAAGACATTCAATATTTGTGCAAGATAAACGACGCAATGCTAAACGGTTGCCTGATTCTGCAGTCCACACAACTTGGTGGACTTTTAAAGTACCTGGGAAAGGTTTCAAATTGTCAGGTAGTAACCAGTCCTTTTCAGTGATCTGATAATCTTCCACGAGTTCTATTTTAACGCCCTTGACAGAGGACTTCAAAGCATTCACAAATGCATCAAGATCAGGAATGTCACTCTGTAATGCAACGTATTGGTCAGCAGTTCTCTTTAAAAGTCCACCAACGCCATCTGGAGCACGTTTGCCGTGACCGCATTCGCAATAACTCCAAACTACTTTGTTAATTGAACTATGTAAATATTTTGAACCAAAGGTACTGTGTTTTCTATTTCAGTCAAAATTGGAATCAGATGTGCCCACACTGCAGCAGCATCGTGTCGTAAAGATGTACTTATAGTACAAAAACATTGGGTTTTTGTCGGGTGACCTTCAATATTAAAATAAAGAACTGCAGTGTGTAGAGTAAACTGCTTTCTACTACCACCAAAGTGTACCGACTGAATTTCAGAATTATATTTAGCACTGTAATTTTCGCTAAAATCCATATGTATACTCGTAAGACAGTCATTCTCGGTCAAATTTTGCTTAATTTCTTTAATTGCATCAGTCTGATTACGAATGTTGGCACAATGATTAAGAAATGGCTGAAGATTAGTTTCAAATTGTTTTATGAGTATTAACGGTTCTACGTGGTGTGTTACTTTTTCAACGATGATGGCAGTTTTCTCAATCCCATTTTTTGTGTAAGAGTTTTTCTGTTTTTCCCAGGCCCAATATAAAACTTTTTCCGAGTTATCAATTTCTTGGTATATTAGATGTCTGTTTTTACAGGTAGTACACTTTCTTTGTAGACATTCCAAGTTATAAATGTCGCAACATATGCTCTTAATAACGTCAGTTGTCGAATTTTCTTTTACGATATGATTATTTTTTAGAGATTCAATTAGCAGATTCATGTTTTCGTGTTTTTCACACAAGCAAGTGTTGCGCATATTTATTTTTGGTTGCAGCACCCAAAAAGGTTTTAAAAGTGAAAACGTTACGTAGCTCATAGCTCGATAACCGGACTCTATGTATTTTCTGTGTAATTTTTTTATTGTATCCGTCATTAAACGTTTCTGTTTCTTTGTTCTATTTCTTGTTATCGTGTCTTTTTTGCCTGGACACTTGCTTGAATTTTCGTCGTCTTCATAAAACTTGAGTACAATTTAGCGGAGTCGAGTTTGTTTTGAGTTACTTTTGTCGCTCTTATCATTCAAATCTATCGCTGGCTGTTTTTCTTTTCTTTGATTGGTAACTCTATTTTTATCTCTCTGAATAAGTCTTTCGAACCGTTTTTTATATAAGTTCCTTTCGCGGGCAACTTGATCAAATTTTTTTTTTGTAATCCCATGAGCTGGGAGTGTTTAGATTTTTGGTATTTACGGAATTTTTGTTGCAAATCACGTTGAAATTTTAAAGTTGCAATAGAAGATCCATCTGATGCTGGACTATCAGGACGTGATGTAGAATCTATGCTACTGATGTTTGGCGCTAGTTGCGGTGATCCTGGGGGTGACTGTTGTGGACTACTTGTGGCCGGAAAATTAGAGCTACTTGCTATTAGTGTGCCAATCCGCAAATTTTCACAGCGACGTCGGTTTGATTTTAAAGATTCAAGACGCGAGCTACGTCTTGTTAGAGGGGTCATCGGCATATTATCATTATGAGTTACTTGAGATAACCCAAAAGACGTTTCAATTGGCTCCATCGAATTTTCATTTGACTCCATCGACTTTTCATTTGGCTCCATCATTGGTGTTTCAGTATTTTCTACATCATAAGTCACATTTGGGCGTGTTTTCTTACGAAGAATTGCTGTCTTTTTTTTGTAAGAAGCAAGTGCACTCACCAAGTTTTTCTTGCGAAGATTCCGAAGCTTTTGCGAAGTCATTGCACTTCGAGGAACAACTACTCCTGCAGCCTTCTTTTTAAGATATCGTTCTCTTTCTTTTCTTAGATACTCCTCTTTTAATACAGGGTCGCTTCTTAATTATTGACGTCGCTTTTGTTCAGCCAATCTTTTCCTCTCCTTTCTCTCCTCTTCAGATAATTTTGGTTTAGGCATCTTGGCATCCTAAAAATAAACAATCCTTTATTAAAATCAGACTGTAGTATGTGAGGATGCTTGCGTGTGTGTGAGTGTATATACGTGTGATATAGTACCAAATGTTACATCTTTTTGTAGTTGACTGTACAGTAAAAAACTAATCAAGTCTAAAGAGAGACCAGAGAGAGAGAATCTAGAGTTAACTTGACGAGTTTTGTACTGTCAGTAATCGGTATTACCTGTATTACAGGTGACAAAAGATGTTTTCTTTGCCTAATCATACCATGGCGATGAAAACACAAGCCACGGAAATGAAATACCTGGCCACGGCAATGAAACTAAATTATTTTACAAGGCATGGCAATGAAATTTTTTTCATTGCCGTGTCTTTTTTTTCATTGCCGTAGCAAATTTCGGCCACGAAAACCACGGCAATGAAAGCACGGCGATGAAAATCAAGGCAAAAAATATAAATAACAAAAAATCTATTAACTATTCGAAGAAATAAACACTTCACAAATTAACATATGAGAAATGGTGTTCTATCGAATGCTTACTCATGAAGACAAACTTATTCTAAATATAGTTATACCTATCCACGGCGATGAAAGAAAAAATGTCAGTATAACATAAAAATTGAATACTTACATTTATGGCGCGAAAACGCAGGCACGTGTGTACGTCCTTCCACGTTGAGCACTTAGGCAGCACTAATATGCAACGTTTAGCATACCGGGAGGGGGGACGCAAGTCGTAGGTAAAACAATATCCTTGAACATGATTAGGACACGGCACTGAACGGTAGTTCCGGGACAAGTGATTTTTTATTAACCATTCGTTGTATTGTTTAAATATTTGAATAAATGTATTCCGTAACAATACTTTAACTATTCATGTATCAAATAAAACTAGGTTTTAATATAAATAACCAATAGATTTATATCTATGAGGAATAATACACAACAAGGTGAAGAGTGGACAAACACGGCAATGAAAGATTTCGAGGTTTAATTTATTTTTTTGGAGTATCCATTAATCCAATTAAATAAAATATTTAGTGCTACACATAGATTACTATTTCACCTAACCGGAAAAAAATGTGAGAACATTATAACTATGTTTTTTAGTACCGATTTCATTAATGCCACGCAAGTTTCGGTCCCGGGAAATTCACTCGTGTGCTAAACCCTGGAGTCATTGCTCTCTTTTTACATGTCATAAACTTATCAATCAATTAAATTAAATTAAACTATTGGTCCAAATTAAAATTAAATTATACAGATGTCAAATTAAATTATTATGTCACACTATTTGTATTGTCTTATGTCAATGTCAATGTCAATAAATTACTGTTACTATACGTATTTATCTATATTTTTATCCTGTAAGTACTCCTTGACATTATAATAACATTTATTCACTAGGAATTTGTGCAGCTTCGACTTAAATTGATGAATAGGTAACTTTTTGACATCATCAGGCAACTTGTTGTAAATCAATGATGCCATACAAAGAATACTTTTATTAATTAGTGCTGTTTTCCCATATGGTATATCAATTTCTAATCTTTTTTTGTCACGTAGTTGTCTATAGTAACTTTTAGAAGCAGGCTTAAAATAATTAGGATTTAATTTCACAAAAACATTTAGTTCATATATGTATAACGAAGGCAGTGTCAGAATTTTTAAGCTTTTCAAGTAGGGTTGACAGCTAGTAGTGGTGTCTACATTACACATTGCTCTAATGCATTTCTTTTGAGCTTTAAATACAGATTCCTTATCGATTGAGTTGCCCCAAGATATAATACCATATCTTAGGACAAGTCCGTGATAAGCAGTTAATACAGCTTCTTTATTAACAATTTTTGAGAGTTTGTACAGAGCAAAAGAGGATTTATTAATTTTTTTGCAGACGTATTCTAAATGTGTTTTCCATATCAGTTTATTGTCAATATTAATTCCTAGAAACTTTGTATCTGTCAAAGGATGTAATGACAGAGAAATAGTTGAAATAACAGAAATATGTCAGAAAGCACGAAATGAGATCAAACGTTTGATCTCATTTCGTGCTTTCTGACATATTTCTGTTATTTCAACTATTTGTTTTTATTATGCAGGTATGAAAAGATGAGATCTAGCGCTTTGCCTCTTATGCCATACATGCTTAATTTTTGCATTAGTATCGTATGGTCAACTCGGTCAAAGGCTTTACTCATATCCATAAAGATAGCACATGTTGGATTTTTTTTGTCCATAGCACCCAAAATAGTTTTCAGTAGGTCATAAATGGCAATATTTATTGATTTCCCCTTGCGAAAGCCTTTCTGTTCGTCTACCAAAATATTATATTTAAAAAAAAAACTGTATAGTCGGCTATATATGATTTTTTCAAATAACTTTGAAAATATGGGGATCAACGCTATGGGTCTATAGTTTCCCATTTTTCGTTTGTCTTCTTTTTTTTGTAGTGGAATGACAATGGACGTTTTAAGTTTTTCTGGGTATATTCCGTTAGAAATGCATAAGTTAATTATGTAGCATAGATGAGCTGAAATATCCGGGGGTACATATTTTATGACTTTGGTGCACACACCATCGTTGCCCACGCTATGGGTATTTTTCAGTTGCTTTATTTCTCTTTCTACCTCTGTAGGTGTTGTGGGAGTAAGAAAAATTGAATTAATTTTAGTGTTGATATTGTGTTTTGAGGGTCGGGTTTTGTTGTGTATGTCATTCCTTAAATTATTTGTTTGGTCTGATTCTGAAGCTTGGTCAATGAAGAAGTCATTAAAATTATTCGCAATAGATTTACGATCTGTAATCTTGATTTCGTCTTTAAGTATTTCTGTAATAGGCTCTTTGGGAAAGTTAAATTTAGACTTGTTTGTATTCGATCATGTCGCTTTTGATTTGTTTTGTGATGTATTTATGCAATAATTGTTTTGTGACTTCTGAGTTAGTGATATTACTTTTTTAAATCTAGCTGCGTATTGCTTAAATATGTTTTTATTTATTTTTGTTGGATGTCTCCTATACTGCCATAACATTTGTCTTTTAATTTTACTACACTTTCTAAGGCCTTTCGATATCCATTTAGATTTTCTGTTTTTCCATTTTGTTATAATTTTGACAGGGAAACATAAATTGTAAAAACATAAAAAAAGGTCTAGAAAATTATTATAAAAAAATAAAAAACTATTATAAACTACTAAAGTCAGACTACAGAATTAGATGTACCTACCTATATAATAAATAACTAACATGCTATAAAATCTTAACATACTCGTAAAATATAAATCAGACTTAACACACAATATTAATATTTAAATATTACTAACAAAATTCAACAAAACTCTTGTGAATTCACTCAGATTGCACGAAAATATGTCAATTCTCTCATGCGCTTCGTTTAGTACACATATTGTGCGGGTGAGGGGTGTTTTTGACAGCAGGTTGGTTTTGGCAGCAGGCACGGCCATCAGTGGCGGTCGCCGCCGCCTCCACACGTACCGGTCTGGCACGCACAGCTTCAGGTGACGCAGCACACCCGGGTTATGAGCTACTCCACGCAGGAGCTTTAGTGCATACGCCGCAAGTGTAAATTCCCGGCGCACTCTGAGTTCGTTGTACCCCACCATACTGGGTATGGTGTAAATAGTGGTGGTACAAATAGTGTGGGATACATCAGCGGTTAAACCGGAAAAACCGGAAGCCAGAAACCATAAAGTTTAAAATACAAGTGTCTTGTAAATTTATTCTGTACTCGTTCCAGCATGACATTGTATTTCGCTTCATGAGGAGCCCAAATCACCGCACTGTGTTCCAAGTGACTCCTTACCAAAGCGTCATACAGCACCCTGAGCGTGGTAACGTTTGTGAAACCCTGCGACTGTCTCAGCACAAAACCCAGGTTTCTGTACGCCTTCTTGCAAATCTTAACTATATGATCCCGGAAAGTTAGATCCGGGGTAAGCAGTACTCCTAGATCTCGTATCTGAGACACTCGCTGCAATGGTGCTTCCTCTACTTTGTATTCGTAGGCTAAGGCAGTCTTCGCGCGCGTAAAAGTCATCACTGAGCATTTCGCTCTGTTGAAATAGAGTTTATTTTTATGGCTCCACTCTACCACTCTATCTATGTCTTCCTGCAATCTCTAACAGTCCGACTCACCCTTGACCTCGAGCAGCAATTTGAGGTCATCTGCAAACAATAAACATCAACTATGTTTGACTACGTCAGGTAAGTCATTTATCATTAAAATAAATTCGAGAGTACCCAAATTGCTGCCTTGGCTCACACCTGACTTGGTGTAGTATGGCTCGGATTCAAACCCATTGTAGTCAACGTACTGTTGTCGATCCTTCAAGTAGCTGACGAAGAAATGTAGTAGGTGCGGAGTGCAGCCAATTTTTGCCAGCTTCATTAGCAGTACATCATTGTCGACGGTATCAAACGCCTTTTTAAAATCAAAATATGCTGCGTCTACCTGCAAACCAGCATCGACGGCCGGCACCACCCTCGCCATGAAGTTAAGCAGATTATTGGCAGTGCTACGCGCCGGCCGGAACCCGTGCGGCGCGTCTGATAGCTGTGCGCTCACTTGTTTAAAACAAACAACGTTTCCGCCTAGGTGGAAAATCACGCGAGTGACTCCGGTTCCCAAGGGTAAGCCAGGTCCGGATGTGTGTGGCTACAGACCGGTGGCAGTGTTGTCGACACCTGCAAAAGTGTTCGAGTCTGCCATGCAACGCTGCATGCAATGAGCCTGCATGCAGCGTTGCATGGCAGACTCGAACATTAAAGATATGATGCAAGGGCTCAGCCAGCACCCTGCTACAGTCTCGGAATAGAAAAGCTGGAATGCTATCGGGGCCAGATGAGCGCTTTGGCTTGAGCTTTATGAGCTTTATTTATCCCCTTACGTCTTGAAGACTGCTGTTCGCTTCCGCCTCCGCCCCCGCCGCCCGCGCCTCCAGCCGCGGCCGCTCTTTATTATACACCGACTCAAAAAATGACGCAAATTGACGAGCACACTCCTCATCCGAAAGATGTTGACCATCCTTTATGATAATTTGCTTGTTTAACCTACTTCGTTTGGACCTAATATACTGCCAGAATGATTTTGGATCTTTTGAAAATTGATTTTGTATTCTAAATTCGTGTTCATTATGTGCAATTTCTATTGATTTTTTAATAAAAGCTCTGTACTTTGAAAATTCTGAATAATCGCTATCCAGCTTATACACTCCAATATACTAAAATCATCTTTATTTTAATGGTTTTAATTAACTGTTTAATTGACTTGTGTGTCCGAAAAATTACCGGTCATCTACAGGTGAATCTTTATAAAATCAAAAGCGATTTGCTATTAAATGGAATTTGATAAACTAAACACCTACTTTGGTCCACTGAAAATGTGCATTATACTATGTCACCCTTTTAAATCTATTTTGATCCATGAAAAAATAAAATATTGATCTACATTTCGGCGTGAGGGTGGCCTGTTTGAAGTATTGTGAAAGGAGAGCTACTTTATAAAAGGTTCACGTGGTCTTGAAGGTTTTGAAAAACATGCTCAATAACAGAAACCTTTTTTTTTTGACATGACAACCCCATTATCATTGTCATGTCAAAGTAAAATGGATTTTTACAACGAAGTTCTTTAACGCGGCTAAGTTTGCGGTAGGAGTTGACTGGTAGAAATTGACACGTATAAAGAAAAACCGTTATGTGGTTATGCCTCCTCCATGCGACTTTCTCTCTCTCTGTCTCTTTCTATTATATATGAGTGTGTGTGTGCGTGCGTGTATCGCGTAATGAACTTCCTTCCTGATGGGCGGGGGTCCCCCGACCGCTCAAAAAGCAAAAACGTATAATTATTAAACGTATAATTCTAGTCATAGAAGACTTCATATTACATAACGTTTATACAGGGTTGATTTTTGAGATGGGGCAGTAAGGACAGCTACCTTAACCGTTGTAGCTACAGTAAAACAGTCTTAAAAGACTGTCCTTAACTTTTTGAAAGATTTCGATCTGATTTCACAGATTTTGAAAAAAATGTACAGTCGCAAGAAAATGGGCAGTTTTCATAAAAACTAAAAAAATCAAAAAAAATCTGTTAAGTGTAAAAAAAGATGTTAATTTTTTTGAAGTTTTGGGGTGACATTGATCAAGGCAATAAAAAATATTTTTTGAAAAATCAACTTTATTTTAACGTTTCATTGAGATCAGTTATATTAATTGTAAAAACATAATTAGGAACATTAATCAGTTAATATCTTAAATGTTAAATTAAAATAGAAAAATATACAAAAATCAAAACAAACAAACAAAAAGAGGATATCCCCCCCACTCCGAACATTTGGCACAAGCTTTCAATATAGATTTCTCTTCATTTTCAGAAAATACTGGCTGAGCACCCGGCTTTTTTATAAATTTTCCGTGGTATTTGTTGAAAATCGTACCATACGGTATTTTAAATTTCTCGGAAGCCCCACGTAAGGTCATACGACCTTCTACAACTGCAACTACTGCTCGTTCTAACACGTCTTCATTATAATTCCGATAGGCGCGAGCGCCTAAACGCTTCGTGTACATATGTTCTTGGCATAGCGCTGAAAGCAAGAAAAAAGCATATAAAGCAGCTATCATTGCAAATATATTGATAATTTATGTTAAAAAAGCACAATCAGCAAAATTGCTAGGTATTGGGGTGACATTGATCAATGACCAAAGTGACCCCATGCCTGTGATCAATGACACCCCGTATAAAAGTTAAACCGCCAGTGAATGAAATTATTGAAGTTAGAATACAAAACACAACTTCTTTCTCAAGCTAATTAAACACATAAAAATATAAAATAACATTTTTTTTAGCACCTTTCATATCCAATCTGGTACCCTTGAAGTTATTTTAACCCTTAAAATAGTTTAAACACAATACTCACAGTTTTTTATGAAAATCTCCGGTAGCGATCTGTTTGTACGTGCAGCGCTTGGGCAATGTCAAAGAGTGACATTCAGTGGTGCCAACGCAAAAGAAGAAATCTTTTGGTTGCGTTCAGAAATCAAACAATTCCTGTTTTTAAAATATATAAAGTTTTTATCAAAGTTACCCCGTGAATCAAACTAACCCCATTCCACGGTAGTTTTTTATTTGTTGCTATTTTTGTGTTTTGTAGAGGACAGTCTTTTTTAACGTTTTCTAAACAAGTCTGAAAGTTCTAAATAATTAGAGGTAATTTTAAGAGTTCCGTACCTCAAAAGGAAAAAACGGAACCCATTAGGCTCACTTCGTTGTCCGTCCGTCAGAGTGTCATGAACCTTTTTCTCAGGAATGCGTGGAGGTATCAAGTTGAAATAACATCAAATACGTAGGTCTGTGGTCCCTGAAGCTCTAAAAAAATCAAGCTTCTAAGTCAACGCAATTTAAAATACAGTCATTTTAGTTTAGACTTATTTAGGGAGTAACCATTCGCTCCTTAGTATATGTTTATGTAATAGATAGATAGTTTTGGTTTAAACTTATTTAGGGAGTAACCATTCGCTCCTTAGTATATGTTTATGTAATAGATAGATAGTTTTGGTTTAAACTTATTTAGGGAGTAACGATTCGCTCCTTAGTATATGTTTATGTAATTGATAGATACGTTTGGTTTAGACTTATTTAGGGAGTAACCATTCGCTCCTTAGTATATGTTTATGTAATAGATAGATAGTTTTGGTTTAAACTTATTTAGGGAGTAACCATTCGCTCCTTAGAATATACATAATATGTAGTAGATAGATAATTTGGTTTAGGCTTATTTAGGCAGTAACCGTCCGCTGCTGTAAAGGCTTGTTTATAGAGTTACACCGCTCTTTAGAAGGTTATAGATAGTACATATATGTAGATATATTAGGTTGCTTAGGTTACCAAAATGGTGTAGGGCCAATTGATATAGCAAAACCACTGATCGATGGGGTAGACCATCATGATCACTACAACTAGGCTGTTAGGCCGATAGTTATACAAGGTAGGTGATAAATGGTTTTGTCTGTATTTAAAGTTAAGAAATTTTTATGAAGCCAATTCGACACAGTATTAAAACCATTCTGTGCTACTTCATAGACCTCGGCCTTTGATTCAGCTGCAAACAGTAGAGCTGTGTCATCCGCATATGACATAATTACACCCTTTTGGAGTGTCAAATTGCACAGGTCATTCGTATAGATTAAAAATAAAGTAGGACCCAAAATCCGGCCTTGTGGGATTCCATAATAGCTATTCTTAAGTTCAGAACTCATCCATTGACCTATTTTTACATACTGTTGGCGGTCGGTAAGATAATCAGATAAAAGTTGTAATTGTATTCCCCGTATTCCCAGCATTTCCAGCTTGTTTAAAGCAAAGTACAAGAAATTGTGTCAAAAGCCTTGGCAAGGTCTAACTATATCCCTATGGTATGCATGCCGTTATCCAAGTTTGTGCTTATATAAATTTGTCAGATGGTGAACAGCTGGGCTTGTTGATCTTTTAGGCCTAAAACCAAATTGATGATCAGAGAGTAATTTACTACTTTCAAGATAGTTTACTAATCTGCTGTTTATAATTTTTTCCAAAATCTTTGAGAGGCCAGAAAGAATTTTTGAATTTAGTTTAGTTTTGATTTGTATGTATGTATATGGATAGGTCATAGTAGAAGGTATAGTTGTATTATTGTTCATACTTGTTAAGGCATAAGTTAAATTTTTAGGTTATGAGTAGGTAGTTTTTATTTATTATTTTATTGTTTAGCAGTGCCAATTATGTTATTAAATAGTTAATTGAATGTTTGCATGCAATAGTAGTATTACAATATTAAGTATTGGTTTAGTTTTCCAATCATATAAGATAGTTGTTTATTTGTTTTTGGTTCATAGATTGGCTAGACAAGAACACAATATTTTTTTATTTTTTTTGTATGATAAATAGGTAGTTTAATTTTTGGATTTTTTTAGCAATTAGGTAGGTAGTGTTATTAATATCAGTAGTAGCAATTATTTTATCAAATTGTGATTAGATAAACAGTAGTAGTTAGCAAAGTAGTTCAATTCATTTGGTAGCTTGTAAATAGTACTCGTAGTACCAAGTAAAAAGTAGTAGTTTAAAGTAGTAGTAGTAGTAAATAGTTTTTAAGTAGTGTAGAAGTTACTAGTTAATATTTTGTAAAATATGCATTTCACCGCTGCCACCACAGAGATAAAAGTTTTAAAATTTAGCTTTGTTACACATCAGGTGAGTTCCCATTATGTACACAGTATTAGATATCACATATAAGTAGTTCACAAGTAGTACACAATAAAACAAACTTAAAACTATACCGCTACGATGTGTAGCGTGAAGTGTGTGCGAGGGCTCAGTGGTCAGCGTGTTAGGTTTGGTAGGCTAGTTAGAGTTGGGCACCATTGTAACGGCTAGGGCTGCGCAGGGTAGACTGCACAGGCCGTTAACTGATAGGTAGGTAGAAGTAGAAGAATAATTAAAACAGCTAGATAGGTAAATATATATACACCGTGACATTTTAGTCGTCTTACAAAAGCAGCCCACTTCATGTATCCAATGACTACTAAACATTCATTTAATAAAAATATTGATATACACCGTGACATTTTAGTCGTCTTACAAAGGGTCAACCCGACATAAAATACCTCAAGGAGCAATTTTGTTTTTTACAATATATAATTATTTTTTTAATGAATATTTAGTAGTCATTGGATACATGAAGTGGGCTGCTTTTGTAAGACGACTAAAATGTCAAATCAAATCAAATCAAATAATTTATTTGCATATTACATGTTAAGAAGGTGTTACAGGTATAAAATGTACATTGTAGTATAACCTAATGAGGTATGCAAATTTATATCTTAGGTACTAATCGCAATATTAATTAAACAGAATAAATTTTAAATTAAATACATTAAATATAGAATGTCAAAATAAAAAGTCAAATCAAAATTTCAATAATCATTATGCTTGTGATGCCATTACAGATAAAATCAGTCATCTTTCATTTAAATAATCATTAATTGAATAGTAACATTTTGCAACTAGGAATTTGCGCAAATTTAATTTGAATTGGTCCATTTTGGGTAGGTCTATGATACTTTTTGGCAACTTATTGTATATTTTGGGTGCCATGCCCAAAATGTTTTTATTAAATACTGCTTTTTTATGACGTATTACGCATATTTTATTTTTGTGTCGTATATTGAGGTAAGTTAGTAGAAGTAACACGGCTAGGTCGTGGGTAAGGTCCTAAACACTGAAACTTGAGCACTCGCACACTTAGAATAGGAAGGGTACCGTCCTTGGAAGCATGTGGCAGACGTGGAGGCCTGTCAGCACAGGCTTAGTAGTAGGCCAGACGGCCTTCCTAAGACCGACAGGTAGTGTGCGTCGGTAGCACGCGGTTTCCTGTCAGCACAGGCTCGCGCAGGTAGCTTGCGGCGGTAGGCCGCAGGTAGTCTTCGGCGGTAGGCCACAGGTAGTCTTCGGCGGTAGGCCACAGGTAGTCTTCGGCGGTAGGCCGCAGGTAGCTTGCGGCGGTAGGCCACAGGTAGTCTTCGGCGGTAGGCCACAGGTAGTCTTCGGCGGTAGGCCACAGGTAGTCTTCGGCGGTAGGCCACAGGTAGTCTTCGGCGGTAGGCCGCAGGTAGCTTGCGGCGGTAGGCCACAGGTAGTCTTCGGCGGTAGGCCGCAGGTAGCTTGCGGCGGTAGGCCACAGGTAGTCTTCGGCGGTAGGCCACAGGTAGTCTTCGGCGGTAGGCCACAGGTAGTCTTCGGCGGTAGGCCACAGGTAGCTTGCGGCGGTAGGCCACAGGTAGTCTTCGGCGGTAGGCCGCAGGTAGTCTTCGGCGGTAGGCCGCAGGTAGTCTTCGGCGGTAGGCCGCAGGTAGCTTGCGGCGGTAGGCCACAGGTAGTCTTCGGCGGTAGGCCACAGGTAGTCTTCGGCGGTAGGCCACAGGTAGTCTTCGGCGGTAGGCCACAGGTAGTCTTCGGCGGTAGGCCGCAGGTAGTCTTCGGCGGTAGGCCGCAGGTAGTCTTCGGCGGTAGGCCACAGGTAGTCTTCGGCGGTAGGCCACAGGTAGCTTGCGGCGGTAGGCCACAGGTAGCTTGCGGCGGTAGGCCACAGGTAGTCTTCGGCGGTAGGCCGCAGGTAGTCTTCGGCGGTAGGCCGCAGGTAGTCTTCGGCGGTAGGCCGCAGGTAGCTTGCGGCGGTAGGCCACAGGTAGTCTTCGGCGGTAGGCCACAGGTAGTCTTCGGCGGTAGGCCACAGGTAGTCTTCGGCGGTAGGCCACAGGTAGCTTGCGGCGGTAGGCCACAGGTAGTCTTCGGCGGTAGGCCACAGGTAGTCTTCGGCGGTAGGCCACAGGTAGCTTGCGGCGGTAGGCCACAGGTAGTCTTCGGCGGTAGGCCGCAGGTAGTCTTCGGCGGTAGGCCACAGGTAGTCTTCGGCGGTAGGCCGCAGGTAGTCTTCGGCGGTAGGCCGCAGGTAGTCTTCGGCGGTAGGCCCCAGGTAGTCTTCGGCGGTAGGCCGCAGGTAGTCTTCGGCGGTAGGCCGCAGGTAGTCTTCGGCGGTAGGCCGCAGGTAGTCTTCGGCGGTAGGCCGCAGGTAGTCTTCGGCGGTAGGCCGCAGGTAGTCTTCGGCGGTAGGCCACAGGTAGTCTTCGGCGGTAGGCCGCAGGTAGTCTTCGGCGGTAGGCCGCAGGTAGTCTTCGGCGGTAGGCCGCAGGTAGCTTGCGGCGGTAGGCCACAGGTAGTCTTCGGCGGTAGGCCACAGGTAGCTTGCGGCGGTAGGCCACAGGTAGTCTTCGGCGGTAGGCCACAGGTAGCTTGCGGCGGTAGGCCACAGGTAGTCTTCGGCGGTAGGCCACAGGTAGTCTTCGGCGGTAGGCCACAGGTAGTCTTCGGCGGTAGGCCACAGGTAGCTTGCGGCGGTAGGCCACAGGTAGTCTTCGGCGGTAGGCCACAGGTAGTCTTCGGCGGTAGGCCACAGGTAGCTTGCGGCGGTAGGCCACAGGTAGTCTTCGGCGGTAGGCCACAGGTAGCTTGCGGCGGTAGGCCACAGGTAGTCTTCGGCGGTAGGCCACAGGTAGCTTGCGGCGGTAGGCCACAGGTAGTCTTCGGCGGTAGGCCACAGGTAGCTTGCGGCGGTAGGCCACAGGTAGTCTTCGGCGGTAGGCCACAGGTAGTCTTCGGCGGTAGGCCACAGGTAGTCTTCGGCGGTAGGCCACAGGTAGCTTGCGGCGGTAGGCCACAGGTAGTCTTCGGCGGTAGGCCACAGGTAGTCTTCGGCGGTAGGCCACAGGTAGCTTGCGGCGGTAGGCCACAGGTAGTCTTCGGCGGTAGGCCACAGGTAGCTTGCGGCGGTAGGCCACAGGTAGTCTTCGGCGGTAGGCCACAGGTAGCTTGCGGCGGTAGGCCACAGGTAGTCTTCGGCGGTAGGCCACAGGTAGTCTTCGGCGGTAGGCCGCAGGTAGCTTGCGGCGGTAGGCCACAGGTAGTCTTCGGCGGTAGGCCACAGGTAGTCTTCGGCGGTAGGCCGCAGGTAGCTTGCGGCGGTAGGCCACAGGTAGTCTGCTAGTTAGATAGCGCATGTTAGATGCGGTGCGGATAGCGGCAGGCCCCATGCGATGTGCCAGCTTCTTCCCCCATTTAGCGACCAAGGAACGGTATGGGGAGTTGGGTAGGTCAGGTTAAGTACGAGTATGTTAACACGCGAGCAACACAAAGTAAATATGACCATAGCAGATGGTTCACTAATCACTAAGAATAACACAGTGAGATACTACACCATCTCGATGCAGTAGCAATACATACATATTACAATCTCCTGTGCGTTGGATGAATCGTAGCCGCGTGTCCGACATTGACACTCGAAATTAGATACTTTATAGGTTATAAAATCAATATAGATTATCCAGCGCAGAGGATCTGGTATAATTACCAAGCTAATGTGGAACTCACCCTAGGTCGGGGCACATAGAATTCTGAGGGTCAGGGAACAACTGTATTCAGCCCTGCAAGCGGAAACCAAATGACAGAGCGTTTCCGGTAGGACAGTGTTGTTCCCCGTTTTTAGTGATGTGACTAGGAACTTACTAATTGTGATATTTTATCACTCGAGTACTTGCACCTGAGATCCCTCACAACGCTACAATATAGATGAGATGAATGGCCAAATGATTTGCAAATTAATGAGTATTATGCATAGAAAAGGGCCAGATCGCCCGTGTAATTGTGATATGTGTAAGTATGGGTGAGAGTGTGTAGTGTGTGTGTTATAATGAGAATATTTAGTTCTCCTATCCTAATTAATATCCTGACAATATTGTACAGGATATTAATTAAATTTATTTATTAATTATCTAATATTTTAGATATAAATACGAAAGTGTGTTTGTTTATTTCTTCTTTATTATATCTATGGTTTATTTATTTGCTTGCTTGCTTGTTACGCTTTCACGCAAAAACGGCTGAACAAAATCTGGATGAGATTTAGCACTTTGATAGACCATGTCCTGGGTTAGGACACAGGATACCTCCAGGCCGACGCTCCCACGGGGGCGAGACCTATGCGGGTAAGAACGGAAGGCGCAGCTAGAATAAGTTCAGGTGTAAGTGCAAGTTCAAGAGTAGGTGTAGGTGTAGGCTAGCCCTGCGACAATGTCTTGGGATCGGAAGAAGCCAAATAAATCTTCTTCCACTAACCATGCACACAACAACCCAATGTAAAAAATTTGGTTATTGAAGTGTAGATACAATAGATTCAACATCGTTGTAGGTTTTAGTCTTAGGCTGCCTGTCAGTGGACACCGCTACTCCGCTCCTCTCCTCAATAGTGCCAATATTAACCAATGGAATTGCATAAAACCTCTGCTCTGCTTCAGTGGACAGGGATTTGCGAACTAGTTTTAAAATTCATACAAAACCGGGAAGCGGAGCGGGGAAACGGAGCGGGGAAGCGGACCGAGAAACGGAGCGGAGGAGCGGAGAGAGGATGCAGAAAAAAACCAGCCGCGGAGTATTGCAGCCGCGGGGCCCGGGGAAGGGGGAGTAGTGTGCCACCGGCCAGTGCGTGCGTCGGCTGGGCGAGTATACTCGTATTATGTGCCCTCTTTGTTTCGACTTAGTGGAGACCGGGTACAAAAGTAACACTTTGTACTTTGACACTGGTTTCTATTTATTTATCATATTTTTGATAATATGAATATAGCCACATATAAACTTCGATTATACTCTACTTTGTATCTAAATTTATCTCATTATTTGCTGTTTATTGTGAATTACAGAGATTTAAAAAAAAGACGATTGTTACTTTCGACCCCGACACCAGGGCGAAAGTAACACGGTGTGGGTCGAAAGCACGGTGTGGGTCGTAATATGATAAAGGTGTATGTAATCAATATGAAATGCAATACCAAGACAGATCTCTTGCAAAGGCCTTGGAGCCCTTGTTTCGCTCTATCGCGTCCTTTATACGGTCTGTATTATAGTAGCGTAGGTCTCTTTTCAAGGACTTAGAGATCCGTCTATTGAGCTGCCGGAGGGATGTGTGTTTTTTTAGAATGACTTGAAGCAAATAAAGTTTCCTCACAGATAAAAGGTCAGATACGAGTAATAGGTAGAGGCTTTGGGTAGGGAATCTATAGGGTTTAAAGAACATGATCTTAAGCAAAGTTCTCTGCGCCCTCTCTAGTTCTAAAAATTTTACAATATTTTTTAATATCTTATTACATTATAAACAGTATTCGCTTTTACAACAAGTTGCCAAAGTCAGTTACAGAACTTAGCGATGGAAAGTTCAAAACCCACATCAAACGTGTCCTTATCAAAAAAGCATATTATAAGATTAAAGACTACGTTGAAGACAAGGAAGTTTGGCAATAATTCCATCTGCACATGTGGCTTCCCTGGTACCTCATTAACGGCATAACTATGTAAATGTCTATTAACTGCTCCCAAATTACGATAATTATTTCATTTTACCCTTATTTTTATTTTTATTTTTTACATCCTTGACATAATCTTTTTATTATTTGACATTATATACTTACAATATTCTAAGTTTAAATATATATATTTTTTTATTATTAAATTTGGTTTGTTACAGCTGTAGTGGCAATCATGTCACTTGGTTTAAATAGGTCTTTATTTTTATTTATCTTTTATATATCTAGTTTCTTCAAAATTTTGTGAATGTGAGAACGTTGTAGGCTTAACAGACTGTAGATCTGTGGACCATTTTATATTTTGCTAAGTACCTGGTACTTGTTGATAGGCCTACAAAAAATCAAAAAAAATCAAAAATCAAAAGTCATTTATTCAAACTAGGCTGAGAATCAGCACTTTTCGAACGTCAAAATTACATAAGACAGTCCCCCAAAACGCCCACCCTTCACCACTTCCTAGTGCGTTAGCTGGGAAGAAGAAGTGGCGCAACAAACTCCCCAGCTGCACAGCTGTCTGTTCAGTTAGAAGAACAAAAAGAAGATTCTATATAATAGTATTCAAAATAATTTACATTAAGCAACACAAAACATAATTTAAATTATTAGCCATATATAAGCTAGCACACGCCAATATACCAAACAAAATCATCGAGAACTATACTCAGGCAGAAATAAAAAACAAAACGTAAACAGAACTTAATATCTTAATAAAAGCCACCAGGCATAAAGGGCGTGCCCGCTTACATATAGTTGTAACTGGAAGTTATAAATGATAAACTAGGACCATCGAGGTAAAATAAATAAACAAACAGTTAATTACTAATAGTAATAAATAATATGATCAATTGTCGAGGTCACTAGCTAACCACATATTGCAATACAACTCATAAAAAAACAGTGTGATGAGTAGATTTTGTCAAAAATAAATTAAAATAACTTGACTTAAAATGTCAACAATAATTAAATTTAAATAATTTGACTTTTATAGTCAAATAAATTAAACAATTACTTATATAAACTCATATAACTTGTCAGTGGGTAAGCTGGAGAAAGAACATAAACATTGTCTTGAGTTAACTACAGCGACCAACTATTCTTATCATTTAAGTAGTCGTTGATAGAATAGTATGCCTTTGAACAAAGCTTGGATTTTACTTTCGTTTTAAACGCATTAAAAGGCAAATCTACCAAAGAAGAGGGTAGCTTGTTATAAAAAGTTATACCAAGCCCAACAAATGAGTTATGAACTTTATGAAGCCGGTGAAAGGGAGCTCGTAGTTTGTCCTTATTTCTAGTGTTAACATTGTGAAAATCACTGTTTTTTGTGTATAAGTGTATATTTTGCCTAATATATAAGATATTGGCGAAGATGAATTGAGATGCCACCGTGAGGATACCAATATCTTTGAAAAAATCTCTTAGAGAAACTCTGGCACCTAGCTGGTAAATAGCTCGAACAGCTCGTTTTTGAAGGACAAATATATTTTGAATATCAGCAGCTTTGCCCCACAGCAGAAGACCGTAGGACATAACGCTATGAAAATAACTAAAATAGACTAAACGAGCTGTATCGACGTCAGTGTATTGTCTTACTTTCCTGACGGCGTAGGCGGCGGAACTGAGCCTTCCCGCTAGGCTCGATATATGTGGGCCCAACTGAAGTTTGGCGTCTACTGTTACGCCCAGAAAAACTGCCGAATTTACGGATTCAAGCACCTCTTTATCTAAGACGATGTTGGGACCTAGATTTCTAACATTAGGTAGGGCGAACTTTACACATTTCGTTTTCTTGGCATTGAGAACTAGGTTATTTGTCGTAAACCAATCTGTAACCATTGAGAGTGCACTGTTTACATCGTCAAAATCTTGTCTATTCCTGTCTACTTTAAAAATAAGAGAGGTATCATCTGCAAACAGTACAACTTCACAGATACCCTTTAAATAGAATGGTAAGTCATTGATATACACTAAGAACAAGAATGGACCCAGTATTGAGCCTTGAGGTACACCTAACTGAACTGGTAGCCCGGAAGATTTCACACCATCAACATCTACACATTGGGACCTATTATGTAAATACGAATTTATAACGTTGAGAGCTTCTATTTACACTGTCCTCTCATACCTTTTAACACTGTAAAACCATTTACTTTTAAAACAGTAACCGTGGAGTTTCTTGCCGGCTCTTCTCCATAGGAAACGACCAATTGGAACCGTGCACCTAGCTTCTGACGTTTCATAAGTGCCCTTGTAGGTTTATGTGAAATAAAATATTTTGATTTTGATTAGTTGAGTAAACGTTTTCAGGACTAACTTAAACGTCGTTGTACAATGATGTCAGTGCATAATGTTGTGTAAACGTTTTCAGGACTAACTTATACGTTATACGACGTCGGTTAATGGTTGGCTATGACGTTTATTGGACAATGTATTGATCATATAAACGTTTCGGTTAAATAAAAGGTTTTCGTAAGACAACCGTCGTCGTGTGCAGAATCTTAACATAACTGTTACCTAATTAAAACGCTATTTTGATCGTATGGAAGACTAACAAAAACTTGTATGCGACTAAAATGTTGATTTTCAACGGTCACATAACTTTAAGTAGACTTTTAAATTAGTTAAGGTGAAATGGGTTCCAAAGCAGATGTTTCGACTTCACGCAAAATCAATGTTTCTCTTAAAAAAACAACGACATTGCATATTTTTTTATGATTACGAAAATTGGAGAGTGTCTTTAGTGTTTAGGGCGCAGAATAAAATGTGTGACGTTGTTCCACCGGTTACCATGGGCGGAGTTCCGCTGAAAAGAGTCACTCGTTTTAAATACCTGGGACACTGGGTCACCGATAGGCTGTCGGGTGACGATGATTTGGAAAGGGAACGTAGAGCGTTGGCTGTCAGGTGTAACATGCTGGCCCACAGGTTCGCACGGTGTACGCGAGAGGTTAAAATAACATTGTTCAGGGCCTACTGCCAGTCGCTGTATACGTGCGCCCTGTGGGTCAGTTATGCACAGGGCTCGTACAATGCTTTACGAGTCCAATATAATAATGCGTTCCGGGTGATGTTGGGGTTGCCGCGCTTTGTAGCGCGTCGGGGATGTTCGCGGACGCACGCGTTCCGGATTTCGGGTCGCTGCTGCGGCTGCGAATCGCATCACTGATGCGTCGGGTGCGCGGCAGCCCCAACAGCCTCGTGGCTACTGTAGCTGGCAGGGTGGATGGCCAAATAATATGTCACTGGATGGCGGCACACAGACCGTCATTCAGATATGTGAGGTAGGTTTTTATTTTTTAGGTTTTGTTTGTAGTTTTAATTAGATTCGTTTTTATTTGTTATTATTCTTTTCTTGTTGTTTTTATTTATTTTTATTTAACGTGTAATGTTGTGTATGGATCTATGGTCTGAATATAAAGAATTATTATTATAATGGTAAAGTATGAGGCCCGAAACACGATTGACAAAACTTTCCTCGAAAAAACGGCAAAGTAACCATAAATCTGCTTTTTTTGTTACAACCACTAATAGAAAAACCTATTCCATTCGATTGTTATCAAAGCAATTGTATTAAAATTTTGTCTACGTGTTCACTATTAAATACTTTAAGAAGTTATGGACTTATTTTTCTATACCAACAGAAGTAATAAATTTAAATTCAATATTTGTAAACATAGTGCAATAAGAATTGCGCGCTGGCCGGGTCATACCCCCGCACCCAGAACGCTACCACGATACCATTTCGCCTTAAAAAGCGTCAGTTTCACTTCACACGTGCAACGAGCAAACCTATGGACAAGCATGTTGCATCGAGCCGCCACTGCTGTTCGTTCCCTTTCTACATCTAGATCATCTTTGATGCCCACCGTAACAATATGGCCGAGATATTTATATTGTTGAACACGATTTAAGATATTACCCGCTAGTTTAATAGGAGGAAAACTTTCTGAGGCTCCAAAAATAAGAACCTCACTCTTTTTGGCATTGTATCTTAAACCGTGTTTCTCCACAAACATCGAACAGCTTTCTCAAGCCAGAGACTGACGGGCTCAATAATGCCATATCATCGGCGTAGCTAATATTGTTAAACGCTACTCCATCTATATAACAGCCGGCCTGCAAGCTACTGAGCTCACTAATGAGTCCGTCTATGTACAGGTTAAACAATAACGGAGAAGTCAAACCACCCTGTCTGCCCCGCACTGCAACCTATACTCATGTGAATTGGCCTCAGCCCAACGCACATGGTTCACCTGGTGACCATACCAGTACCTAAATATCGCCGTCTATGGCTTGACGGATATGCTCGTCAAATAAACCTAAAATAATCAAAAAATTACAGGTAACACCAAAAAATTACGAAAAATGTCGTAGAGCGAAGTGACGTAAAGCGCACGTCAATGTCACTCCGCGGGGCTTGAGTAATATATCCTTTCTTTTTGTTCGGCTACTACCGGTTAAAGCATATTGTCAGATATTTTACACGTGCAGCCTCTGGACAAGTTGTACGCAGAGAGCCATCAATGTTCTTCGAGTTCAATACAACAATGCATTCAGGATGTTGTTGGGGCTGCCACGCTTCTGCAGTGCATTGGGAATGTTTGCTGATGCCAAATGACACTGATGGTTTTGCAGCGATCAGACGTAGGCGTGCCGCATCGCTGCTGCAGAGGGTCCGGGGCAGCTCGAACAGTCTCCTGAATGTCATTGCGGGGAAATTTTATTGCCCGCTCGTCGATTATTTGTCCAACCTGCATGTTTTACGAACATAGATATTAAGATCAATGTTTACTAACAAATTATGGAAATATAATTCCGAAATAATATTATTATTATAGAGTGAAACTTCCCACAGACCATATTAGCCCTTATTCTTATTTTAAAATAGAGATTTAATCAGCGTGTACCTTATGGATACACTGGGGCTTTAGGGACAATGGTGTTTAGTTTACCAATAGGATACGCGCGGCGCCTACCGGTAGGTCAAATCGACACTTTAATTAAACAATTTATTTTTAATTTTTACTTATGTCCGCCGATTTCTCCGTCAATTGTGGACCGATTTAGATTTTTTTTTTTGTATGAAAGGGTATGCTCCCAAGTTAGTCCCATATAAATTTTAATAACTTCGCTTGGATAGTTTTTGAGTAATCTGCATAATAATACGTATTTTTCCCACTTAGTATACACACACATAGCAGGTAGTGGTATTCGAATTTGAGTGGGGTAACTTCAACTAAAAAGTGAAAAGTAAAAACTTTTTTAACTAACTTGAATCTACCTAGCCTTTTCCCAACTATGTTGGGGTCGGCTTCCAGTCTAACCGGATGCAGCTGAATACCAATATTTTACATGGAGCGACTGCCTATCATACTACTATCATAACTAACTTATAGTATAAAAACAACCGTCTTCGAAAAAAAAACACTACAAAGTGAAAAATAACTTTAATTTCGGAAGTCGGTGTCTTTGGTTTTGAATTTTTGTTTTTTGCCACCGACTTCCGAAATTAAAGTTATTTTTCACTTTGTAGTGGTTTTTTTTTCGAAGTCGTTGCTTTTATACTATATGTAAAAAAAAAACCTCGAGGAGCTCGTGGCTAATAACAGCCGCACGGTTCGATCCATCAGGGTAAGCTACGCTTGCGCGGGGTTGGTCTGTGGATGGGTGACCACCTTAACATACCGAGACTCTGCCGTGCTTCGGAAAGCACGTAAAACCGTTGGTCCCGGCTGTCATTCGTGGATCTTTGACAGTCGTTAAGGGTCGTGAGAAGCCCGAAAGTCTGACAACCAGTCTTACCAAGGGATATCGTATTACCCAGTTACTGGGTTGTGGAGGTCAGATAGGCAGTCGCTCCATGTAAAATACGGTATTCAGCTGCATCCAGTTAGACTGGAAGTCGACTCCAACATAGTTGGGAAAAGTTAGGCAGATTGATTGATGTAAAACAAACCTGTTCAATCCGAAAGGGGCGCACTCGTAGGTACTGCAATAACATAACCAAAAAGTTTTTTTATTTTTATTATTATTGCTATTATAATTCACATTTTTTGTACCAAAATTAGCAAATGTTCAACAGGAAGTTATGATATCGGGCCAACTGAAGTCTGAGTACTATAAAAGTCATAAATCGCAAAAAACTTTTCCCATATATTTCGAAGGAAATGAGACTTTAGTATGTATAGACTGGCCGCTACAATTAAATATGGCCGAAAATTAACCAAAAATTATGTAAGTTTCGTATTTCGAACGAAAACGCGTTATACTTTTTTTTTACTTAGAGAACAAAATTTTGATAGTTTGTTGCTTGATTTCTGTAAAGTTGAGAAAAAAGACCTTCAATAGTTTAGACCGTTTAGACTTGTATGGGAAAAGTTTTTTTACGATTTCTGATATTTGTAGTGACAACTACCCATCATAAAAAAGCAAGATGGAGTCTTTTTATCCCGATATTCCTACGGGATTGAGACTTATGCGGGTGAAACCGCGGGGCGCAGCTAGTCTTAAATAAAATGCTTCCCAATATAAAATACGCCTGCAATGCTCCGCCAACGACACGTACGCTTTCACGGCGGAAAAAAAATCTGCTGTTCCATACATTTTGACCGCGTAGGTATTGCATTTTTCTATGAAACAGCAGATTTTTTTTTAATAACCGACTACAAAATGTCAACACAAAAAAAAATAAAGAAAAAAAAGGGGGATTCAGAATCATGTATTATATATGAATCCATGGTATTCGTTTTCAGAATCATGTACTGAATTCATGGTATTCATTTTCGCGTCGATGTTCCTGCCACTCTGCATAACGTTCAACGCGGCAACGGTCATTGGCTGACTTCTACGTAACTACTATAATTATGATGATATTGTTTTATAATTTAGGCCTATTCCTATTGTTTTTAAACGTTAATATTAACGTATAAACGACCAATCTTAAAACGGTAACTTGGCTAATATAAAACATTATAATGAATTAGTTGGGCGCACAATGACATGTTCTTTTTTCAGGGGGGTCGCCCGCTGCTTTGGAGTTCCATTTCATCATCAATGATGACGAAATGACGACCCAGCTAAGAAGCCAGTTAGAATATCAATTGAAAATCCGAAACTTCAACTAGATTGATAGCACCGCGTAATAAAAAGATCACAATGGGAATTTTCTGCTGACCTACTTTAAAAGCTCAGATAGTTTTTAACAAGGCCAAAAATTTAAAAGAAGCACGATAATTTAATAAAATCTAATCGTTTGAAGTTCAAAAATTTGTTTTACGTGCATTTAAATATATCCCTTACAAAAAGTCTTATATACTCGTACCTGTATTTGGAAGGCCTTACAAATAGGCGCTACCTTTTGGTACGCGTCAGGTGCAGGAGTAATGACGTTCATGTATCTGATGAGTAGCTTTGTTTGATACCAGAGATAGCTGCAGTGTACGTCGGAAAGTAAAATAAATGTCGTGGACAAAAGCCGCGGTTGTGGATAAAACTGGCGCATTCAGTGCGGCGCAACAAAACGAGAAGCTAACGAACAAAACAAAGGCACATTCATATACAAACGAACCTAGAACCGAACTTAGTGCGTGTTAGTACTAACTTTTATTATGTGCAAGATACCTAATGCGTTCGGATGCTGCTGCCCAGCTCACTGTCGCAGGATCTGTCGATGAACTTAGTGCGTGCGGGTACTAACTTTTATTATGTGCAAGATACCTAATGCGTTCGGATGCTGCTGCCGAGTTCACTGTAGCAGGATCTGTCGATGAACTTAGTGCGTGCGGGTACTAACTTTTATTATGTGCAAGATACCTAATGCGTTCGGATGCTGCTGCCGAGTTCACTGTAGCAGGATCTGTCGATGAACTTAGTGCGTGCGGGTACTAACTTTTATTATGTGCAAGATACCTAATGCGTTCGGATGCTGCTGCCGAGTTCACTGTAGCAGGATCTGTCGATGAACTTAGTGCGTGCGGGTACTAACTTTTATTATGTGCAAGATACCTAATGCGTTCGGATGCTGCTGCCGAGTTCACTGTAGCAGGATCTGTCGATGAACTTAGTGCGTGCGGGTACTAACTTTTATTACGTGTAAGATACCTAATGCGTTCGGATGCTGCTGCCGAGCTCACTGTAGCAGGATCTGTCGATGAACTTAGTGCGTGCGGGTACTAACTTTTATTACGTGTAAGATACCTAATGCGTTCGGATGCTGCTGCCGAGCTCACTGTAGCAGGATCTGTCGATGAACTTAGTGCGTGCGGGTACTAACTTTTATTATGTGCAAGATACCTAATGCGTTCGGATGCTGCTGCCGAGTTCACTGGAGCAGGATCTGTCGATGAACTTAGTGCGTGCGGGTACTAACTTTTATTATGTGTAAGATACCTAATGCGTTCGGATGCTGCTGCCGAACTCACTGTTGCAGGATCAGGATCAGGAGGATGGCAGTTCACATCGTATCTTTTTTGCGGTTCTCAACAGGTTCTCTAAAAACAGTGTGAACTGTGTGAGATCAAGTGACACTCGTTCGATTCGACACCATCAACAATAAAATAAAATGTATGTACCTACAATGAGAGGACGGTATTGTACGTAATTTTGCGAATCCCTTATTTAAACGAAGCCTTTGCGGTTTGTTATGGTCATTGTAATGCGCACAGCACTTTGATTGCTATGAAACCGCAATGCTTCGCTTATCCGATCAACATCACAAAATTAAACAAATCCAAAAAAAAACAACAAATCATTCTGTAAGTTGTTAAAAAATTCAATTCCAAGTCAAGCTCGCCCGTGTACATATTGTTTCTAGAGCAAGCTCTCCCGAGTACATACTTTTCTAGGTCAAGGTCTCTCGAGTAGGTACATACTGTTTCTAGGTCAAGCTCTCCCGAGTACATACTGTTTCTAGGTCAAGCTCTCCCGAGTACATACTTTTCTAGGTCAAGCTCTCCCGAGTACATACTGTTTCTAGGTCAAGCTCTCCCGAGTACATACTGTTTCTAGGTCAAGCTCTCCCGAGTACATACTGTTTCTAGGTCAAGCTCTCCCGAGTACATACTGTTTCTAGGTCAAGCTCTCCCGAGTACATACTGTTTCTAGGTCAAGCTCTCCCGAGTGCATACTGTTTCTAGGTCAAGCTCTCCCGAGTACATACTGTTTCTAGGTCAAGCTCTCTCGAGTACATACTGTTTCTAGGTCAAGCTCTCCCGAGTACATACTGTTTCTAGGTCAAGCTCTCCCGAGTACATACTGTTTCTAGGTCAAGCTCGCCCATGTGCATACTGTTTTTAATTTTGCGTGTACTTTCAATAAAGCATATGAATAATTATACCTTTATCCCCTTGATCTGTATAAACAGCGATCAAATCTCATTCACTTTACAATTATGTTATTGATCCACCGCTCGGGGCCCGCAGCCACGCCACGGCCACGGCCGCTGGCGCTGTGTTTTGTTTGCAATTGAATGAGACAATAGATTCAATATCACAGCCACGGCTAAGTTCCATTCACGCTCTAAACAGCGGTTCGTGGGTGTGCGAGTGTGCGAGTATGCGGGCCTGTGGTGCGGAGACACATGACAAGTCATGATAGCTGTCGGGAATACAATATTAACGGCATGTTTACAGTGAGCTGCGGAGCGGAGTAACGCCGACACGTCTTAATATTCTATTATTCAATGTGTGCATGTGTGAGTGATCCCACGACACACACACTCCCACACAAATATGCGCGCTCGTTCAGCACGCGAGTAAACAAACACAAACGGGTCTGAATTATTTAAATATTTGGTGTTGCAGATCAGACACAAAGCCTTCGTAGGTGAGCCGTGAAACTCGCTCATCCGTGTATAATGTAAAGAAAACATCTTTGTGTCGCAGGTACACACAGTACTCTCCTTCCACAGCCGCCGCCGCGCCGCGCCGCCCACTTACATCCACACTATTGCGATTTGTTCCCGCCTTCCGGGCAACTCAAATAGATCTGTCCTTGAGTGAGCTTAACCTGGCACATTCTGATTTATGTTACTGAATAAAGTACGAGTAGTTTCCAGGGGCCTGGTGTTACTCGGAATTATCGACATTAGGATTTTACAGTTCACCGTTTCAGGCATAAGTTATTGCAACTCCTCGGGCTCAGGTTTAAGTTTGTTCTAAAGTCTTTTAGTGGAATTGGTTCGGAAATGCTTTTGTAACGCCTTATTAGCTAGTAAAGATGTGGGTAAACGTTCAGTTCACAAAGTTGCCGCGCACTGCTTGTGAACAGTAGATAAAGGCGAGTTTGAGCACAAACGTGAAGTTCATATTGTTGGTGTAGTTCCGAGCTGCGATGATAACCGCCAGAGTAATGACGCCCACGGAACTTTACGAAGAAACACGACTTCAGTATAGTACCTACTAAGTAGGTTGGGGTACCTACTTGATAGTACTAGTCGGATAATGGAATTAATTATTGTATCCTTTCTCCTAAACTAAATTATTATGTGACCGCTAAGTCTATATAGAACTATAAAACGGATATTTTAATGACTGTTTTGCTAAAAATAACCTTGACGGTAGAGTTCGCAGTCTCATTAGACGGCACTCATCCGCAAATGGAGTCCATTATCAGCCAGATGATACGAGAAAACACCATGAAGAAAAATCTATTAAAGCGCTTCTCTTCTCCAGCAATCCATTTACAGAGGTACGCAGTAATTTAATTGGTGTGTTATCGTCGTGGACGCCCCAGCGCGCCCGACAGCGGCCGAGCGGCCCGGCCGGCGCCGGCGAACGTCGTAAATTTAGCAGGTAACACGCACGAGTCGGGGCGCTCCGGGGCTAAGTGACGGATGATTTAAAGCCGCACGCCTGTGAATGCGCGGGTCGCGTGAACAGCGCGTAGTGGTGCAAGAATGTCAATCAGGCCCGCGCACGTCGCGCCACCGCCCACGGCGTTAATTAGAAATCCGCTCGCGAATGCAATCAATCGGGACGTCACCAACTAAACTACTGTTGTACTCAGTTTAATGATGTCGCTGTGGCGGCTGCAAATGAGCCTCATCTATTACGTAATCGAAACATGTAACGTTGTAATAGACGCTGTATCAGAGTTTAAATGTATTTACTTCATAAACCACTTCACATATTCCACACATATACATAGTTGGGACATTGCGTAGCTTCTGCTACGAGCGCTACGACTTTTGAAGCAAACGCGCTACGAATTACACGCTACGGCTGTCATAGCAAATATATCACCGTCAATCCTGAAATAATTAGTGAAATGATTGGTGTTTTTGTTCAGTCGACGATATAACACTAGTTTATTATTACCAAGCAGTCATTGATGTTCGCACATGTCTCGCTCGGAACAAAGACTGACTAAACATAACATTGTGTTAACGTCAAACTCATAGGACCATAAATGTTTGTGCACCGGAACCCTCCACCATATAATTGAACAGCGAGGTGGCCTTGTTCCGAGCATGTAGCCTATTACATACAGAGTGGCACATTTTGCTTGCACCACCTTGTGAACAAGCAGGCGATACTATTACGTTACGATAGACATAAACGAAATACTCGTATAGTACTATCAGTATCGACGTTCATCGGTAAGCGGACCGCCAATTAATGAGTGGAAGAATTGAAGTGAAAGCGAATACAGCTATCAAATTAGTCGTGGAATAAACTATGGAGGTTATCAGTACTGACAAAGAGTAAATCGGGGCTGTCGTGTGTCAGGGGCTACAGGAGCGAGCCATTAATCAGTGCTAAGCTATGACGTCTCGAGACATGCACACAGTTGATCGGCGTGGGTCCCGATCACACGAGTTAACTCGAGTGGCGTAGAGTGCTTTGCCCAGCACCCCGAGCACCCCGAGCACCCCGAGCACCCCGAGCATCACCCCGCTAACGAACCCATTGTATGGAGTGGTTCGAGGGCGCACCATTGTGAGCTTCTCATTTAGAAGCTAACTAAGAATGTTAACAGCGCGCACCGGAGAGCCCTCTGCCCCGCGCGGCTCTGGACGCGATGGCCCTCGATACAACTCTCGGACTCAACTCACTCAACTCAACTCACTCATCGCGCTGAGCCGCGCAACACAACACAACTCAAACTCTCTCAATTTTGATTGTTGTTTAATTTTGAATTAATGAAGCCTTTACAAAACAATCACGCCTTTATAAGTCGGATTAAATAGGATGCTACCAACTCACTTGTCAACATGTAGGTAAACTGTACAGGTATAAAAGCAAACAATGAATGTATGCAACATGCAGTCGGTATAAATTTTAGAATTTTACATTTTGGCGCCTGAGCCTCGCAGCTCTGAAGTCATTTGCTTAGTCACTCAAGTTCAAGTTCAAATATTTTTGTATTGTAGAACATATGTCTACGAAAATATAGATTTTATTAATAATGAAAATTACCGTTATTTCTTGCTGTAAGCGGCACACTTTTGTAACAATAATTTCTAATTATTAAATACTATATAATTCATGAAAATTAAAACGTTCATTATTGCATTTAAGATAAAAAATATAGTTATACTTAAATTAAAACAAAAATTCAGTTGAATAGCATTGTCAACAAATTAATATAAAATTAATTATGTGAATAATAATTTGTCAGCAAGGTAGGCTCAATAGTACATTATGATACAAGTGTGCTGTGTTGGTCATTACACATAAGGCGGTCTAATTCGCGATAGGGTAGCCGAGTGTGTAATAATCAATGCGCACGGGTTTCATACGAGGTTTTCAACACAATTCCGAGGAAAAAAACCGACTTCTTGTTAAGTTCTTCACTTATGCTAGAATAACGTAACTATAGAGATAATTTTGCTACTTTTATTAATTAATTAGTTATAAGTTGTTTGTACCCACTTGTAAATATGTATATAAATTATTATTAAAATTTCATGACTAACGATAGAGATGATAAAGGACAATAACCAAGTGACTAAGGAACCTAGTATCGGTATGAAACATGCAGTGACTCGAAGATTTATGGTTTAATTAAAAGGATAATTTTAGGGTTGCATTCATTATGACATCCCTGGCTCGCTGCCACAGAACGTCTGGCGATATTTCCTCGTCGTGTTTAGCATCTGACCATTTTTTCCACTTCCGTTCCACCGCTATCTTTGGGTTTGGACAATCGTAGACTTCCAATCTCTTTCGCTTTTCGAGAGTTCTAGCTGCTGTCAGTTTGACTTTAAACTTAGAGATCAGAAGTTGGTGATCTGATCCACAGTCAGCTCCAGGGAGTGTGTGAGCATTCTTAATAGATTGTTTCCACCGTGACCGGACTAAGATATAGCCAATTTGGTTGCGATACTGACCGTCCGGTGATGTGCAGGTGTACGGACTGCGTGGGTGATGTTGAAAATGGCTATTTGCTATGACAAGGTTGTTTACAATGACAAATTGTATAAAGCGTTCTCCTCTTTCATTCCGCACCCCCAGGCCAAACCTTCCGACGCAATTGCTCAAGTGAGGAGAATTCTTTCCGATTTTGGCATTAAAATGACCCAAAATCATTAGTAACTCCATGTTTGGGGTTTTTGTAACAGTGGTCTCAAGTTCTCTGTAGAAATTTTCTAGAGCCTCTTCACTTGAGGAGGTGGTGGGGGCATATGAGCATATGGATGAGGTTGAGATTCACTGGTGTTGCTTTCAGTTTAATACTCATTATTCGGTCGCTGACTGGTTCGTATCCTATCACACAATTTCTTAGCTATTTGGGTATAAGAAATGCGACTCCATTTCGACTGGTGCTGTCATTGCCTGAGTAGTAAATTATGTGTTTATCGGTTAGTGAATGGCCACTGTTTCTCCAGTGTGTTTCACTTGAAATTCTCTTTCCAGGATGTCTAGTTTTCCCGGGTGAAGCTAGCCTCGCACATTCCATGTGCCTATCGTCTGGGTTCGGCGTAGCTCGACGGAGATTCCAGTAGCACAGTTTCCATGGTGCGCCTGGTCTCCTACTCTTCCATGGCCGGTAGTCCATTTCTCACCGCGTGTCCCGGACACGGCGTGTCGCCGGTTGCTAAAAGGATTGCATGGCGATCGTTCTCTATTACGTTGTACTTCCATGTTGACTGTCTTGGGAGAATAATTGCAGAGGTTTCCCCTTGCCGTCTGCACCAATCCTTTTAGGGGTTCAATCCAAGGCTGTTGAGGCCTTACGAGTGCTTCGGTTTGAGGCGTCGAATACTCGCCTTTTGCCCTTCTCCTCTCCGCTACTGCGCCTACCAGGATTTGTTAACTTTGTGACACTCGTGAGATTTAGACGCAGCATTGCCCGGAGAGCACGACCGTGGACGTAGGCAGATCGGACTGGCTGGTGGTGCTCTTTTGAAGCCTTGTCACACAGGCGTAGCACAAGGCATTTCTCAGCATTTCGAGAGAGCCGACTATCCCGTATAATATATAGCCAGCTCCGGCCAACACCAACTTCGACTGTACAATGATATTATTCTTGTACGGTGTCAGGTAAAACCTAACACCCCCTAAAGGAGTAGTTAGGCTACTGTTATTTTAGACAAAGAATTTAGAGTGCCGCACAAAAACATAAAACCCATGAAATCTGTACCTGTACATCTTTATAGAGTGGCAGGGACATCGACGCGAAAACTGATACCATGGCAGTACATGATTCTGTATCCCCCTGCGTTGAAATTTTTCGTCGGTTATAAAAAATATATCTATATCTATACAAATAAATAAAAAAGGGTCTGTTTGTAATGTCAAAATAACAGTTTTTTACAAAATGCATATGAAAGAAAAACATTGTCTGTCTGTTTGTTCCGGCTAATCTCCGAAACGGCTCGACTGATTTTGATGGGATTTTCAGTGGCAGTTATATAGCTATACATATATAGCTGGCAAATAAATAAAATCGAAGTATAGAATTCCACGAGGACGAAGTCACTAACAGCTAGTGTTCAATAAATGAAGAAGGGCCTTTTTGAAATTGTGTGTGCAGTATTGATAAGCTTTTATTGATTTGGGTATCTTGTTATAGATCTTGTTGCCTAAAAAGCCAAAGCTTGTTGAATAGAGTGCAGTTTACACCGCTGAACCTACACGTCCCGCCGCATTTATTTGTTTGCTGAAACTGGCACGCTAAACAAAAGAAAAAGTTTCGACAAGTACGAGTATTAGTGAAGTTGCTTCCGATCAATATTATAAACAAGTTTTAGGAACAGAGATAAGTTGCGAGTGGAGTGTGAAGCTCTCGGCGATCATCGCATCAATAATTCAGCGCAGCTATCGACACGACGCGCGACGTGAATTATATAGAAGAAGCTCACAACTTTCCCTTTCGCATAACTCCTGCGCCTCCAACGAATCGAGTGAGCTCTCGGGCGGGCGCTCGACTCACCACGCTTTACGTCAAACACATTACGTCAACACGTTAGGTACATTTTAATAAATGCATTTTTTATTTAAACATATTTTATTTTATCAAACAAAAAAACTGAATTCAATCCGGAACAAAAAAAACATCCTAAGAAAACAACATCTGAGCACACGCCGCCGGGACTCTAGCGGAGACATATTACATGAAGAGCATCTGCTCAGCTGTCCCTCCTATCCCCGCTCTCCGCGCGGCTGTGCATTATATCCATCTAATACAGCCGTTGCCCTCTCTCCACCGCTGCCAGCCTTTATCTCCCTCCGCCGATGCCGCCTCTCACCCCGCGATATATCGTCTACCGCCTCCATGCGGCCGTAACGCTTTTTCGTGACAAAAAAAATCCTAATACTCCCCGTCTATATAGAAGTTTCACTTAAAAAAAATGGATCCCCATAAGTAGGTGATCCCTGATCCAGTCGCTGCGATAAATAGCGAGAGCGTGCAACTGCCCTAGCCAGTCGTTGCCAGTCTGCAACTTGACGCCAAATGTGCGAACCTTTGAACAGAATATTATGAAAATTGTTGGCCGCAGCCTGTCGTTGCACCTAGTCGTCGAGCTGTCGTGTGCGCCATGTCTCAGTGTGACAATAGACATGCGCAGACACGAAACTGCATTCACGTGATGACAGTCCGAATGTCGTCAGCAGCGCATAGCAGAAGGCGGAAAACACTTACCTTTTCTTCTTTTTTTTTTAGGGTGGGAAATTATCAAATAACTTCTCCCGCTCTGGGCGGAGCGGGAGGGTGTGTCAGACTTTTACTGACTAAAACCCACCCGTGTTCCTTCCATTGCCTGTGTGCCGGGGCCGCGATATCCCTTTCGGACAGACTCGCAACCCTGGCAGGACGAAACACCTACCTACTGCATGTTTCCCACATAAGCATTCTAAGATTTAGATTTAGACAAATGTTTTAATGTAAAATTCGAAGCAGTTTTTGCCATAATTCATACCGTAAGTAGGTACTTGTGTGTTTCTTGCAAAGATCAATATGCACGCTCATAATGCGTAAATTAAAGTGTGTGATTGTGCGAAAAATCGTGACTGATCGTACCGTGTTTGATTACCAAATACGAATCCTGTAAGTACAATGTACGGAATCACAATATAATTCGTATTTGCGTAAGGAATTGGTTATTTACCAAACTGCTGCTGAACTTGTTTCACTATTTTGGATTAATTTCATTCTTAATTCGAGGTTACTGTAAAAGTGTTCTCTAATAATTTACACTTCCAGTTACGAGCATGTCAGCTCTAGGAACTGAACGGGTCTAGTCAGCTATCAAACGTCCGTGTTCCGGAGCTGGCCGACCACCAGCCTGCTACAACATGGCGCCCTTCGTCTGTCTCGCGCGACGGATCCCGTAATTATACAAAGTTGAGTGAGAAAAATGAGTTGACAATGTTCGGTCGCGGAGTGAATTTAAAATTGAATAAAATTAAATATGATCAGTAGGTCTCGCCGGAATCCTCCCTCTCGCGAAACTTCGCTGCTTAACAAACAAACAGACGGCCGGGTTTCTTTACTTTTAGAATTTAATTATATAATTGAAGAGGGATAATGCCGTCTTTCTTGTCGAAATTAATCAAAACTTGTGGAGAACTGAAAAATAAAAGGAATTTGCGTTACTGCGTGGCATCGCCGGTGTGCCATTATCATAACTTGTTTTATAGAGCGCCCTGCGAGAGGGTGCGGGTGTGAGAGGCGCGGCAGGGGGGGGAGGCGCTAATCGTTTCTCTTTTTGTGAGGATTTGGCCGCGATTAGAGAGGGGCCAGCGCCGGAGAGGCGCGCCCGCTGGCCATCCATCACCGACGTACTTTGCATAGTTGTGACCTCACGATGCACGAGTCACGCCTTACGCGTGTTGTCGGCCTAGGGACAGGCAGGGATCAATCGTCGGCTTGTGATAATTCCATGGAAAGATCTTCAATTCTGGGGTCTCAGACCTTTAAAAGGCGTACGAGGGGCCGAAGCTAACTCGCAGAAGCCGCCCCTTAGACAATTTTAAATGATGAAGAGGCACCAACCGACGATTATCCCTGTACGCACTATGCAAGTGCACCTAAGGACAAGCCCCGGTTGGTGCGGGACTATTGCATAACATGGAAACAAAACATATTGGGCTATGGGTTTGGGTGGCTATAGTGGATTGGTTATCTAGAACTATGGACGCCTATGTCCCCTGCCTGATCAATGTTATGGATGTGTGACAAGAGAATCGGCACCATTGTCTTACAAATTCAAATGTAATACCTGTTATCATAGAATTTCAGAAGTGGACTGTCACTTGAGAATTCTGTTTAGTCAGTGGTCAGGTCTTTCTCGATGGTCGGTGAGAGGATTCAAGTCTGTGGTCCTGCGTGTGTGAGGAAAAGGGAATTTCTTCCAGATGCTGGTGACGCCCTGGTGTCGTCCCGTGGTCTGCTTCTCTTACGGACTTTTTCCGTAGGTCACGTTTGTTCGTGGGATCTCAGGGGTTTCCCTGTGTTCAATGCCAAGGGACTTGATTCAGCCAACTGAGAACAACTGAGTGCTAAGTTAAGTGTAGCATATCCTATGAGAGAGTGATACCCATGTGATCATAGTTCTACTGATCATTATAATAACGTAATTTCAGAGAGTTAGTCTTTTTGTTGAGAACTAGGTAATAAGACTAGTCGTTATAGATTTAAAGCGTTTGATTGCGTCTCTGGGTACTTTGCCCAAACGTTATATTCCTTATAGGAGCACAACTATAATAGAGCAGTTCTTAATCGATTGAGCTAGAAGTTATGCGTTCATCTCACGAACCCCAGGAGCGACTCTGAGCTTGATGTATTTGGTCTCATAATTGTACTTCCCCTAACACACCTTGTTACGGACAGTCCGGGGCAGTGGTCCAACTGCTCTGTCCAACTAGTTGGACCATGGGTCTTTACTAGGGGCAGTTGTTGCACAGTTTTTGATAGATATATGTATATCTTTATATTTAAATAAATATTTATTCCTCAATTCTCGCTATTGCACCTGCCACTGTTTGTCTCTGCATCACCCAAAGGATGACTGGCAGAAAATACCTATGGCATTAAGTCCGCCTCTGTACATTTGTGTGCTTAAAGTATTAAATAAATAAATAACATACAAAAATCTAATCTTTCCTCTTTACGAGTATAATATTATTATTACAGTTTAGATGAAGACGCAATGCAGCAAGTACCAGAGGTAGCGCAGCACATACAAAGAGGGCGCGTAGGTTGCCTCTTTATTTGCAAACATTTTATTTTATGATTCACTGCAAACTGTAGTAAAATAATCCATTATAAAACATGATTACATGAACCGCATACATAAATTGATGAATTCGAACACATGACTTATTAAAATATGTATCAATGATTCATTCATGGCATACTAATACTTCCGGATATCATTACACAGTAAAGCTCCAACAATGTGATGTCTCGTTAGTGTTGGGTGCTTCACAATATTCATCTTCTGTAAAGTGTTGACAGAGTTGAAGTGCACTTTCATAATTCACAAATATTGTCGGCGTCGCTTTCAGTAACCGCTGGCCGGCCCGGTTCTGCCCCGGAAAGCGAATTAGGGGCGAGTGAAGTAGACGGCCGCCACGCCGTACAGTGGACTGAATAAAATATTTTGATGTACGTTATAAGAATTTTATTGCAAAATATAGTCAAATTAGACTTAGTTGCAAGTACGTGCAACGATATATTCGTCACCACTTCCGTGACGTCATTTGTTTGTGTGCAAAATACGGCCAAACCGGTTTTCTTATCAGTAGACGCGCAGTCGTTTGTGAGTCGTTAGTGACGTGCGCCAGTCAGAGGGCAGTCAATTTGCAGGTAGGTGGAAACCGCGAGAGTAGGAAACGTCAAACGATGACCTCAGTTCGTTGTTACCCACCATTACATACGGACTACCCCTTTATTGACTACTATTACTATTTGATTTTTGTGAACGTAAGATTTACGAGGATTTTGTAAAAATGTTTCGTGATTTAGTAGACAACATTGATTTGTTTGTGAAATTGAAAGAAGCTGATAATATTATAGATAATGCCCTTTCTGGTTTAAATGATGAAAATAATAAAACATTAAAGGTGTTCTGTGCAAAGTATTGTTATAATATTAATAGGAAATGGGAACGTGCGCATTGTAAAGAACAATGATTTTAAAGTAAGGACTATGAGTGGTTAGAGTCGGAAATAGTTTGGCCAAATTTTATATGAGGTTTTGTGGAAAAATTCGACGAATCAGTACCCAGTACGTCTACACAGAACCGATTGTAACTCCATCTCAAGTAAAAGCATGTGTTGGCACATCGACCATGGTAAGTAGGACTTACCGTGGTCGATGTGCCAACCTTTTACTGAATAGGTTCTAAGCAAAGAAGACACGTTCAGAACATATTGTAACGACTATGTCTTCAGAACAAATTTAATATTGTAGTTGAAAAACACGGTCTTCCAAACATTCCAACTGGAAATGTAAGTTTGTACGCACAATTTTGAGAGATTTGCCATGTTGTTTTAAAACCATATACCTACTTCTTATAGGTTTTCCTGTAATCTATAAAAATAGAACTACTTCCTGTATTTTTTTCACCGGTGGTATATTCGTGGGTGTATTATTTGCACTTTAAAAACCACCACCTCACTTTTAGTAGCATTATACCTCAAGCCATGAGCCTCCGCATACCTCTCACATATGGCCAACAACTTCCTTAGCCCACAGATTGACGGGCTGAGCAGCACCATGTCATCAGCATAACTAATGTTGTTGATCATTCTTCCATCTACAGAACAACCAACCATAGCGCTACTCAGCCCACCAACCAGCCGGTCCATGTACAGGTTAAATAGAGTAGGTGAAGTCAACCCCCCCTGCCTTACTCCACAATCCAGCCCATACTGTTCTGATTGAGCATCTGACCATCTAACACTGTTTATCTGACTTTCATACCAAAATTTAAATATATTTATAACCTCCGGTGGAAGGTCTCTTTCATCCGACATTTTCTGCCACAGAATGTCATAATTCACAAGGTCAAAAGCCTTCGACAGGTCCAGAAAACAACCATATACAGGTGTCTTCCTGTCCGTGTAGTACTGCACAGTCTGCTTGAGCCACAGGATTGCACTTTCCGTCGACAAACCGATTCTAAAACCAAACTGCGCGTCGTTAGGTTTGATATGCATCTTCAACTGTCTCTCAAGCAGGCTATCCAGCACCTTGCCAATGACTGCACCCAGTGAAATAGAAAGAAAGAAAGAAAGAAAAATGTTTATTTGGACACAGTTCGTGAAACACAAAATACAAATTAAAAAAGTGACAATAATACGAGTAGTGTGTGCCTCACGGCTGCGCCAAAAAGGTTCATTTCAGCATTAATGCCAGACAGATGCTGTCTGACGCTGGTTTTCTAATGAACCTTTATGTTGGGACAAGTGACGGCGAGTACAAAACAGTCTCAACATACCTAATACATAATTTGTATACTTGTAACTAAATAAATAAACTAGAAATCAAATATAAATTACAAAAACAAAAATAAAATATATATGAAAACAACAGGAACTGTCCACGCAAAACCTGTTCTTAGCGATTAGCTACACTAGATTGATTCGTGCACTCACAAAGCGCAACAGGCCGCCAACCGCGGCGGACAGATACACTGACTGCTATTTAGTTTTAAGACAGGCATAAAATTACTGTGGGGTGTTTGTATAAAACATATGAATATAGATAAATAATAATAAAATTGTGAAGAAAGTATCATAAGAAAGTGAAGTACATATAACAATAGATGAAATAAGTACCTACACTGTTAATAAAAGAAGGTAAGCGTCATTTATTATCATAATAATTTTCATAATTTTCTTTTGCTGATCAGTATTTGTTAGTGTAAGTGTAAAATAAGTTATTTATGCTCCGTTCCGTTTTTCTAGTTACTTATGCGTTTTCGAAAGATGTACACATAAACAAAACCATCGTCTACGGCAATCTTTGACCAAGATTTTATTTGCACAAGAAAAAAGGGTGTATGATGCGATCTCGATGCCGGCTGTGCTTCACAGTCGCAAGTAGGCCAGGCACAGTGGGTAAGTACAAAAACAACGCGTTAAGATATAATGAGATATAGAATAGTGTACTGACTGTGTTGAAAGTTGTTGTGCACATTGCCTGGGCGCGCAATCCCGTCTACTAGCCATCCAACTAAACTTGTCGTACAAATACTTCGGTTTCTGTGACTTAACGACACCAAAAAGCAGAAATAGGCCTATAATTGTTTTTGTCGGATGAATCACCTGTCTTATTTGGTACTATGGGAACTACAAAAGTTTTTACCAGATCGTCAGGCAGGTAGGAGTGACCCACACAACAATTAAATAACATAGTGAGTAACCTAGGTAAATGTACACCAGCGGACCTTAAATGCTCAACACTCAAACCATCGTGTCCTGGTGACCTGCCTCGTTTCATACTTACGCATATTTTACATCTTTCACGTAAAATCTTACATGAGGATCACCTTCACACGGGGTCCGAATGCCTCGCCTAGATGCATTTGCTATATGCGGAGCGACTTTAAAGTAGTAATTAGTAGTATAGAAGTAGTAGTATAATAATTAGTCCTATTAAAATCTACAATCCATTTTTTTTTTAAATTGAGAATTACGAGATAATCATGAATGTATGTTTTTGTTCATACAAAAAAGTCTTTAAATATTCATAGCATTGAAAATAATGGGTAAAACGTAGTCATAGAATAATATTATATTGTGATGATTAGTAGATTTCATTTGCGTATTTGTTTTTTTGAAATAGACCAATATTTTTTTTAAATTCGTAAGTCCTCTACGGTTTCATATCAGCCTACCGCGCGCCGCCGTCCCCCCCCCCACCAAGTGGGAGTAGCCACTGCATATTAATTATATCGCTGACCGACAATTGAATAACACCCGTCTGATATCGGTTTAGTTTAATAATTAGATGTGTCTACTACAATGTATAAGTTTTATAAAATTCTACCACTCAGGGAAAGCTCTTCAAAATATATTTTCAGAGGTCGAGTACGTGGCCACTGTGGCCAGTAAAACCTAGTAAAGAAGGTAACAAATCTGCGGAAAAGTGAATAAAGTAAACTTCGGTGGATTGAACCACGTAAATAATAATAATAATAATAATAATGGAATACCTCTCCACTCCTCAAGCACCTCAGGACATGTTGCCCCCTTGTCGCTACGTCACTATGTGCTAGCGACAGTTTCCGGGGGCACATTATTGAGTGTGCAAGTCACCCCCTGCCATTTTATCCGTGTATATGTATAACATTGATCAGGCAGGGGCCATAGTCCTTTCATAGTTCCAAGTCACCAGTCAACTTAAGCCACCCAAACCCATAGTCTAATATCTTTGTTTCCATATCCTGCAATAGTCCTACACCAACCGGGGGTTGTCCTTGAGTGCACTTGCATAGTGCACACAGGGGTAATCGTCGGTTGGTGCCTCATTTAATTAAAACACCAAACGGGCCTCTGCGAGTTGGCTTCGGCCCCTCGTACGCCTTCCAAAGGTCCGGGACCCCAGGGTCCCGAGAAATGTCAAAGAATAATAATAATAATAAATTTATTCAAGTTTAAAGTAAAATTATGATTTAGGTTAATTACAATCGAGGAAAATTAAATTCTAACTGTAATGTAGACCTGCCTGATCTAGGTTTATGAAAAACCTGTGTTTCAGGCCATCAATTTACATCAAACATTTAAAAAGAAGACAACAATAGGTTTTTTAATAAGCTAAATTAAAAAGAAGACATGATATTTTCAATATTAATTTGGGTATATTATTTTAAAACTAGATTATTTAAGATTTATTATGTTTAAATAAATTAACAAATAATATTAAACTAGATAAAGTGGACACTGTTATTAATTAGGTAAAGGAAGAGACTTAATATACAATAGATAGATAGAGCTATTATTTTAAAAATTTTAGTAGTTTTTCCTTGTCTGCGTAATTAAGTTTTGACAAATATTCCTGTACTAATAAGTTACACCTATTATAACTTAAACTATAAATCTTTAGCACTCTGTTAAACTGGTTGTACAAGTAGGGCCCTAAAAATAAATAAAAACGATTAGCAAAAGCATGTTTAGTCTGAGAGTTAGCACAAACCAAACCTTTTCTTCTCTTATCTGAAGGTACTGGGTTAAAATAGAGTTCAATGTGTTGGAATAAAACTACATTCAAAACAAATAATTGACGTACTGTTAGCACCTTACATGCCATATAAAGCTGGTGTGTAGGAAATCTAAATGGGCGAAAAGTAGCAACCTTTAAAACTGCTCTGGGCGCGTTCTAGGTGGAGTAAAATTGATTTAGCGGCCCCACCCCAGGAAGTTATGCAGTAGGTAATAATAGATTGACACAACGCCAAATAAACCTGCCTAATTAATTTACAGTCGGCAATGTTACGTAAATTTTTTTAAATGTATATTAGTTTACGTACTCTGGTGCATAATAAATCGATGTGTTTGCGGAAATTCAGGTTTGTGTCAATCGTGACGCCTAGATATTTGATATGATCGGTTTTAGCTAAAGTGGGACAAGTGCATGCAATGTCAGCATAATGTAAATTACAATTGTTATGCGCTTGAATGTTTAGATTAATAAGCGTTGGATTAGTGTTTCTCATTGTAAATAATAGGTACTTGGTTTTATCTGTATTTAAAGTTAAGAGATTTTTATGAAGCCAATTAGACACAGTATTAAAACCATTCTGTGCTACCTCATAGACCTCAGCCTTTGATTCAGCTGCAAACAGTAGAGCTGTGTCATCCGCATATGACATAATTACACCCTTTTGGATTTTCAAATTGCACAGGTCATTTATATAGATTAAAAACAAAGTAGGACCCAAAATACTGCCTTGTGGGATTCCATAACAGCTATTTTTAAGTTCAGAACTCATCCATTGACCTATTTTTACACACTGAAGGCGGTCGGTAAGGTAATCAGATAATAGTTGCAATTGTATTCCCCGTATTCCCAGCATTTCCAGCTTGTTTATAAGCAAAGTACAAGAAATTGTGTCAAAAGCCTTGGCAAGGTCTAAAAATATCCCTATGGTATGCATGCCGTTATCCAAGTTTGTGCTTATAAAATTTGTCAGATGGTGAACAGCTTGGCTTGTTGATCTTTTAGGCCTAAAACCAAATTGATGATCAGAGAGTAATTTACTACTTTCAAGATAGTTTACTAATCTGCTGTTTATAATTTTTTCCAAAATCTTTGAGAGGCCTGTTAAAACTGAAATTGGTCTGTAGTTATTTAAAAAAATTTTGTCTCCAGCTTTAAACACAGGGGTGACTACGGCTTTTTTAAGCAATTTAGGAAATATTCCTTTTGTTAAACATAACTGAAAAATGTGAGTCAAAGGAGGGGCAATGACGTATTTAAATCTTTTGAGTATGCTATTAGGTATGTCGTCACAACCTACGGCACAAATTTCCTTTAATCCATCTATTATACTTACAACCTCATTAACATCAGTATCTAATAAGACAAAAGAGTTTCGTGCTGCATATGTATTAGTTTTGCTTTGAATGGAAAAACATCTATTAGATAATAGGTTTTTTTCTGCTAAGTTTTTTCCTACGTTAATAAAGAAGTTGTTAGCTTTATTTGCTGCTTCGATAGGGATTAGCTCAGAAGATAAAAGATCAAGCGCCCTTTCCGGATTTTTGGACCTAAAAGTGTTAGTTTTTATGAATTTCCATATAAGTTTACTGTTTGTACCTGCTTTCTGAAGTTGACTTCGATCATATTGGTTTTTTAGCTTTTTCAACAGATTATTACAGAAATTCCTATATCGTTTGTAAGTAGTTGATAGTAGTTCATTATCCGGTGCATTTTTCGATTTTTGGTGAAGTTTGTCTCTATTTCTAATACAGCGAACAAGTCCTGGCGTAATCCATGGTTTAATATTACTATACTTTCTAGGTATTACTTTAGTAAATGTATTTTTCCTTATTGTAGATTGTAACAAATCGACAAAATATTGTAGAGAAACATTTGGATCATGTGAATCGTAAACGGGGTCAAAATTAATACCGCGTAAGTCGGTTTCAAGACTCGTCATATTGAGTTTAGTATAGCTGCGCATGCAGTTATTTCTAGGTGAGGATATTTGTAATGTTAGTAAAACAGCTTGATGATCGGTTAGTGACGAATTAGTAACCAATGTTTTGGATGGATTTTTCGATTTTAAAAGGATATGGTCTAGACAAGAGCCGCTCTGGTGGGTAGGGTGATAATGAGCTGGTAATAGTCCATGAGATGAGCAGATATTGAGGTAATTATGTGAATGAGTATCGATTTTTTCGGCAGCTATGTTTAAGTTGATATCACCTTGATTATGATATTTTTAAACGAAGATAATTTTCCTAAGTTACTGTTAAGCGAATCCAAAAACCCATCAATACTTTGGGATGGAGGCCTATAAATAGCCATAATTACTGTATCAGGAATAATTTTAATTACTAAGCAGTTGCAGTCTAGAAAATGGGGTTCATCTACTGATGTTCTTAAATTATTTTTAATATAAACCACTATGCCATCATTCTGGTTGAATGTTCTAACGCTTTTGTGAAGATTAAAGCCATCGAGAGATGGTATATTGGCCGTTTGTTTGGATAACCAACATTCTGTTAGAACGATAATGTCGCAGCTTATGTCAAGATTTTGTAACAAAACTTGGAAACCATTAAAATTTCGGGTTATACTGCGTATATTTTGTGTAAGTAGAGTCAATGTTTTATCTCCAGTATAGACGATGTTTTTGCACTCCTCAACATTACAGATTTTAGCTTCAGACACGGAAAACTCATCTAAATCACAGATTAGCTGATTAGTCATAAAAAATAAATAAAAATATATGTATAAGTTAACCTACTAACTATGTGCTGAATTGACTAGGTAGTCGGTGGCGCTCCTAGGCGCCTTCATAGTCAATGGAATTAATATAGTTGTCTTCTGCATATTTACGTGCTGGGCAATTTATATCACCAGTTGGATGATCATCTTTCCTCTTGAAGCGTTTGCAGGTCGCACATTGAGGCGGAGAACCTTTATTATTGCAGTCCTTGAAAGAATGTCCTGTTTCGCCACAGAGGTTGCAGGTAGGGCTCGTTTCTCTACAAAATTTGGCTGCGTGTCCGAACTGCTGGCAGTTAAAACACCTGGTCACAATCGTGAAATCTCTCACTGGACATGATGTCCAATTTATAAAAATTCGGCCTTGGTCCATCATAATTTTCCTGATATTAGCAGGAACTTCCAATATATAATTACAAGTAGGACGATCTTTTTTTCCTGACTTATGGCTCAATTTTATACTTGCTAAAAAGGACTCACGAGTAATGTTCGGCAATTTATCTGTCAAGTTTTGGACGTAAATGCAATCAAATACCTCTTTTTCGGTCAGGGCTATGGGGACACCAATGATAGCAATCCTGGGACGGCGTTTGGATGGTTCTTCAACTGTAAGGCCTGAGGAAAGTAGCTTCTGTGAGCTTTTTAATTTATCAATATCGTCTTTGTTATCCGTCCTAATGATGACACCTCCGTTTCTAATTTTCCTTAGACCACGAACATGGAGTTTTAATTCCTCTGGCGAGATAAGTTTTTGTACCAACGACTTGGTTTCGTCACTGGTTTTGGTTTTATCGCTGGGATATATAGCGACTGAACTGAGATTTGCTGGGCGAATAAATTTATCAGTGCCTGTCTTCACCATGTTAGCATAGGAAGTACTTTCTGGTTCGGTTCGGCTCATCTTCGTTTCCACGACTTCTTTGAACTGGCAAAGGGATTCCGCAACATTCTGCTGCACTTGAAGGTGCTGGATGGTTGTGTGCGCCTGGATGGACTTCTGCTTCAGGGATTGGTACAGCACGGCCATCTGAGACGTCCCATGGTTGACTTTTCGACAGAGATTGGTGACACGGAGTTTTTGGTCGGAATTCATTTTTCCGTCCGCCACAATTGAGCAAATTTCGGTCAAAATTGTGTCGATGGACCCAAGCCATCTCTGAAGCTCCGCCGTAGAGACGACTTCAGTCGGTAATTCATTCTCCGTGGCTGCTGGCGGCGCTGGTTCCCTTGTCTGGTTTTGATGGGCAGGCGATGGCGTCGGTGGAGGACTTCGTCGTACCAATTGACTGCGGCCGAAGGGGCTATCTCCTGGGTTAGACATACTACTAACACCCAAAACGTTGATTGTTTATAAACTATTTAGTTCATCTTTCACAACAAAAAAAGTTATTAGTCACACTCGTCACTTACAAAATAAACTGACTCCGCAAATTATTGCAATAACATTATTCGTAATTACTTAAATCAATATCGTTACAATCAACACAAAAAACACGTCTGCTTAGTCTCGCGGCTAACACTAATCCACGTAATATGACATGTCTCTTTTTATCCTCTGTCCTATCGCAGGTATGCTGGAAGAGATTTCTTTAGAAATAAGCATCACCTTTGTAAGTATTTTTCTGTTCTTTTCTGCTTGTCTGTATAGATGTGTGTAAATACTCGTAAATAGTTAAAAAAATAAATATAATATGCATAAGGTTGGCAAAGAAAGAAATTGTGAGAAAAAAATTGTAAAGTTTATTTATTTATTTATTTATTTAATACTTTAAGCACACAAATGTACAGAGGCGGACTTAATGCCATAGGCATTTTCTACCAGTCAACCTTTGGGTGATGCAGAGATAAACAGTGGTAGGTGCAATATGAAAATTGTGGAATAAATATTTATTTAAATATAAGGATATACATATACCTATTAACCTATATATATAATAAAATAAAAGTAAATACAAGAACAGATAAATACACATAAATACACAAATATACTAAAACAAATAAGACAAACAATGGGAAAACATTACCGTTGTTATGATACTGCCAGCTTCTTACGAATGTGCTCGCGAACTTTAACTTTAAAGGATAATCGGTTGGTTGCCATCCTGATTTCTTGGAGGAGCGCATTCCACAAGGAGATAGATTGAACGAAGAAGGAAGAGTGAATGAAGTCAGTGCGGTGAGTGGGATATTGAAGAAGACGATTGTGTGATGAACGTAGAGTTGTATTGTGGTTTGCGCAAATGTACTGAAAGTGGGGGGCTAGATAACTAGGGGAAGAGGGAGAGTCAAGAAATGAAAACAAGGTGGTCAGCGCCCTTTGCTCTCTGCGCTGCCGTATGGGCAACCACTTTAGAAGGGATCGATGCGCAGAGACATGATCATATTTACGAAGATTGAAAACGAATCGAATGCAGTTATTGAGAAGACGGTCTAGTTTGTCGAGGAGATCTGCATTCAGGTCATAGTAGCACACATCACCATATTCGATGATAGGGAAAATTAAGGACTGCACAAGCATTGTCTTGGTACTTGATGGTAATAAATTTTTTAGTCGGTACAGAGCCCGCAGCGTTCCAGTAACCTTCTGGCTGACCCTAGCGACTTGAGTACGCCAGTTCAGGGTCCCATCGATGTGAAAGCCTAGGTTTTTAACGTCAGTGCTAAATGGAACGATCGTACCGTTGAAGAGAACTGGTGGCAAGATTGACTCATCCACCTTGCTAATACTACGAGGACTCCCAATTATGATTGCCTGACACTTATTAGGGTTTACTGTAACACCAAATCTATCAGCCCAGGTTTTTATTGCAGCTAAGTCTCTATTTAACTTGTCGATAGCGTCAGGTATTTCATCAACCTTCCCTTGACAGTATAACTGCAAGTCATCCGCATACAGATGATACGCACACTGAAGCTCGGAAGTTGTAAGATTAATAAAAATAGAGAACAGAAGAGGAGAAAGAATACCGCCTTGGGGAACGCCAGCTTCCAAATCACACCAGCATGATGAAGAATCTCCAATATGAATGGACTGCTGACGCTCCTGAAGATAAGAGGAGAACCATTCCAGTGCTTCGGGAGAGACCATAACACAGGACAGAATAGCTAACAGGATGTCGTGACTGACGGTATTAAAGGCATTCGAAAAATCAACCAAAACTAGAGCAGTAACTTTGGTATCTTCTAGTCCTGCCCTTATATCGCCAGTCACTTTAAGGAGGGCGGCAACAGTGTCCAGGCCTGAACCCAGATTGAAAAGGGCTAATTAGAGAGTTATGATGAACAAAATTGGAGAATTGTTTGTGTACACAGGCCTCGAGCACTTTGGATAGGAAGGGAAGTATAGAAATTGGACGGAAGTCGGTAGGAAGAGAGGGATTAGATACCTTAGGAAGTGGACGAACATAGGCTTTGCGCCACAGGGAAGGGAATACTCCGGTGTACAGGGAAAAATTTACGGTATGGGTATTTACAGCATGCAAGCAGACATACAGCATGCAAGCAGGCATGTAGCGTGCAAGCAGGCATGCAGCATGCAAGCAGGCATCCAGCATGCAAGCAAGCATGCAGCGTGCAAACAAGCAGGCATCCAGCATGCAAGCAAGCATGCAGCATGCACGCAGGCACAACATATTGACATTTATGACAATATTTTAATTTAATATTGTTTCGGTGTGGTGAAAATATGGCAAATAAATCACTTGGCAAATGAAAAAAGTATAAAAGAGGCTTCGGCCAATAGCAAAAGTTATTTTGTAAACCGGCGAAATATAGTTCGATAAAATAATACTCGTACCTATGACACATGATACTTCGATGATCTAAAAATATGTCAAATAATGCGTATAGCAAAAAAGACGTCGGTCAATAGTTTTCGGTAAAATGAAATACGAACAAAAAAAATATTGGAAAAGTGATCGGTTCCCGGTGCCTGCAGCAAGCAACCATCCGCGTTTGTAGCGAACGAAAGCAGCAATTCTCTTAAGTGCGACTGTGGTGAAGAACGCTCTTCATCCTTGGAAGAAGAAGGCACCTATTTCCACCGCCAAACAACGGCAAAGAGATCGAAACGATTTCTTAGTCGGACCTACGCATTTACAATTGCATGAGTAGATAAGTAAGTGTTAAATCTGTTAACAATGACACAATTTCTACATTATATCACTAACCTTACTCAGAAACACTATCAACAAACTTCTAAACTGCTTCTTGTACTAGTATCTACTTCAGAAGCGCATTGTTGTTTTCTAAACAATCCGGTCATGTCTAAAGAGATAGAAATATTACAATTTAAAGATTTCAGTGTAAAATATGATTATTAGGTAATTCCTAAAGTAAATACAGAATGTATTGAGGAGGTAATCTAGCAGTTTTATTTTTATTTTGACGTTCCATCATAAAAAGAAGACCCGTATGCTCACCCAGCCTATGTGTTTGACACACTGAATTAGCAGTAAATGAGTACTTATGCCACTAAACAAAACTAAAAACTTTTTAGCCTCTGCGGAGGGGGTTTTGGCTGGGATCTCTAATATAGGTCTAGCGCAGATGGAGCTAGCTGCTAAAGCATGGTCCACAGGGACTTGTTAATTAGGCAGCAACCTACCCACTAGGATTGTATCTTACTTTCCCTTTTGGAAGTAGTCCGAACACTCCCACACTCCCATCCAGAAGTGTATTAAAATTAAAATAGAGTGCAATACTCTCATGTAGTATGCAGTTGTTACATTAAAGAGGTTCAGCACATCTTGTGAACTCTAATTTGCATTTAGAAGATTCAAATGACTAAATAAACATGACATTAAGTCATTTAACTACTTATTACGAAATGCTAAATATTTAAACAACATTATAATTTATAATGATAATACTGTATTATTCTTTGCTGTATTTTGTAATAATTAAGAAAATCTTATAGTTATGATCAGGATGCCTACCATGATCTAATTAAAAACGATTCAAAAGCAAGGCATTTCAGTTTAGGTTCTTAAACTGCTTCGCTTCAAAGTCGTACCATGACGTCCAATACGCTCAGCGGCATTTGGATCGTTAAAAGTGAATGAAAGATCGCAATTTGTCGCTGAACCGCGTTTGAAACGGGAGAATTTGACGCCGTGTTTATTTGAGACAATACTGATGTTGTGCCACGGAATGACCACCCATATCTCCAATTGGTCTTTGATAAGACCTTGTGGCATAGAATGACAATGCAGTCAAAACCTTAAAACAATATTATTGTAGGTACATTTATTATGATTAATAAACCTTAAACTTGTAAAAATTGGATATAAGTAGTTTCTCAAATCTTTTCTTACTAACAAAAACATAGGCTTTAAGAATAATAATTAAGTAAACTCAAGAGATCAGAAGTTATGTTAGGTTATCTACCTTGTTCTCTAAGGATAAATCCTTTGATTTAACAGGCTCTTTGAACATTGGGCTCAATTCAGGGCACAAATCGAGCACTAATTCTTTGGATAGCCTGTAGCGCCTAATGAATTCGGCATCCTCAAAATGATTGAAGGGGTCCAACTGGCCGCGTAACTGGAGCCTCTTACGTTTAGAAAATAAAGTAAAAAATTGTCGCAGAATCTTCCTCAAAAAACTCAAATAAAAGTAGTTCTTCAAACATCTGTTAGAGAAAAACAAATGCGGTTAAACAAGGCATGTAAAATAGGTATTTTAGACTTTAAAATAAAGATTAAAGCACACTTACACCGGTTTTTGTAAAATTCCACTAAAATAGCACTAAAAAACTTTATTTTCGTCAATAATTCACCAAACGTTTCAGTTTATGTTAGAGAAATAGTAACTTTTATTGAATCGCTTATTTTGACAGTTGAGCGTTTCAGCTGAGCTGCTATATGGACGTCATGGTACCAAACAAGAATGAATGAAACCAAAACTTACGACTCAGTTTGGGACAATCGCTGTCAGATAGCATGGCCTAAATTGAAACGTTAAACTGACGTCATGGTACGAATTAGAAGAACAGTTCAGTTTAGGTCCTAAAATGGATCGCGCTAAGAGCTCGTGGTAGGCATCCAGGACCTAGCTTGCTCTATCAAAATAAAAAATGGAACAAATACAGCCACTAAACAATTTAAAACTCACAATGTAATAAGTCAAAGCTGGTTTTATAAGAAATAAATCATTTTATAAAAAAAAACAAAAAAAAAAAATGGTAAATGAGGATCATATCAAGAACAACTAGGCCAAGATTCTTCTGTTTACAAGATTCAGGCTGCCTAAAGAAACATGTAAAAGCTTGGGAATGTTATGAACATAACAGGAAGTCAAATAATGAAAATAATTATCTGGCAACACTGGCAAGACAACAAACTTCAAATTTTGTATATACCATTTATTTTCCGTAATTATGTATTCATTCAGCCGCATTTTATAGTATCAGAAAGTACGAAAAACATTGTAAAACCTTCAAAAATAACAACACAACATTAAAAATACAATAAGCAACCATAAAATGAAAAAATAACAAAGAATTATCAAAATGATGAAAGAATGACGGCTGTCAAATTCAACATTCAATGAAACAATGATGATATGAAACTATAATGAAACCCAAATAGCTATGTTGACTAGATCAGCAACGAGACGAGCACGTCTACCACCTCCGGACTTGTCGCTCAGCTCCGCCTCACCGCCACCATGGGTGCTGTGACGACACTGGCCGCGGTAGTTGCGTCGAGCTCGAGCAACGAGTATTTTTCCCCGCCGACGTCGCCAACACCTGTACGTCGGCAGGGGAGAGGCCAGCCACCAGCGGGCTTGGGACCACGAGGCCAACAGGCCCCGAACAGGGTCTCCGCTGCCGGTGGAATTGTGTCGCGTATGCGTTGGACTCAGTCCACGAATGAAAATGTGATGCGCGCATATTATAGGGCTACCGAGGGAGGAATTAACCTTCCAGCGTACCGAGGTCGGATGCTCTCTCTGTTTCACATGCTTAAACTTGCCGTCAACATCTCGGCCCAACGATTGTCGGATCAAGTGCGCGTCATTCTAAACAATCACAGTTTAGATAACGCCACACTTGATCGGCTACGCTCGGAAATGCAGAATAGCTCTGCTAGTAACCCTCCCCCACCCCAGAATTTCGTGCATGCGCCCGCCGAATTTCCACTGCGGGCAAACCAGCTTGATGAGAAGGAGGACGCTAGGGCTATATCTTTAGATAACCTATGCAATGTGGAATTAAGAATCGCACTGGATGATGCGATCCGTGAGTACCGGTTCATACCACATGACCTTAGACCACGGCTACCACGTTTGCCCATGAATAAAAAAAAACAGAGCACTGGTGTATGCCCTGGATGCGCTGTTACCAAATTTTATTGAAAGCAGTGCAGACGTTTGCGATACTCACTCAATCTTGTATTGCACGGCTGTTGTGGCATGTCGTATAGCTCGTGTCAAATTTCCAAACACTGACCGAGCTGTACGACCGAAACCTGCCTGCGCCAGCCTGGCAGTGCAGGATTGAGCGTCGTATTAATGAGGCCAGGGTACTCATCGGGAAGCTCATCTGCTTCAGGGAGGGCAATACTCGCCCAAGGGTGATGCGCTTTGTGAGGCGGGCGTTCTCGGGAACTAGTATTGGTCCTCGAGAATATGTCGCCTGTGTCACAGAGCGCATCGACTTCTTGAAGCAGAAAGTTTATGCATGGGCAAACCGTATCCGGCGGAATAGACGAAGAGTGGATCGGTACACTCAGAACCGCATGTTCCAGAGCGATGAAAGGTGGGTATACAGAGCATGGGAGCGACCCATTCCCACTGAAGGTGTGACTGACGCGCTACCACCGGAAAATGACACCATGACTGCTTTTTGGTAAAGCATTTGGTCGGTGCCCGTAAGTCACACTGAAGGTAATTGGGTGCGTGTTGTTGAGCGGGCTTGTGATTCAATACCTGATATGGAGGCAATAACCATCAGCCCTCTGGATGTGGCCCGTGCAATCCGTCCACTGCCTAACTGGAAATCCCCAGGACCGGATGGACTGCACAATTTCTGGATTAAATGGCTACAACAGTCACACGCCTGCTTAGCCTCGCAATTCCAGTCATCTCTAGAGACTGGGAACCTACCATAATACTGCGGAACCTAAAAACTATAGACCAATTACATGTTTACCGATGGTCTATAAAGTTCTTACATCCATTCTAAGAGCAAAAATTGCATAACATATCTTTAACAACTCAATTATGTCTGTGTCTCATAATGGGTGTAAGAACGGGTCCCGCGGTACTAAGCAGCTACTCCTTATAGACATGGCCATAAGCCAACAGGTCCGTAGATCCCGAAAGGATTTGTCGACATGTTGGATAGATTATAAGCAGGCCTATGATTCAGTGCCATATACATGGCTCACTAGGGTGCTGGAGTTGTACAAAATAGACGCAACTCTACGCACCTTCTTGATGTCATGTATGTCAGGCAGTGGAGGACGGTCCTTCTCTTTCCAGGATGTCGACAGATCCGGGGGATTGATGAACCGATCAGGATTGAACAGGGAATATTCCAGGGCGATAGTTTGAGTTCGCTTTGGTTCTGCTTAGCCTTGAATCCTCTAAGCACACTGCTAGAGAATTCAGGTCTAGGCTATCGGTTGAAAAGAGGTGGTCAGGTTATATCTCACCTCCTTTACATGGATGACCTGAAACTTTTTGTCCCGAACAATTTGCGACTGATGGAGCTACTGAATGTAACAGAAACGTTCAGTAGCGCCATCAGGATGGAATTTGTTCATTGTATTAGCTCAGTCTTTATGTTTAAAAAAAAAAAGTTGAAAAACAAGGTTGGTAAAAGCATGCCCTTTTTGGCATTTGTTCAGTTTCCTGGACATTTGCAGTGGCAGCCAACTGAATGGTAGAGAATTTGCGAGTCCGTTAATTTTTTATTTCTATGTCTCAGAGACTGTAGAAGTCCTAACAAAGGTTGGGTGACAAGTGAATTTCCTAAGTAAATTCTAAATCTCAATCAGGATTTAGAATATGTAGGCCTTTTTATGAACTGCTACCAGTTACAAGGCCCTGCCTGCAAAATAGTTAAAAAGGGGCAGACTAAAATAAATTAAAAACGGTTGCTCCACTGGTTTGCCAAGAGTTAATGTGGTGGCCAGAGGTTATTGATAGACCACAGCTCAGTTCCTATACACATGGTAAGGTAACCCACTTCCTGTCCACATATGCCGTGGAGGAAAGGTAAGCCCACATGAACGGGCTACTCTATACATCAAAAAGATGTCTTTAAAAGATAGCTTTTAGTGATAATACCGCCCATTGTGTCACTGTATATGTGTTCAAATTTCTACATTTATATCTGTAATTCGTATGGTGTAAATTATAAAGAGTATTCTATTCTACTCTTATCAGGAACTTGACCAAACCAAAAAAATGGCACTCGAACTTGCGAGAGATGTTTGCCATTTATGCAGTAATAAGCAGCCAAATAAGCCAGTCTTCAGAGTGCAAAATTTTCTTTTAATCTAGTTCATTCCGACAACGGACGATTTGTCGTACATTCAAGGATGAGTAAGGGATACGTTTTCCTAGCGCTCTTGAACCTATCTTGCAAAACGACGAAGTTAGCAGATTAGCTAAACATCACTCTATCAGCGGTTTACCTCCCGGGGAGATTAAAAGCGTTATAAAGGCTTCGCCGACCGCTTTTAAGAACAGACCAGCCTGATTGGCTCCTGTTGCTCCAGGCTCCAAGCCTCGGAGGCCATGTTCCAAAGTGGAGCATCCCCGACGTTTACGACCTTTTCGCGTCAGATAAGTCGGCCATTGTGCGACAGTACGTCACATGGGACTCAAATAATGGCTTGGCAAGCTTCTGCGATGCTTCTACGATACTTTTAGTCAGAGGAGGAGAGACTAGCATGGGTGTTTTCTCTTCGCCCAATAGACCGAGTGCTCAGTCATCTGAACTCGATAATGGGATGGGGACGTACTATTATATAAATTGCCCCATAATGGGCCCAGTTAGCCCGGTTCCCGTAATTAGAGACGAGAGGTGTCAGAGACCCGGTACCAATACAGGATCCATGTAAGAACTTCTTAGACCTAACAAGCTGCAACTCCTAATTTGGAAAGTTGGGGGGGGGGGGGGGTGCAGTCAGGTTGCAAGGGGCAGTGGTCGAAAGAGGAATAAGGTACTTGCTAAAATGTATTTTGAGATAATCCATACTAATTACCTATATGGCTACTATTCAGAGGTGAATGTCATAGTGTAGATTGCATAGCATTAGTCCTTAATAACATGATCTCATCTAAACATATTTTTTCCATTTGTAAGTTTCAAAAGCATTACCCAGTCACTCATATGGGATAAAAAATTACACCTTGATTGGCATGATTATGGATGGATGAATGGATTTACATGCTTAACCTAATATTATAAGATATCTCACAACTTTTAGATTTTGAATACCAGTGCGGCCAAAGTATGGTTCAAAGACACTGACAATCAAAATGTTTACTCCTGTAGGCGCCGCGTGTATCCTTAAGGTAAACCAAACACCACGAAGAAGAAGTTTCACTCTATGGCTTGACGGATATGCTCGTCAAATAGACCTAAAATAATCAAAAAATTACAGGTAAACACCAAAAAATTCTGAAAAATTGTCGAAAGTGACGAATAGCACACGTCAATGTCAATGGGGAGTAAGACTCAAGACCCGAGGTTTTTTAACCTTTCTTTTTTTGCGGCTACTACCGGTTAAAATCGCCCAATAGTTGTTCTTAGTGCACTCTCTAAGGTACTTGAACGCCTCTTAAACAAGCGATTAGTCCACTACCTCGAACACTTCAAACTGTTATCACCCCAGCAGTTTGGCTTTCGCAGGAACAAATCCACTTGTGATGCTGTCCATATGTTAGTTGACAATATAGTACATAACTTAAATACTAACAAGAAGGTTATAACTATATTTTTAGATCTTGCCAAAGCATTTGACACCGTTCCCGTCTCCACTCTTCTAATCAAGCTTGAAAGTTTAGGTGTCAGAGGGTCTTCACTTGATCTCTTCAAGAGTTATCTCACTGCTCGTTCACAATTAGTCACTATAGACAATTACAAGAGTGATGAACTACCGATTCAGTATGGTGTACCCCAGGGTAGCATTTTGGGGCCCACACTCTTCCTTGTGTTTATTAACGACCTCTGCAATCTCCAAATTCCAAATGCCACATTAGTTTCATTTGCAGACGATACTGCCATCACATTCACCGCAAACTCATGGTTGGAACTCCAAGACGAGTTACTGCACAAGACGGCTTTAATTCTGCCTTGAAGTGGCTTTCCTCTCATACTCTTACTCCCAACAAGACTAACTTCATTACTTTTTCAATGACCAATACTTCTCAGCCAAAATCCCCAATCTCTATAAAAGCTCATTCTTGTCCCACACATACCCAACTTAACTGTAAATGTCCTTTTCTTTTTTTTTTTTTTTTTTTTTTTATCTTTTTTTTTTCCGGGTTGGAAAATCCTCATGGATGTCCTCCGCCCTGTGGCGGGCGGAGGAGTCTGTCAGACTCTTACTGACTAAAAACCACCCCGGTGTTCCAACTCACACCTACGCCGGGGGTCACGGGAACTTGAAATCTTCCGCAACCCCCGGCTGGTGCTGGCCCGCCACTGCGGGCCTCCTCGCGAGTGAGGTGTTTGACTCACCCCGCGACGTCTTAGAGGGGCGCGCGTGGAACTACGCGCCGCCACCTCGGGTCCTGATGTGTGGAGGGCGACGGACGTCCCCGAATCCGTCACCCCTGGACCCATTTAGGGGGGCTGGAAGAGGGCGTTATCCGCCCTCCGCCGACGCCCGGTGCGCCTGCTGCGGGCCGGGTGAGTGGACGAGATCTCCCTCTCCCTATCCGCAGCCTCCTTCTGCGAGACGACTGTCTCGCAGTAGGAAACCACCAGCGTATGCCGCACCGTGTCCTCCCGGCAGTCGACGCAGTGGTGACACCGGGCGTCCGGCTCCCTGTTTATGCGACACAGGTACTTCCCGAAGCAACCATGCCCCGAGAGCACCTGCGTCACGAAACGACAGGGAGCCCCGTGCCTCCTCCCGAGCCAGCGGTCAAGCACCGGCCGGACCGCCTCGACGATGTCGAGGCCGGCGGTAGGACGTGAAAGCCTGTCCCGCCATTCCGCCACCAGGACCTCACGAAGCTGAGACCGATGCAGCTCCATGTGTCGCTGCATCGGTCGCTCGCCCCGCGCCCTCGCTTCTTCGCGCCACCGATACGATGACGCGAGTACTTTCGCCTCGAGGTCCCAGGGCGGGGATCCGGCCAGTGCACAAGCCGCCTCGTAGGAGATCGTGCGATACCCTCTGATGACTCTGACGGCCATCGCCCTCTGCGGTTTACGCAATACGGCGATGCTACCGGCCGTCAGGTCAGCAGCCCAGATCGGGGCCCCGTAAAGGGCCATCGATCGCACGATCCCCACGTAGAGCCGCCTACAAGCGGCGCTCGGGCCTCCCAGATTGGGAAGCAGCGTTGACAGCGCCCCAGCGGCGCCCAGCAACTTGGGCGCCAGCCGTCGGAAGTGGGGCCCGAAGTCCCACCGGCTGTCGAGCACCAATCTTAGCTACTTCATGGTAGACTCGACAGCGATCCAACTGTCAATGTCCTACCTTAACCTCAGTAGAGCATGTTAAATATCTTGGTATAGTGCTGGACAAAAACCTTAATTTCAAGTCCCATATCAACACTCTTTCTGGTCGTATACGAAAGTTAATTTACGTTTTTAAAACCCTGCGACATGTAGCCAACCCGTTAATCATCCGTAACGTGTACTTTGCTCTTTGTCAGTCCATCCTAATATATTGTATTTCATGCTGGGGTGGTGCCGCAAAGACCATACTTAAGCCTCTGGAGGTCGCACACAGAGCTATTCTAAAAGTAGCTACGTTCAGACCGATACTCTCTCCAACTATCGAACTCTACCAATCTTGTAGCGTACTTAATGTAAGGCAACAATATATTTTACATGTAGTCCTTCTCCAACACCGACGAACACCTTAAAAAAAAATCTCCCAACGCCGCAAAGACCTAATCTGTACAATACCATCTACACGCACAGCTTTTATAAAAAAGTTTGCCCCCTACCTTGGCCCATCACTCTACAATAAAATTAACGCAAAAATTGAGATTTACGGCTTAATTAACTTTAAATACAAAAAGACTGTTCGCTCCTTCTTTCTAAACTTAAACTACGAGGAAACTGAAGAATTCCTAAAGAAGTGATCTCTCAAATACATACATGCATCACACGATACATAAATTAACAGAACACTCACCACACTTACAAAATACTCACCACACCAACATACTGAACTTTTCTTATTCTTAATAATGTCTTTTCAAAAATTTGTATTTTTAGATTTATGTTTTTTTTTTTTTAATTGTTTATTAACCTTAATTTTCTTATCCCATTTTGTAGCTTGCTGTAATGATTACGATTTACATATAATATTCATAATCAACACGTGCTTATATATAAGTCAATCACTTGCGACGGGGCTCGGAACTGTTGCTCCTTAACACAGGTTATTTTGTAACCTATCTAGGTGAACAGTACGGCACCCACTAACTAGATTTAAGAAACCTTATGCTTGTGCTTTATTCAATACCTTGCCATGTAATCTAGTCCTAGTTAAACAATAAACAATATACAATACAATATACAAAATCTACCATAATCCGTTGATTGTTGTTGTTCATTTTGGTTTACAACAACAGGTGTGGCTAACCTTGCCTTGAACGTCAATGCTGTCTCTCCTCAGAATGGACTAAATTCATTTTTAATCAGACTAAGATAGAGGAGCCTCCAGGAAGTATAAGGTCTGTGGTAGCCTTCGGAAGGCTGACTGGAAAATAGATCATCATATGAAATGAAACTGGAAGAGCCGCTAAGCATACAGAAAAATTACTATAATAAAAGAGAGGGTTACCTCTCAAGAGAATGTATAATACTCAAGCTATAATGTTCCCACTGAGTGGACAAATGGTCTCTTCTCTGTGAGAGAGAACGAGGATTTATTTTAGGATAATATTAATTCCCTAAGAAAATATTTAAATTATGTTTGTGTACATGATTCACATTTCATGTTAGTTGAATTAACAAATGATGAGACTTCATTTACATAAGTAAATTTAGTTACTACTTGACTAAATACATTGACCATTTTAATAAAAGGTCTTATTAAAATTTCAGTTTCAATGAAATTTTGACTTTGTCATGTATGTATGACATTGAGTTTGAGCTTCCACATCTTTATAAAATTACTTATCTATGAGATTCAAAAATCTCTGTACATTTGATTGAACTCATAACTTCCAAGTAAGTTACCTTACTTGGTTTTACACTAACACCCAGACCCGGAACAACTACTTGCAGATCATACAAATATTTGTTCCATGCGGGGATCGAACGATCAGCTGCTGATTTTTTTTTCCAGATTTCAGCGTTGCTCCCTTAGTGAAAGTTGTTCATAATGATGAGTACAATGACCCCTTAAGAGGTTGAGGGTGAACAAAAACTAAGGTTGTATATACAGGGTGGATTTTTGAGATGGGGCAGTAAGGACAGCTACCTTAACCGTTGTAGCTACAGGAAAACGGTCTTAGTAGACTATCCTTAACTTTTCGACAAATTTTGATCTGTATTCAGTTTTTGGAAAAAATGTACAGTCAGCAAGTTTTATTTGATTTGAACACAAAATTTAGGTAGTTGGTTGCTTTTGAAAAACCTTTTTCCATACAAAGGTTTTAACAATTTCTGACTTTTGTAGCAAACAGTCTTTTTGAACATTTCCCATACAAGTATGAAAGTAAAAAGTAATTGTTTTCTCAGCACGTCGGAAATCACAAACAACAAACTATCTTGTTCTCAAAGGAAATAAAATTATAACGCGTATATTATAAGGACAAACTACGAGCTCCCTTTCACCGGCTTCATAAGGTTCATAACCCATTTGTTGGGCTTGGTATAACTTTTTATAACAAGCTACCCTCTTCTTTGGTAGATTTGCCTTTTAATGCGTTTAAAACGAAAGTAAAATCCAAGCTTTGTTCAAAGGCATACTATTCTATCAACGACTACTTAAATGATAAGAATAGTTGGACGCTGTGATTAACTCAAGACAATGTTTATGTTCTTTCTCCAGCTTACCTACTAACAAGTTATATGAGTTTATATAAGTAATTGTTTATTTTATTTGACTATAAAAGTCAATTTTATTTTTATTTTTATTGTTGGCATAATCTACTCATCACAATGTTTTTTTATGAGTTGTATTGCAATATGTGGTTAGCTAGTGACCTCGACAATTGATCATATTATTAATTGCTATTAGTAATTAACTGTTTGTTTATTTATTTTACCTCGATGGTCCTAGTTTATCATTTATAATTTCCAGTTACAACTATATGTAAGCGGGCACGCCCTTTATGCCTGGAGGCTTTTATTAAGATGTTAAGTTCTGTTTACGAAGAAACAGCATTAATGGTATACCACAGTCATGTATGTTCAGTATTGAGGTATGGGATAATCATATGGGGAAACTCTACAGACGCCCAAAGAGCTTTTATAGCCCAGAAAAAATGTATAAGGTCAATTTATAGTCTCAAGTGGACTGATTCGTGCCGACCAGTGTTCGCTGATAAACGTTTACTTACACTTCCATCCCTATACGTTTTTGAAATGTGTAAATTCGTTAGAAACCACCTCTCAATATTTGAACAGGATGATAAGTCTCAATTTAAAAGGAAAATAGTACAAAAACCTCTGGTAGCAGATTAAAGTTATGTAACAAGAACTGCTACACCATGGCGGTGAAAATTTATAATAAATTACCGGAAAAAATAAGGAAAAATAATAACTTAGAATTTAATAGAACTTTAAACAATTGGCTTTGTGACAGATGTTTTTATTCAATAGATGATTATTTAAATTTTAAACAGACATGATGTATACCTAACTAATATATTGACGAATACTTATTTAAATTATAATTATTGACATTATTTATAAATCTAACAATAAATTGATGAACTGTCTTGATATATAATCTAATAAACTAATTTAATATATTTTATAATGTTAATGTGCCTAATTAATGTTATTATAGACTATTTTTATTTTGAATGATGTGTGTGACTAATGACCTCGTAATTTCATGATAATTATTAAAGCATGTACCTACTAGTAAATATTTGCACGGCTGATAAGTCGAATATAGTGAGACTAACATTATTTTACCATGTTATTATGTAAGTACCTATATTCTGGCAAATAAATAAATTTCATTTCATTTCATTTCATTTACGTTTTGTTTTTTATTTCTGCCTGAGTATAGTTCTCGATCATTTTGTTTGGTATATTGGCGTGTGCTAGCTTATATATGGCTAATAATTTGAATCATGTTTTGTGTTGTTTAATGTAAATTATTTTGAATACTATTATATAGAATCTTTTTTTTTGTTCTTCTAACTGAACAGACAGCTGTGCCGCAGGGGAGTTTGTTGCGCCACTTCTTCTTCCCAGCTAACGCACTAGGAAGTGGTGAAGGGTGGGCGTTTTGGGGGACTGTCTTATGTAATTTTGACGTTCGAAAAGTGCTGATTCTCAGCGTAGTTTGAATAAATGACTTTTGATTTTGATTTTTTACCTATCCCTACCTACCCTACATACCCACCTACCCTACATACCCACCTACCCTACCTACCCTACCTACCCTACCTACCCTACCTACCCTACCTAACCTACCTACCCTACCTACCCTACCTAACCTAACTACCCTACCTACCCTACCTACCCTACCCTACCTACCCTACCTACCATACCTACCCTACCTACCATACCTACCCTACCTACCCTACGTACCTACGTACCCACCAACCCTACCTACCCACCCTACCCACCCTACCTACCCTAATTTTCTCACCGTTTAAACATTCCCTGGAGTATGACAAACATTTCAAAACCAAAATCGGCCCAGCCGTTCTCGAGTTTCGAGACTAACGAACAGCAATTTATTTTATATACGTATATATAGATTTAAAGAATAAAAATTAATAAAAAAAAATTATTTAAATTATTAATTAAAATTATTTAATTTTTTGGCCAGTCCATCCATCGTGAAAAGTAGGTTGGATACTCATTTCCCATGAAATGTATGGGAAAAGTCTTTTGCGATTTCTGACGTGCTGAGAAAAAAATTACCTCAAATAATATTGAACTTATTTTAGCCTAGCCGTGAAGTTCCAAAAATCAGCGACGACACCTGGCTCTCCCCTGCCAATTCCCTAGCGCTACTAACTGGAGGTTGATGAAACTGAAGACGAATCCTTAATACAATTATGCAATGACTGTGCATTGGGTTGGGATGGTGTATCGCCCTTATTATTGAAAATGTGCCGTCAGACTCTAACATAACCTTTGACGCATATCTTCAATGGATATCTACAAAAGGTTGTCTTTCCTGATGCACTTAAAAGAGCTATTATACATCCAATCCTTATGGCGGGTGTGACAGTACCTGAAATACCCTAGGCTGGTAAAATTTTCGTTTTTCCTAATTGCGTTAATATTAGTGTTCAAATTCAAATTCAAAAGTCATTTATTCAAACTAGGCTGAGAATCAGCACTTTTCGAACGTCAAAATTACATAAGACAGTCCCCCAAAACGCCCACCCTTCACCACTTCCTAGTGCATTAGCTGGGAAGAAGAAGTGGCGCAACAAACTCCCCAGCAGCACAGTTGTCTGTTCAGTTAGAAGAACAAAAAAAAAGATTCTATATAATAGTATTCAAAATAATTTACATTACGCAACACAATACATAATTCAAATTATTAGCCATATGTTAGCTAGCACACGCCAATATACCAAACAAAATCATCGAGAACTCAACCAATCAATCATCGATACTCAGGCCGAAATAAAAAAAAACTAAACGTAAACAGAATTAATATCTAAATAAAAAAGCCTCCAGGCATAAAGGGCGTGCCCGCTTACATATAGTTGTAACTGGAAGTTATAAATGATAAACTAGGACCATCGATGTAAAATAAATAAACAAAGAGTTAATTACTAATAACAGTAAATAATATGATCAATTGTCGAGGTCACTAGCTAACCACATATTGCAATACAACTCATAAAAAAACAGTGTGATGAGTAGATATTGTCAAAAATAAATTGAAGTTAAATTAAAATAACTTGACTTAAAAAGTCAAATAAAATAAACAATTATATAAACTCATATAACTTGTCAGTACGTAAGCTGGAGAAAGAACATAAACATTGTCTTGAGTTAATCACAGCGACCAACTATTCTTATCATTTAAGTAGTCGTTGATAGAATAGTATGCCTTTGAACAAAGATTGGATTTTACTTTCGTTTTAAACGCATTAAAAGGCAAATCTAGCAAAGAAGAGGGTAGCTTGTTATAAAAGGTTATACCAAGCCCAACAAATGAGTTATGAACCTTATGAAGCCGGTGAAAGGGAGCTCGTAGTTTGTCCTTATTTCTAGTGTTAACATTGTGAAAATCAAATATATTTTGAATATCAGCAGCTTAGCCCCACAGCAGAAGACCGTAGGACATTACGCTATGAAAATAACTAAAATAGACTAACCGAGCTGTATCGACTAAGTAGTGTTTCGATCGGTTCCCCGTAGGGGGAAGAACTGTGCCCCTCCCTTGCGCACAGTTCTGTAGGGCTCGTCCCAGACTGGTCACCCTCCCACCTAATGCAATTGGGTGATCTAATTCATGAAATGACTAAGTCCACATTTTTTACGCTTTTGAGTTAGCAACACTGGCTTGTTAATTTTTTAATTCCCTTTCGAATGGTCTATTCAAGTTTCTTGGGAAAAATCTCTAAGTGCCTTTTCCAAAAGTATAAAAAAACAAAAAAGACGGATCTTCCATTCATAAAATCCCTATGTCCAAGAAATCACGAAGTCGTAAGTTTTTTTGGAAGAAATCTCTAGTCAAAGTCAAAAGTCCATTGATTTTTGTTAAAGTTCTAATGGCAACCTACGTCATTACGTCAAATTACATGACATAATTTTATCATAACGTTTTTTTAAATTTGACACCGAGAACTTTTTGTTGCGATTTTGTTTAAAATCTTATGTGTACGTGCGTATTCAAGGTAAAATGAATCCTGATGACCTAGATGTATTTTCAAAAGAGTAATAGGTACCGATTGCGAAATTGTTTTTTTCATTAGGTTTATTACATTATTACAGAATAATACAACAAAGCGGTCTCTTTGACTCTGGGGAAAGTACCACCAATAATATTGAGGATTATTCTGCTTCATGTGAGGACGAATGGACACCCAAAAGAACTCGTGCTTTCAAAAATAATGTACCCGCTTTGAATAACGAACCACTGCCAATCAATTCTCCACAACTACCCTCATTTTCTGACATTACACCAAAACGCATGAAGCAGAATGAGACAGATAATGGCGATGGTATTGGCGATTATATAAGGTCGGTTACAGCAGATTAATCAATGAAACGCCCGATGACTGCTACGACGCACCCTTAACTATATAGGCTGCTAAATTGCAAGATGTAAAGCGGTTGCTAAAATCTGTTCCTGAATCGGAAAGGTATTTTTATGAGGATCTATTTTACTGTAACTCGGGACCCCATAACTGCAGAATTCGATTCTGAAGAAGAAGTGGAATGATAAGCTGATTTTGTTTAGATGTTGTACTGGGTACTGCAATAATATATCTAAGTCCACCATTTATCACTCTAATATTCCTAAGTCCAGGGATTAGAATTAAGTCCAATTTTTTTGTTATTTTATTAAGAGACTCCTGTTACATGTATCGTTTTGATTATTTCAATAAATAAAACTACTTAGTTTGCGCTATAATATGTATTTTAATTGTGTTTTTTTACCAACTCATGTTATTTCAGCTAACATTTAAAACATAAAATTATAACTATCTCAAATGTCACTTTTAGGACTTAGTGATTTCTTGAATTGGGCCACCCAATTACAGATTGGCTTTATCGCCTAGATCAATTCCAAATGACCTGTGAGTATTTATGGCTCTGCCTTCCAAATGTGGTGCGTCATCTCAAAGTCAACAGTCGGAGCATTACTGCCCAGTCAAGAATGGTGGAAGGCCTTCGCCATTTCCCTATAGCCAACTGCTAGTGACAATAATCTGCCAAGGTACGGATTAGGATATGGACACGTAATACACGAGAATGTAACATTAGTTATAAAACACGATACTAAATAAGTGTTGAGTTACAAGAACTTATGATACCTGAATTATGTTACCAGCCTAGGATAATTATTATAATGAAATACTCACTCAGTCACACCAACAAGCACACACTCACCCAATCGCACGAACACACACACACATATACTCGTACTTAGTTAAATACTACATTAGTCTAATCTGGGCTTCAAGCCAACTATATTTAACTTAATAAATAATAATACTCGCTATTTTGCGACAGCCCACTTGGACAATTGTATAAAACTGAAGGAACCTCTTAGGAAATTGGGAATTAAAATAAACTCAGGATATCGCACGCAGAGAACCCTTTAATATATGACTCTCAATGACATTGAAAAAACAACCAAGGACATCAAGCTCAACGCCTGATAAAATACTTATAGCTAAAATCTTACTGTCTACAAATTGCCCCGAGTTAACTAGAACCAACGGTGGAACTGATGCTTTAACAGTTCGCCTTTCAACAGTTGTCTTCCAATAATGGGCAAATCTTGGAAAATGCCCGTCGGATAGTTCCAGTTGAAGTTCTGATGTCAGCTACTCTGCTTATGCCATCTGTGCCAGGATGAAGACTAACAACGCGGCCCAACTTCCACTTCAGCGGTGGCTGGTGATCCTCCTTTATGACATGAGGGAGTCCAAGTTCAGGCTGTCGTTGCCGGTACGCCACTTAACTCGCTCCTGAAGCTCGGAGACATATTCCTTGCTCCATCTTGACCAGAAATGCTGCCGCAGCTGCTCAATACGTTGATGGCGCGTCAAGTGATGAGTGGAGTAGTCCCGGATATCCTTCACAGGAAGAGACGTGAGAGGTCGTCCAATTAAGAAATGACCAGGAGTGAGAGGCAACAGGTCTTCTGGATTTGACGATAACGGTGTGAGCGGGCGAGAATTTAAAATGCCCTCAATTTGAACTAAAACGGAGTTAAGCTCCTCATATGTTAGGTTACAATTGCCCAACACTCGGTACAAATGAAATTTGGTCGATTTGACACCAGCCTCCCAAAGACCACCAAAGTGTGGAGCGTAAGCAGGAATAAAATGGAATTTAATACCATCTCGAGCCGCACTATCAGTGATGGAGTCACAATTGCGTTTCAAGAAATCAGCTATCTCATTGTAGGCTCCTACAAACGAAGTTCCGTTATCGGAGTAGATGTTAAGAGGTTTTCCTCTTCGAGACATAAACCGACGTAAAGCCTGTAAATAATTACTGCTCGTCATGTCACCCACCAACTCTAAATGAATGGCTTTTGTAGTAAAGCACACAAAAATAACTATGTATACCTTAACCAATCTACATCCACGACCTTGACGACTAGCCGAGATTATAGGGCCTGCGTAGTCAACTCCTACGCTTTGAAAGGGAAAGTCTGCTGGCGAGAGTCTGCTCAATGGGAGATTACCCATCTGAGGGACAAGTGCCTGTGGCTTTAGACGCTGACATCGAACGCACTGATGATAACAGGCTCTGGCTAAATTGCGACCACCAAGTGGCCAGTAAGTCTCTCTAATTGTACTTAGTAATAACTGAGGACCTGCGTGCATCAATCTGATATGCTCAAATCTAAATAAAAGTTTCACAAAGTGATGAGTGGACTGTAATAAAATTGGATGTTTCTTTTCAAATGAATATTCGGAATTGTGTAATCTACCACCTATACGAATAATTTTATTTTCATCTAGAAACACATTTAAGCTTAATAATTGGTTTTTATGTGGTAATTTTTTATTGTTTAATAGTAAGTTGTATTCAGGGAAAGACTCCTTTTGAGACTGAATAATAATCAAGTTTAACGAATTTTGTAATTCTTGAGCATTCAAATAGGACGTATTTACTGAACGCCTTTTACATGCATTAATAAAACGAAAAACGTAACAAATAGAACGCTGTAATCTAATAAAATTGGAAAAACGATTAAACTCGATGAATGCTTTAAATAAATCTTCGTTAGCATGATCTTGGGCTAAATTAATTAAAATACTAGATTTAATGTCTGGTAAGATTCCTAGATTCATAGCTGGACGTGACCATGTAGTAATGTCATACTTTAAGAAAGACGGGCCGAACCATCACAAATCCAGTGATTGCATAGCGGTAGGTTCCGCTCCGCGAGTTATTAAATCAGCTGGATTGTCGTGTGTCGACACATGTCTCCAGGTGCCTATACTAGACAATTCTAATACTTCGGCAACACGGTTGCGAACAAAAGTATTTAATTTAATAGGTAACATTTTTAACCAACCCAGCACTATCATGGAGTCAGTCCAAAAGACTACACTAAATGGTTTAATGCGAAGGGAACTAGCAACCTTTTGATATAAACGTGCACCAAGCACAGCAGCACAGAGCTCAAGACGCGGTATTGTTAATGGTTTAATAGGAGTTACGCGACTTTTAGCCATTAACAATCGCACGTCGACGTCACCCTGCTCATTGATACTGCGAATATACAAACAAGCGCCGTAAGCTCGCTCCGAAGCGTCACAAAAAATATGAAATTCAACCTGTTTGTATGCATCACAGACTACACGACGTGAAACACGTAAGTTATGAAGGCAAGGCAAGGCTTTAATTATGTTTGCCCATATTGTTTTAACTTCAGGTGATAACTGGTCATCCCACTTTAACCCATCCAGCCAAAGTCTCTGAAGCAACATCTTCATGCTCACGACACACGGCGCTAACAACCCTAGAGGATCAAATATTCGCGCGATTACTGCTAACATGCCACGCTTAGTATTTTCTATACATTCAGGAATATTAATAGGAAAACACAGATTATCTGTGTCAGTATGCCAACAAAGACCAAGCGTTTTATTGATGACATCACTTTCCTTGTGGAAATCAAAATAAGAACCACCAGATGGTTCTGAAATTAAACTGGGTTCGTTAGATTTCCACTTCCTTAAAGGCATGCAAGCAGAAGCAAGAGCATTGGTCACCTCATGACGCAACATTCGAGCCTCCTCAAACACGTCTGCACCGGTCAAAAGGTCATCCACGTAAAAATCATGAAGGATAACTTCTGCGACCTTTTGATCCTGGCATTCAAGACCGACCTGTTTGAGGCACCTAGTAGCGAGAAACGGTGCACTAGCCGTACCGTAAGTTACTGTATGTAATTGGTAGGCTTTAAGAGGACTAGAAGCATCATCACGCCAAATAATTTGCTGCAGGTGCCTATCTGATGGATGTACGGACACCTGCCTGTACATTTTCTCTACGTCAGCAGAGAGGACGTACTTATGCATTCTAAATCTAAGAAGGATTGCAGTCAGATCGTCCTGGACGGTAGGCCCCACCATCTGTATTGCATTTAATGAAAGACCAGAGGTGGTGGGTGCACTAGCATTAAAAACTACCCGTAATTTTGTTGTACTACTACTCTCGCGCAGTACTCCATGATGAGGAATAAAATATGACCGCTGATCTTCATGAATATTACACTCGAACATATGGCCTAAAGAAATGTACTCAGTCATGAAATCTTTGTACATTTTATCGAGTGAGGGTTGGCTGAGATTTCTGCGCTCCAATGACAAGAAACATCGTTTTGCACGATGATATGAATCGCCTAAACTATTCGAAGATTCCTTCAACGGTATTTTTACGCTAAAACGGCCATCTGCCAGGCGCGTTGTGTTTTTTATAAAGTGTTCTTCACACATCTTCTCCTCAGCTGAATAAGTCGATGACTCATGACAAACTTCCTCGAGCTGCCAGAAACGCGATAGTTGGTTTCGGATGTCATCTAACTCAATCGAACTGGAAGAACTTTCATAATAATCGTTAACATTAGTAAAATTACATTTAATTGATGAAAATTGAGATGAATTATTATTAAAGCCGCCGTTAATTGGGCCGCAAACTAGCCAACCAAGTCTAGTTTGATAAAGTGTTGGTTTCCCATCACCTAGTAAAATCTTATCAGATCCTAATAAACTCCAGAATACGTCTGCTCCTATAATAATATCAATAGAAGCCGGTGTGTGGAAATACGGATCAGCTAAGTGAATATTTGAAGGTATATTGACAAGTGCCTGTCTAGCGGGAACGTTATCAGTTATCGTGGGCAAGACAAAACATATTAAATCATTAGCGTACGATTCATGCAACGATTTAATGTGCACACGACACATTTTTTTCACATGCGACAGAGAATTATTTATGTCTTGTATAGATTTGTTTGTGTTCAAATGGGGCAGATTTAGCTTATTAAATAAATTCTCTGTCATTAAACACGACGAACTACCAGAATCGAGAAGAGCTCGAGCGATGTGTTCTTTATTATTGGCATCGTAGCACCTAACTAACGCAGTTGACAACAGGATGTCGCCTGTGCTGCTCGTATGCGAATGCGCAGAGATATTAGCTGAGAGTGCAACGTGACTATTGTTTGCGTCGGCGGCAGTAGAGGATGACTCAACCTTAGCCTTATCGGTCGTACCATCAGCTGATTTGCTTGAAACAGGTTGTGGTTTAAAATCTGTGTTGTGAATAAGCGTGTGGTGTTTGCGTTTACATATTTTACAACCTGGCTTCTTGCAATTATTGGGATAGTGACCGTGACGCAAACAATTATAACATACCTTATAGCTAGGTAGTAAAGACATTCTATCGTTGACACTTAATGATAGAAACTGTGGACATGAATTGAGGTTATGATCGCTTTTACATTTTGGACAACTATGTGATGAAGAACTATTATTATTTTTTGTTGTAACAAAGGCTTTAATTTTAGTGTTATGTTCATATTCATATTCATATCAATATTACGTCCACACCCTACCATGGTCTAAAACCAACTTCCTAACTTAACTCGCCTGGCTACGGACTCTCGTATCCTATCGTGGTCTCCAACCAACCCCCGGACTTCATTCCTCAGTCCCTTAAATTCCAAAAAAATACCACGTTGACGGTTCGGTCCCACAGTTTCGCAGAATAGGTTTATGACTGTTTTTACAATTTCTCGATTGTTTAAAAAGGGTCCTTTGAATCGCCTCAGCCCGTCTAAAATCGTTTCCAGATGCTTAACCTGGTATTGTGACTTGAGATTAGAAATTGGATATTTTTCTAGTTTCTTTAGAATTCGTAAAGTTATTGCATCCGACCTTTTTGCGGTACGTGTCAGTAGGTTGTTTCCCATAAAATATAAATGGAATGGGTTTGTAAGAGGTTCAATAGTGTTTAACAATTTTAAAGAAATATAATATTTGTTATTAATTAGGGTAACGTGTCGAGCTGTCAAACCATAAAGTTGAGATTTAATGTGTTCCTAAGGACCCGGAATCGGCCCATATGTGACGGTTTTAAAATAAATATAATAATATATTGTTATTAAGTTAGAGTAAATGACACACAGTCACACGGGGAACAGAGACTGTGTCAACAACTACAGACCCATCTCGGTTCTGACAGCTCTTTCCAAGATACTTGAAAGGATTCATAGCCGCCGTCTGAATAATTTCTTGGACAAGTACCAGATGATGATGAGCCAATAACCAATATGGTTTTCGTGCTGGAGTCTCGACCAAAGATGCAGTTCTTGATTTGACGCAGTTGGTTGCTGGGAACTTGGACAATAAAACTAGATGTCTTGAAATATTCCTAGAACCTTTTAAATGGATGGAGAGACATCTTAAGCCAGATCAGATGCAACATATTTATTGACTATGATCAAGGTTATGCTAAAGTTAGCGACGACAATACGGAAATGAAAAGCATATGTCATAATTTAGCCATTTCAACTAACAAACACGTAAAAAATATCCTAGAAAAACCTCAATTACCAGATACCAATATGACATCCAAGCAACTACAAAGTAACTCCAATGGTACAGATTTAACCACCAATAATATGGATTTTTTTCGTACACAATAATATGCGAATCCTACATCAAAATATCGCCTGACTTTTGAACAAAGCCGATTTGATTACGATTCATCTCCACGAACTAACAATAAGTCGAAGAAATATAGATATTATATGCATAACGGAACACTTTATTATGTATGGTCAAGAACACCTATTAAAAATACCAAATTATAAGCTTGCCGCTTGTTATGCAAGACGTGAAAAGAAACGGGGAGGCGCTCGCATTCTGGTGAACAAGAGAGATGCGACAAGATATTCAATAACAGGTGTAATCGAATGTTGTGCTATTGAACTGGTAGAACAAAAAATGATAATTGTATGTGTATACAGACCACCTTGACCACCAAGTCAAGTAATTTATAAAAATTTGACTTGAGTCACAAAATCTCTTTTTCCTGCCATGATATTATATAATGTTCGTCATGGTCGGTGTACAAGTATATAATAGAATGAATGTAAATGGCGGAGATCCTGGTGTCCTGAAATACAGACCTCGAGCCTAGTTTAGGCACCAGTCTCCCACAATATTAAATAACAAAAATGTATTTATACTGTGATTACTCTGTTTTTTTCCTTTTTTCTTTGTTATATTGTGGCGAGAGAATAAACGATTTTTATTATTATTATTATTAATTTAAATATTCATTATGATAACTTAGAAATAATTTTAAAATCACTATGTACCAACCCAAAGAAAAAAAATGTTGTTTGCGGGGACTTTAAATATAGACAGGCTAAAAAGAAGTAACGTTAGTTTAGACTTCGAATATTTTCTGTTGGGATTTAACCTCAGACTAGAACTTGATCAACCAACTCGGTTATCTAGTAACAGCTGTCTGGATACTTTCGCTCATAATTGTAAGAATAAATGTAAATGTGAAGTAATCGACTTTGCCTTGTCTGATCACTCTGCACAAATATTTGAGATTAAAGTAAACAAAACCTATAGACTAAATTCTTGGCATGAGTAAAAAAACGGGACCTATCATTGGAAAACTTAACAAAATTCAATAGCTATCTACAATGCCTTTCATTTACTGAAATGTATGAGACAGAAAATGCTAATGAAGCGTATAACATATTTATGCAGCAGTTTGGTCTGTTATATAAACTTTGTTTTCCTTACAAGTTAGTTGCAATAAAACCAAATAAAAAATCAAGTGGATTTCTAGGGGAATACGATTATGTAGTAGGAAGCAGCGTCACCTTCTATGGGAGCACAGACAGAAGCCATCAAATGAAAACAAACATAAATTTAAAAATTACTCCCGGTGATTTAGGAAAATTGTAAAATTAACTCAAAAGGCTCAAAATAACCATTTTATTAAGAATTCACGCAATAAATCAAAGGCGTCTTGGCAAGTTATCAACAATAAAGCATGTACTTATGAACCCATTTCCCAGGTAAAAATAAATAATACAATTATTAATGACCCCAAGGAAATTGCAGACGCATTCAACAACTACTTCATTAATCAGATTAAAAACTCACCTAAAACATCACTAGAAACAAGTTTCCTACACAAAAATCCTAACACAATGTTTATGAGACCAGTTGTACCTCAAGACGTACTCAGGGTAATAAAATCATTAAAAAATAAAAATACCGTAGGATATGATGAGGTAGCAACAAAAGTTATAAAATTTGTATCAAATAACATAATCATACATTTTAGCCACATTATTAATTTAGCCATCAGCACTGGTGTATTTTCTGACGGTTTAAAAACAGTCATAGTCAAACCGCTGCACAAAAATAATTGCAGGGACGATATAGCTAACTATAGACCGATTGCTTTAATTCCTGTGTTTTCCAAAGGGATAGAAAAGATTATATATGAATTAATCAACAACTTTCTGACAAAATACAACATACTATGTAATGAACAAGCAGGCTTTAGAAAAAACAAAAACATTAATACAGCAATATATGATTTATTACGCGAAATAATGATAAATGTAGATAATAAAACACCTATCTGTGCCATTTTTACAGACATGACTAAAGCATTTGACTGTGTTAATCATGATATTTTATTGAATAAGTTTAATAGCTACGGTCTAAGAGGAAACTCTTAAAATCCTACCTCAAGAACCGAACTCAATATACGGAGATATCCAGAATTTGTCTTAAATCAAAATTTGAACAAAAATATCAATCTGATGGTAAAATTGTTAAATTCGGTGTACCGCAGGGTAGTGTATTAGGTCCCCCGCTGTTTTTGCTGTATATTAATGATCTGCCCCGTCAGATACCAAGTCCAATAGTTCTATTTGCCGATGACAGCACAGCACTGATAAAGTGTACAAATATTAATAATTATGAACAGGATATCAACACCAACCTTAGAAATATTATTGATTGGCTAGATAAAAACAACCTGGTAATAAACTTACCAAAAACTACTGTGATGCATTTTCACCAACGGACAATTCCACCGAACTTTAAAGCACAGTACAATCCGGGGTATAACTCCGCTGCCGCAACAAATCGCGGCACAGCGGACAGAGCTCCGGCGGGATCTCATGGCGGCATGGAGTGTGCGATTGTCGCAACCCAGCGCTGGGCACGCCACAATTGCGGCGGTAAGTCCCCTCTTTGAGGAGTGGCTGGAGAGGCGCCACGGCGTCCTCACCTTCCGCCTGACGCAGGTCCTCACCGGACACGGTTGCTTCGGGAGGTTCCTGTTCAGGATCAAGCGGGAGGAAACGCCCGGGTGTCACCATTGTGTGGAACGCCCGGAGGACACGGTGGAGCATACGGTGGAGGTCTGCCCGGCTTGGGCGGAGCACCGCCGTGTCCTCACGGAGGCGATCGGCGGCGGCGATCTCTCGCGTCCGGCCCTGGTTCAGGCCATGGTCCGGAGCGAGAGTGCATGGGAAGCCGTCACTTCCTTCTGCGAAGCAGTAATGCTCGCGAAGGAGGAGGCGGAGCGCGCGAGGGAAATGCAAGATGCGCGCCCTCGCGCCCCTAGTCGCCGCAGGAGACGCCCCGGGCGTCGGGAGTCGCGAGCCGACTTCCGGCCACCGTAGGCGCGGGCTTGCGGACGGTGGGCAATGGGTAGCTCGCCGTCCGATTAGGACCAGGCCCGGGTCGACGGCGCGTTGTGTTCCACGCGCGCCTCAAAGAGATGTCAGCACCAACTGACGGGGTCCGTAAGGGCCAATGCCTGCCAGGGTTGCGAGTTTGTCCGAAAGGGATATCGCGGCCCCGGCACACAGGCAACGGAAGGAACATGGGTGGGTTTTAGTCAGTAAAAGTCTGACACTCCCTCTCGCTCCGCCCAGAGCGGGAGGAGTCATTTGATGATTTACCACCCAAAAAAAAAAAAAAAAAAAAAAGCACAGTACAATGGACAGGTGATCAGTCAAACAAAGGTTGCGAAATTTTTAGGAATTTATATAGACGATCTAGTTGATCGTCTATATAAATTCCTAAAAATTTCGCACTTGGAAACCGCAAGTAGAAGAGGTGTGCAAAAAGTTAAGCACTGCAGCTTATGTTCTTTTTAACCTATCAAAAAAAGTGGACATAAAGACTGCTTTAGTAGCATACCATGGTTTGGTCGCATCGGTCTTGAGGTTTGGAATATTTTTTTGTGGTAACTACAGTCTAAGAGATAACGTCATATTTAAAGCACAAAAACGTTGCGTTAGAGCTATGTGTGGCCTTAAACCTAGAGATAGTTGTGAATCTCTGTTCAAGTCTTTGAAAATTCTTACTTTTCCGTCGTTATATATGTATTTTGGAGATTGCAATTTTTGTAAAAAGTTATAAAAATTTGTTTGTTATGGTCTCTGACACCAAGAAAGGTCCCGTGAGAAGTCAATACAAAAACCTCTTAATTGTCGGTGGCTATAAAACAGCACTACTTAGAAAAAGTGTTTTCTGCATGGGTCCAATAATATTTAATAAACTACCGGACAGCATAAAAAGTGACACCCTTCAACAATTTTAAAATAAACTCAAGACTTTTTTGATACAGAAATGTTATTATTCCTTAAGTGACTTTTTGAATGACATTATTTGTAACATTTTTTATGCATGATCTGGACTTATTAATGATTTATTAATTTATTATCTATTTCATAATTTTGCTCATTAGCTTATTGATGATGACATTGTTTGTTAGATTTTGCATGCCAAAACTCAGGCAGAATGTATCCGGCTCACTATACCTTTATAACAACTTTATTTATTTATTTATTTATGTACACACAGTAAATTACATATAGAGACGACATAGTTATAGTTTTGAGTACAAAGGCACTGCTTATTTCTTAAGAAATTTCTTCCAGCAGTCCTGTGAAAGGAGAAGTGAAAAAGAAATGTAGACAATAGTGTGTGAGAACAAGAAGAGAAAATATGAATAAGCGAAGTCTTAAAACTAACATATTAAATATACCTACACGTATAAAGCTTAAATATATAAATATATATTATATATATATATAAATAATCACAGTTGAGAGGAAAGGTAATGCTGTTTTACTCGATATTTAAATACAGAAATAGTTTTTAAATCACGAATGCTAGGCGGAAGTGAGTTCCATAGTCTTACTGCATGAACAGAGAAGGAATAAGAATAGTAGCTAGTTTTATGAGGATGAGATTTAAGGAGGGATCTAAGGTGTGATCTACATGGTGCGTCGCTAGGGCGAGCGTAAGAAAAACGCTCACGCAGGTAGGAAGGATAGGACGGGTTGTGTAAAATGTTGAAGAAGAGACATAAAATCCGAGTGTTCCTGCGAAGGCGGATTGGAAGCCACTTGAGTTCCTTGCGAAGGTGAGAAACATGGTCATACTTTCGAATACCGAACACAAAGCGAATGCACAACTTTTGCAAGCGCTCAAGCTTGTTTAATAGCTCCTCAGTAGCATCCAGGTAGCAGGCGTCGGCATAATCTATAATCGGCTGAATAAGTGTTTGTGCCAAAGAAATTTTAGTCTTCAAGGGCAAGAGACTTTGAAGGCTTTTCAACGAATGAAAGGAGAAATGTACCTTTCGACTGACCTCATTGACCTGAGCACGCCACGAAAGATTCGAATCAATAATTACACCCACATCTTTGGCGGTTTCGGTATAGTCAATGCGAACACCATCGAGATATAAAGGCATCAGAGATGTAACAACAAAGTCGTCAAGGCCTGGGATTTAGTTGGATTAATTTTCAAACCAAATGACAGCCCAAGCACTGATGCAAGCCAGGTCATGATTCATAGCAGCAATTGCAGAACCCGCGTCAGCTACAGTGAAATGTCGGTAAAGCTGCAAGTCATCCGCGTAGAGTTGAAAACTAGAGGAGATTACTCTGGTAACAAAGTTGATGAAAATTGAAAAAAGAAGAGGAGAGAGAACGCTACGCTGAGGAACACCCTCAGTAAGACTACACCAATCAGAGAAGGACTCCTCCAGGCGAACACACTGAGAGCGTTCCCGAAGATAAGAGCTGAACCAGGCTAAAGCAGAAGAAGATAAATTAATAGATTTGAGGATACCAAGTAAAATGTCGAAATCCACTGAGTTGAAGGCGCTACTAAAGTCGAGCAGTACAAGAACAGTAAGAGACTTATTCTCCATTGCCCAACGGATGTCGTCAGTTACTTTCAAAAGCGCGGTTACAGCACCGTGACCCGAGCGAAAACCGGATTGAAAAGAAGAAATTATCGAGTTTGACGCCAAGAAAAATGATAATTGTCTATGAACTATGTGCTCAAAAACTTAGAGAAATGGGAGAATAGAAATAGGTCTAAAGTGGGTTAATAAAGTAGGATTGCTAGTTTTAGGTAGAGGTATTATGTGAGTCTGTTTTCAAACTTAAGGAAATGAGCAAGAGGAAAATGAGTGGTTGAAGATGTGAGTGAGAACAGGAAGTAACGAGGGAAGGATAAGAGTAATCATTCTTGAACACAACTTATCATTACCAACTGCTGAAGAAGTAATCGCAAGTAAAGATTTCTTAACGTCATCCTCAGTAACATCGCTAACCTTAAAGTGAGAACATTGTGGTAACGGTAAACTAGCAATACTCTCTAGTGTCACAGCTTTTACATACGGATCAAGAGAAAAGGGAAGGAGAGAGAAATGCTTATTGAGATCGTTGAGGTTCACAACCTTACACTGGTTGGTAGGCGATTTTCCTATGCCTACAGATTTGAGAAATTTCCATATATCGGAAGAACTGCGGTTATTGAGTTGATCGTGAAAATAGCGTCTCTTAGCATCTTGACACAGATGACTGCAGCGATTACGTAAGGATTTGTAATATGAGAGATTCAGCTCTGACGGTCTGCGCTTATATCTACTCTTAGCTTTGTCCCTGCGAGCCATAAGCTCTTTAATATGTAGCGTTATCCATGGAGCAGGGTTATGTCGAACTTTGACACGTCGGATCGGGGCATGCTGATCATATAAGGCGAGAACGGTTGCGTTAAAACAATTCACCTTATCATCAATGTCATCGATCTCAACCAGAGGGGTCCAATCGAGATCACCGGCATCACGTTGCAAAGACTTCAGGTCTATGCCCTTGTAGTTCCGGAAATATAAAAGCTTGGACTTACGCTTGGGAACGCGGATACGATAGGAAAGGTAAATGAGATCGTGATAAGAAAAAGTAGCCGTAAGTTGACCATGGTAAGAAACATTATTTGGAGAGGAAACAATCATAAGATCTAGAAAGGAGGGTGAACAATTAGGAAAATAATGAGTCGCAGAGAGTGGCAAAACTTGAAGATTGAAAGAAGACAAGAGGGAAAGGAGTTTAAGGGAGCGAGAGTCATTTTTAATCAAGCACGTATTAAAATCACCCATCAAAATGATGTGCTCGTACATGGGGCATAGATCACCGAGAGTGAAGTCGAGAGAATTAAAGTAGTCAATGTGAAGATTAGGACTGTAGAGCACTGCAAGCAAAACCTTTGTGTGATGAACAGTAATTTCAAGGAACAAGTATTCAGCCGACTCAGAATACCAAGAAGGAGTTGCACCTTGTAAGGTAAATCAGCACGCAGGTACATAGCAACACCTCCTCCACCTTTGCCGGTCCTATCGTTGCGGATCAAGACGAAGCCAGGGAGTGAGTATTGAGTAGAGAGGAGAGATGGCTTCAAAAAGGATTCCGATATCAGGAGAGCATCCAGGTGAGCACTGCTAAAGGATGCCAGAAGGTCAGAGTAGTGACCAGTAACACTCTGAGCATTTATGTGAGCTATATGCAGATTCTTAGGGTCATTGGAGAAAAGAGAAGAGAGTTTATCATGTAAAGTAAGTGGTATAGAAGAGTCACTGTCCGCACTAACAAAACTAGAAGAAGAAGAAAACGAGAAGAAGCTGTCGTTAAGATCAGCTACATCATCCATGGATATACCTAAATTACAATACAAATATAAAAATAATGTAAATATCCAAAATAGAAATTAAAATAATTTTAAAATACAAAAAATAAATATAAAAACAATAATTGCAGATTTTTCCTTTACCTATTATTCCTTTACATATTAACTTTATTGTACAATACCTACATTCTATAAATGATTTGATTTGATTTGATTTGATTAAGGTATTCGACACAGTGTCTGTTCCCTTACTTTTTGCAAAATTGAAACAGCTTAGTATAAGAGGCATCGCTCTTCAAATCTTTAAGGATTATCTGACCAATCGAACCCGAAATAACTTAAATAGGTAACCTCCTTAGTGATGAGGAATTCATCTCTCATGGAGTGCCACAGGGAAGCATCCTGGGTCCCATTTTATTCCAAATCTACGGAAATGACTTGTGCAGAATGACCCTACCACTACTACTACTAACCAAAATCTTTGCATATGTTGATGACACCGTTATTATAGTTGATGGGTCTACGTGGGATAGCGTTAAAAATAGCGCAAAAATCAGCACTTACTAAAGTAATATAGAAAGGGTAGATACAGCTAAATTTCTAGGCGTAACTATTGACAAACGTCTGAACTGGAAGGCACACACAGAAGAATTAAATAAAAAAGTATGTTCTTCTGCCTATGCCCTCTATAAACTAAAACCTATTATAAGCACCAATGCGCTTATGACTGCCTACCATGGTATTGTCGGCTCTATATTGAGGTTTGGAGTTACATTTTGGGGAAACTCTACTAATAAAGAAATGATTTTTAAGTCACAAAAAAGGTGTATTAGGGCTATGTTTGGATTGAAAACAACCGATAGTTGCAAACAGTATTTTATTAATTATAACATTTTAAGTCTGCCTTCCTTATTTATTTATGAAATGGCAAATTTTATACAAACCAATCCTAACCTATTTAAGAAACTATCAGACGTTTCTATTCGTAATCGACGGGATAATAATAAATTACGCGTACCAAGATCAACCACGGCATTGATGCGTAAAAGTATTTTTTGTTTAGCACCAATCATTTATAATAAAATCCCAAAACCTTTAAGACAAATGCCTACTGCTCTGTTTAAAATACACTTTAAAAAATATCTCATAGCTATTATACCGTATATATATTTTTAAATGACCGCAATTAATTAAATAGATTCTTTTAATTACGATTTTTTCACAATTTGACCCTAAAACCATTTAATAATTTTTTCCCTCCCCTTTTTTAAATTAGCATTAGGATTAAGTTATTAATATCAGTTTGTTGTGTACTCAATTTTATTATTTAAAAAAAAAATATATTTTATGGTTTATCCTAAACCTAAAATATGTTGTTTTGTACGCCATTTATGGCAAAACATGCAGATCTACCTGTTATTTTAAGACCTCGCACATATTTTATTTTTGTGTATACTCATGTTTTACAATAAATATATTCTATTCTATTCTATTCTAATGAAATGGCTCAACCTAAATCTGCTAACGCTTAACTTTGACAAGACATCCTATGTATATACCTTTTTCTATTCGCTAGAACACTGCACTAGACCTTACATTCTTAATAATAGCTCACATCTGCTCACGGCTATCATCTCCGTGTCAATGCCGAAAACTTACAAGAACTGAGAATGTCAAATATATTAGTGTACAAATAGATGCAGGGTTACGATGGGATAAGCAGCTTAATGCCTTGACCTCCAGGACTATGAGACTCATACACAGTTTTAAGTCTCTTAGAGTGTCGGCTAAGCCTGGCACTCTTAAAATGGTCTTCTATGCTCCGTGTCAATCAGTAATAGGGTATAATTATATCACGGTTTGTGGTGGCGCAACTAAAACCAGTTTAATCAAAGTTGAAAGAGCACAGAGAGCTATATTAAAAGTAATGCTACCCTTACCGCTATCCTACGACACATTTGTACTAGGAATGTAAGGTGCTTACTGTCCGTCAGCTCTTTGTGCTCCAATCGGTACTTAAAAGACACGCTTGCGTCCCTCCTTCTGATCCTAAAAAACGTACCAACATTCCTCCAGGCACACAGCATAAAACATTGTTCGCCAGACACTAGTACCACACACTTTGTGCATACATATATTTACCAAAAAACTCATAAATACCTCAACGTCCGCGACCTCAACAGATATCGAGTAAAGTCCAAAGTGACAGAATGGCTACTCCAACAAGACTATTTACAAACCGAGTCCCTACTTACATACATTGCTTAATAATAATAACTATTTCTCAGTGCACACTCATAATTACACTCACTCACACTCTCCATATACACGTGGGTATGCAATCACATACATTCACACACACTCTCCTATATTATTGAGTGCACTCCCTTCTCCTCCTTTTTACAATAAATCTATGTCTACGAAAAATACATAATAATACAAACAAGATACATATAATTAAGTATGACATTATATATACACAAACATAGCTAACCGACACACTTCACAAGTCTTGTTATTTTATTAGATACCTTATAGCTGATCACTGTCTCTTAAAATACAGTAGTTTAAGAGGCAGGGCTCACCCAATTCATGTATGTACGTACAGACCTTGTGGTTACAACATGTAGTACCTGTCTTTACTCTTAAGCCAACCAGTTGTAATCCATCTTTTACCTAATTTTAACCATGTATTTTCTCGTCTGTAACTTAGTTGAAATAAATAAATTATTATTATTATTTTCTCTTTTTTTAATTTCGATTAATTATTATTTACATTTATAAATATTTTTATAAAAACAAGATCGATTGGCATCAAAAAACGTTTTAGTGAAAACTGCCTATTTTCTTGCTGACTGTAATTTTTTTCAAAAACTGTGAATGTAGATCAAAATTTCTTAAAAAGTTAAGGACAGTCTCCTAAGACCGTTTTCCTGTAGCTACAACGCTTAAGGTAGCTGTCCTTACTGCCCCATCTCAAAAATCCACTCTGTATACATTAGTACCGTACTCGATGAGTTCTTGACAATGACACCCCACATGCCAGGGTAAGTATTTTTTTTTAAATATATTGTTTATTGTATCGGGACCCCCCTTTAATTTTTAACTTTATTTAATTTTTATTAGTTATAGCGGCAATAAATTTACACAATCTGTGGACAAACGTGGTGTTTCAACTGTCTACCTATTACGGTTCATGAGATACATCCCGCTGCCAGACAGATGGACGGACGGATGGACGGTCGGACGGACGGACTGACGGACGGACTGACGGACGGACGGACTGACGGACAGCGGACGCTTAGTAATAAGATTCCGTTTGGCACCCTTCGGAACCCTAAAAATACCAAATACCTGTTCAATACTCACCGAACAGCAAGTAGTGGCCGTGGCCGAGTATAATATGTCGCGGCAGCTCCTCCAAAAACATCATTTGATTTCATTTAATATTTAATTTCGAAGTAAGGTACAGTTCTGTACAAAAGTGTAGGTGTGCCGTCTTCGTCGCTCGTGACGACTTGTACCTTCCTCTGCTTGGGGCACTTTAGTCGGCAAAGTTCGGCTCGCGTTCCGCTGAACAAAATGTTTCCGAGTGAATGTCGAGTTGAGTTGTTCGTTTGCCTCATGCCTTTCTCCCCCCACCGCGCGCCCTCCTAATTCTCCGTAACAACCCAAAGTTCTGCAAATACTGGCTAGTTTCGCGTAAATATTATATGTAGTACAAAAAACCTTTCTCCGCGCAGTTTCACGCAAAGGTTTTCTAACATTGCTAACAACTCACGCTACCTACTTATTCGTTTATAGTGTCGGAAGACGCAGTATCTGATGTCATTTTTTGAGCTAAGTACTTAGTGGTCGCGGCGGTACGGAGGCACGGACGCACCGCTTCGCATCGACGATGATTACAATATCTCACAGAGCGGCCCGCGCCGCATTAATATGTAAGCGAGCCCCGAGTTCGCGGTGAATAAATAAAACAGAAGGCGGTAAGTGAAAGCCGCAGGTCTTACTCTCAAGCAGCTTTAATAATACAGGAGCGGGTCGGCGGCAAGCTGCGATCAACGTCCCCACTTCTTAAACTTTAACTGGTTCTCGTGCCCGTCGTCGGTCTTTGTCCGTCCGTCCGTCTCTGCGCCCGTGTAAAGCGCGATCTTGTTCTGTTTATGAAGAGATGTAAAACAGTGGAGCGCGCACAGCGTTGTTAAAGCGTGAAATTTCTCATTTCGCCGGGAATCGTTACAATGAGCGCCGACAGTCTAATATAAAATACAAAACGCACATTAATAAAAATATTGCTTATTTTTTAACATGGACACGAGGTGAAAAAGTGGGTGAAATAGGTTAGGTTAGAACTGTGAGCAACCGCGCGCGAGCTGAGCGAGTGAAGCGAGCGGTGCCGCGGCAGCGGCTGGCGAGCGTTACTTCCAAGTTGCTCGAAGAATTTTTTTCACCATTTTCTAATCCGGGTTTTGGGATGAAAATGACTAACTGTAGTTTTCGTTAAATGTGTTTTAACCCTTAATCAAACGGAAAGCTTTTCAAGAGATAAATAAAAACTGAGATTTGTTAATTAGTAAGGTAAGTTTTGTCTGTAGATTTCATAAATTTTGATAAAATTGAAATAATGGGGGGAAATAATTTCCCGTTATTTGTTACTGCAAATCAAAATATTATCAAGTGGGAAAATATTTCAGACTAAGTGGGAAATAATTTCCCAGTATTTGATTAAGGGTTAACTATTTAATTTAAGCTGGTGGAAAAATATTACGTCAGCAAATGCTGTATTGGTTTTTCGGAATTTTCTGTATTATATTCGTTCGTTTCTTTGTTTCCTATGTTGTCGGAAAATTTGTATTTAAGATTGATGTTCCATTATTTGCGTCACGTTTCATCTCATCATTGATCTTGAGACTATTAATGTAAATATGTAAAGCAGTAAATTTCATATTTTCAGCATGCCCATATTTTAATATTTTTTCGGAGCTTTTATTACTTTTGTTTGTTTTTGTATGTGTGTACTACTAACATAGTTCTTATGTTTCATTGTATTACTAACACTCTATGGACAACTAAGTCTGAAATAAAGTATAAATAAATTAAATTAAATTAAACATTACTACCCATTTTTTTATATTTTAACAATTTCCAATTGCGACCTTTGCCAGTATTATCGACATTTTCATCGGTACTTCTAAATATTTTTTTAACTTTAGTACCTACCACGTTAGATAGCTGATTAAGGTGAATAGTAGGCTCACTGACCTTGTTGTGCATGTGGGCGGAGCTAAACGCCCTACCCCTGGAATACGAAAAATGCGCGCGGTGGCGCGCTACACTAAGACGACGGTCAAAGAATATGCAGGGGCGCAGACATTCGCACGTAGGTCGGTATTTTTACCTACGATTAATTACGGAATGGTAGATGCAAGGCTGATATTTGTACTGATAGATCAGGACGTGAAACCCGTTTTGAAAAACCGGTTAATATTGGTCATAAACCGTTATAATACCGTTCATTGATTAACCAGTTAATTACAAAAACGGTTTTGACTAAACTTAAATAATTTTCAAGTCAAGTCAAGTGTCGCCCCCCCCCCCCCTGCCAGCTAAATGGTTGTACTTTGATTTGTTGAAAAATTCACGATTCAAATTCATATAACGAAGTTAAAAGGAAAACTATCACAGCTAAGTAGGCTTTACAGGTTAACGAGTAATGGTCAACCAATATAAATTTGCAGTTTGAAAATCATGATCTCCCATACATTCCGTAGGGAGAACATGTTTTTCAACTACAATGTTAAGTTTGTTCTTAGGATAAATTCATCCCAACTACGGAACCCTTCATTACGTGGTCCGACACGCACTTGGCCGGTTTTTGATGTGTAGCATTTTTTCGCTCGGTTTCCTGCAATTTAAATCTAAATCTAAATAATCAAATCTGTAGGAGTGATTTCGTGAAAAGGGACGGAAGTGTTTAACAGGAAGCCGGGGAAGCGCGCGCTATTTGATTTGACCAATGATCGCGCGTGGTGCTAGAGTTAGTAGTCAGAAACGACCTTGACGAGGCGGGGCACCCCTTTAATGATGCTTATTACCAAGGTGAGATGTCAGATGTTACATAGCATAGGCAACTACTGTAAGGCTTGTTTTTGTTTTCCCAATTGTTAGCTCGTATGAAAATAGTTATTTATGCTACAAGCGCGGAAATCATCTTACGCACGTGTATCATACAACTTTTTACTATGCATTGTACGAGGAAAAAAAAAAGCGAGCAAGAGGGCCGGGCGAGCGCGGCTCGCACTGCAAATCGAGTTGTGTCAAAATTCGTTTGGAATATTTCTATCTCTGTTAGACAAAACAATGCGGGCGCGTGTGTAGGTACTTGCCATTCATTCATAACGAGTCGACAGCATTTATATTTATTATTAGAAATTAGGTATGTTCATTATTTGCTTTATTTTTGTTGACTACTATGGGGAATCGTTAGTGAATGTACAGATTAGTAATGCGTTTTTTGGAAATTTCTTTACCATGCCGAGATCTCAACCTATTAGGATATTTCGACTAATCTCGAGATTTAGGCCTTGTAGAGAAAATCTAGCTAGTAGATGATTCATACAAATACGGGCAGGTACCCATACATTGTTGTCGAGCATGGCCTTCCGCCTTGAGGGAAATTCGGCCGACGCACGGCGCTAGAGTAGAGTATTCACACGCACGTCGCGTAAATATAAATTATCGGGATATTTATTATTATTATTGTCTTTATTTATTTTAAGCCTATTGAAGTTTATTTATTTCGTTTAGGGTGGTCTCAACTTTAAAAAAATAATGCTTTTTCTGTATTACTCGTATTTCAGTACCTATGCCTTTTACTAAACTTCAAATACTGTTATTACTATGTAATGAATACAAGTCAAATAATAAAAGTGTTAGCGCACATTAGCACGGACGTGAAAATATCGCAGCGATTTTTTTTGTGTACTGGATTTTCTACGCTTTGCTTCGCGCCGAGAGTTGAAAATCCAACAGTGTGTTTTTCAACGCGCTGGAACGAGAGTGCGGCCTAGCACGTTGCATTCTCAACGCTCGGCTAAACACCGAAAGTTGAAAATCCAGTGCGCGATAAAATCCCACCGTGATATTATTACGTCCGTGCCAATGTGGGCTTTGAAAAGTACCAATTAGTAAAAGACAAATATTCCTATAATTTATATTTACGCGATGTCCGTAAATTGGCTTATTCCACAAATCCCCCCTGAAAATCCCCCTTAGGGGGAAAAATGGAATCAATAAAAAAAAAGTGTGGAATTCCCCCCGATAATCCCTCCTAGGGGGAAAACTGGACCCCTGAAAATGTCCCTGAGGGGGAAAACTGGACCATAAAAAATAAAAAATCGAATTCCCCCCTGATAATCCCCCTTACGGGGGAAAACTGGAATCCGAAAACACCAACGTCCAGAAATCCCCTCTGAGGTTCTTAAAATTTAGGACTGCTTCTGCTACCGGCGCTGGGCGCCGATTTGTTCGCCGGTGCTGATTGCTAAAATATTTACCGGCGGGCGCTGGCAGATATTTTACTTAGATAATCTAGAATGCAGGAGCGAGCGAAGCGAGCTTGGGAATAATTTTTAACTATTCAAACGCTAATAGGAGCACCGCCAAGCCCTTCGTCGACCTAGTCAATAAAGCTGTAATATAAAATGTTTACTGAATTTGTTTTATGTTATTCGAGTTTAAATATGCAGACATGTTGTTGCAGTTTACTTATTCATAACTAGCTGCGCTCCACGGTTACACCCACAGTATCACTTGATCCCTTAGGAATATCTGGATAAAGTATCCTATATCCTAATCCAGGTCCGTATTATGAAGTATTAATGCCACTATTTATCCAGTGTGAGAGAGTGATGGAGCTAGACAAAGCCGCTAGCACCATCCTGTTTTCGCAGTGGAATAATGATGGCTTTAATACTTCATAAGACTACCCCAGCAGTGCTATTTTGTAAACATCTCACCGTGAAAACCTAGGTGAAGTGAGCTTGATGTGAGCTGTCATTACACCTAATGCTAGGGATTGACACTATTGACAGCTCACTTCACCTCACTCTTCACGGTGAGAATTTTACAGAATGGATCGACAGGTCATGGTTCACGGCGGAGCACCGCCATGTCCTCACGGGGGCGATCGGCGGCGGCGATCTCTCGCGTCTGGCCCTGGTGCAGGCCATGGTCCGGAGCGAGGGTGCATGGCAGGCCGTCACTTCCTTCTGCGAGCAAGAGCAAGACACGCCCCGGGCGTCGGGAAAACATACTTTCGCATTTATATTATTACGTAGCAAGGATTCAAACTATAATAAATTATTATAAAGGCGAAAGTGCGTTTGTTTATTTTTTTTTTTTTTTATTACTTTAAGAGCGTAGAAATCAAAACATAATTCTGTGAAAAAAAGACTGATTATATAGCTTATAGTCGTGTTTTTGTTAGTTACATTGTCACCATTTTTTAAAATTACTTTAAGAGCGTAGTAATCAAAACATAATTCTGTGAAAAAAAGACTGATTAATGATTATATAATCGTGTTTTTATTAATTACATTGTCACAATTTTTTTTAATTACTTTAAGAGCGTAGAAATCAAAACATTATTCTGTGAAAAAAGACTGATTAATGAGTATGTATTATATCGTCGTTTTTTGTTAAATTAATTGTACCTAATCACTCCTTTTTTTATTTACTTTAAGAGTACTATTTACATTAGGGTTCAGTTTTCCCCCTTGAGGGGGATTCTCTCAGGGGGAAAAGTGGAATAAGCCCGTAAATTCAGATAAATAACATCTTTCCGAGCTAAGAATAATAAAAAACAAGGATTTTGATTATCCATTTATTGATTATGTTCTTACTTCAGAGATATTGATAAAGGTATTCATCATTAAAAAAAATATGAGTCGTAACGTCATAAAGTCGTGTAGGGTGACCATAATACTCGATCTCGTTCAAATTACAAAAAAATACTATTATTTATGGTAATAAGAATACATAGTGTCAAAGATCCACACTAAACACGCGGATTTAAAAAAATTGGCCTGTTACCATAGGTAATCTGCAGTAGATACAAACGATTATAATCAACCGTAATTTTTATTATATACTCGTAAATAATATTAAAATCCCATCCAGCAAAGTAAATGCGACACAATACGAAATGTATTGGTACTCAGCTCGATGCAGAATGTTTATGTAGGTATGTGCTACAGCCAAATAAAATCTCAAGATACCTTTGCTTATATCGTAGGTATAATTTGAGGTTTTACTGCTCTTCTTTACATGTACTGTATTATCATCAGTGATCACTCGCTTAGTCTCTTTACACGCATAAAGTTAGGCGCCTATCGATTAATATTAGTGGTGAAACGGATACTCGTTTGTCTGGATACGGATGTAAACTCATATACAAAATATACGTACCCCTAATATAAAAACCAGACCAAGTAATTTTTTTTTTTTTTCGTGGTTTGAGTTAAAAGTATGTAAACAATTAGTAGCTAAGAAGGTAAATAGGTACCTAACTTATATAATTGGGTAACTTGTTGTGAGATACATCCCCAACGTTTGGAGTCCATTAAAACGATACACACGAAGAAAAGTTTAAAAATTTTCGCAGCCGATATCTTGGATTTACATTTTGACCTCACTATCGGCTTTAACATTCGAGAAAACTATGAAAACGACACCCATGACGAAAATATTTGAAAATGTTCGCAGCCGCCATCTTGGATTTACATTTTGACCTCACTATCGGGTTTAGCATCCGAAAAAACTATGAAAACGATACCGATGACGAAAATATTTGAAAATGTTTGCAGCCACCATCTTGGATTTACATTTTGACCTCACTATCGGGTTTAGCATCCAAAAAAACTATAAAAACGATACCCATGATGAAAATATTTGAAAATGTTCGCAGCCGCCATCTTGGATTTACATTTTGACCTCACTATCGGGTTTAGCATCCGAAAAAACTATGAAAACGATACCCATGACGAAAATATTTGAAAATGTTCGCAGCCACCATCTTGGATTTACATTTGAACCTCACTATCGGGTTTAGCATCCGAAAAAACTATGAAAACGATACCCATGATGAAAATATTTGAAAATGTTCGCAGCCGCCATCTTGGATTTACATTTTGACCTCACTATCGGGTTTACCATCCGAAAAAACTACGAAAACGATACCCATGACGAAAATATTTGAAAATGTTCGCAGCCGCCATCTTGGATTTACATTTTGACCTCACTATCGGCTTTATCATCCGAGAAAACTATGAAAACGACACCCATGACGAAAATATTTGAAATTTCCTCAGCCGCCATCTTGGATTTACATTTTGACCTCACTATCGGCTTTAGCATTCGAGAAAACTATGAAAACGACACCCATGACGAAAATATTTGAAATTTCCTCAGCCGCCATCTTGGATTTACATTTTGACCTCACTATCGGCTTTAGCATTCGAGAAAACTATGAAAACGACACCCATTACGAAAATATTTGAAAATGTTCGCAGCCGCCATCTTGGATTTACATTTTGACCTCACTATCGGGTTTAGCATCCGAAAAAACTACGAAAACGATACCCAAGACGAAAATATTTGAAAATGTTTGCAGCCGCCATCTTGGATTTACATTTTGACCTCACTATCGGCTTTAACATTCGAGAAAACTATGAAAACGACACCCATGACGAAAATATTTGAAAATTTCCTCAGCCGCCATCTTGGATTTACATTTTGACCTCACTATCGGGTTTAGCATCCGAAAAAAATTATGAAAACGATACCCATGACGAAAATATTTGAAAATGTTCGCAGCCGCCATCTTGGATTTACATTTTGACCTCACTATCGGGTTTAGCATCCGAAAAAACTATGAAAACGAAACCCATGACGAAAATATTTGAAAATGTTCGCAGCCGCCATCTTGGATTTCCGCACCTTCGAAAACCAAGAAAACGATACCCATGATGAAAAATTAGAAAATTTTCTAATAAAAATAAAATAGTGTCAGAAATATTAAAATACAATTTAGCAAACAAATAAGTTCGCACGTACAGCACAGTAAAGTACCTAATCGTCTATACTGACAAAATATACCCCGAACGAATTCCAACCAAGAGCACGTTGAGCTAGCGATATACACAGTGAGCAGTAAGACCACGCACACATTGACAATTATTGCTTGACGCGATAGCACTACTAGCTATCGAAAATGTATGATAAATTGGATATGTTCCGTAATACCAAAAATTATGAATGAAAACTAAATGTTTTTCCATTTTTTCGGTCATCTTTGACTTAGTGGTCGCAAGCGTTACTGCTGAGCATGAGGTACTGGGTTCGATTCCCGGGTCAGGCAGTGTTATAAATTGCATTTTTCTAAAATTGCTCAATAGCAGCCGAGTCCGGATTTGTCCCTGGTTCATGGTAATGGGTTCGCCCCCTATAACATGGAACTTTTAAACATAACTGGCGAAATGTGGGTGTACTATAGGTACACCTCTGCCTAACCCTTCGGGGAATACAGGCGTGATGTTATGTTGTTATATTGTATATATACATTTATTTGTTTTTATTGTAAATTGTCAATGAAAATTAAAAGAAGTATTAATAATTGCACATAAAAAAATAGTCAACAATAAACCGCCTACGCGCACAATCGGTTTGGACTCTCTGCAGCGAGCTAGTCTATAAACGCACACTAATACAATAAGTTCGTAAACATTAGCACTAACACACATGTAAGCGCATAGTCGGTCGATAGCCGGAGCGGAGCAACGAGCGACACAGCCATCCCGTCTCAGTGCTAACGCACGACTGCCGCCCGCGCCCGCACAGAGCCCCTCTGAACCTCTATCTCTAGATGGGGATATTTTCTTTGTAAATATTGATTGATTTACATAAAAAAATTACAAATCTGTAGTAACTCTAACCTTCAATTTTTCAGTGTAAAAATATTTCCAAATATCAAAGCTGTTTAGAAGTAGTTAGGGATATTAGCCAAAAATTGCGTTTTGGTAAATATTTTTTTAAGGCAAACGTATTAACCTTACGAAAAAATCCCGACTTATAAATGTTGTTCATGAATCTATAGCAAACATATATTTTTTTCAAACCTTTTAACCAAGCCGTTAATGAGAAGATAGCTTTTTAAAGTGACCGTTTTACTGTACTAAACGAGAGTAAGGCCCTTAATGAAAATGTCTTATCCGTATTTTGTTCGCTTAATGCTACAGTAAAATTTTGAGATAACTGGTGTCAAAGTTCAAGTACGCATATGATTTTTGAAAATAGTTATTAAACTTACCCTTTAATTTTTACTGTTTGATATTTTAGAAAATTTGGTTACATCGAAAGGTATTAAAGCATTAGGTAGCGAATAGAATTACAATGAAGGCCATTCAATCTGAGAGTTTAGAGAAAAGATAGTTTGGATAGCTAGTAATCAATTCTGGGAAATTTTCAAAAAAATATAAAAATTGGATTTTCTCGAAGCCTATGAATTTTCCGTTAGGCTTTATGGGGTGCTTAATTGTTGTAAATCGGTCACACTATCACGTCCTAGAAGGAATACGTCAAATTATAAGTCTAGAATACAGGATGACTTATAATTTGACGTAAATATAAAAAAACCCTAAATATAGGGAGACGAAAAGTAATTAAAACGAAACTTGAATAAACAGAGCAAACTGATCGCGACGATAGATCGTAGTGGAGTTAAATGAAAATGTTAGTTGACTGTATAACATGTATATTAAGGAATGAAACAAGTAAATTACAACGGTACGAATAAAAAGGCAAATATTAAAATAAGACGTTAATAAACACGAGTAAGCGCAGCCGTGCGTGGAGGCGTGCAACAGCTGACTGGTATGACGCGCCCGCTCGCAGACGGCCGTGGGGCCAGCTTGCTTGCCACTGCCCCGCACCCCTCGTTCACTGCCGCCAGCACACGGCGATGTTGAGATGATCTCAACATACTCCCCCCGTTGAAGGGTCTTCAATAGTAGTGACCGGTAGCGGGCAGATGGTGTTGAAGGCGCGCCGGATGACACCCTTTCTTGTGAGGATGTCGGCGACCCTCGCGACGCCATCTCTGCCTGGGAGAATATGTGTGATGCGTCCTAAAAGCCACATAAGAGGAGGTAAGTTTTTTTCCTTTATGACGACCAATGTTCCTTCCTTGAGCTCGCCAGACGACCGGCACCAATTTGGTCTCTCCTGTAGGCACAGAACATATTCATGGGAGAAACGAGCCCAGAAGTGTTGCTTCAAATATTCAATACGCCGAAATCGTTGAAAGCTGTTGACTTTGGTGTTCTGGATTTGTGGATGAGGCAGCATGATTAGAGAACGACCAATAAGGAAGTGTGCCGGGGTTAAAGGAGCGAGGTCGGAAGGGTCGTTGGATAGTGGAGTTAAGGGCCTTGAATTCAAAATAGCCTCAACTTGAATTAAACAAGTAGCCATCTCCTCAAAGGTTTGGTTCGTTAAACCCAAAACGCGTCGAAGATGGTGCTTGGTGGATTTAACTGCAGACTCCCATATGCCTCCGAAGTGTGTAGTATATGCAGTTATGAATGAAAAGTTAATGCCAGGGTCGAGGTTGTTTAACTTTAAATCTTGCGAAAGCAGCCTGGCCAACTCATTGAAATTAAATGAAATTGTTTATTCTGTAAATAGAATATCGGAATCACGTTTACACGTCATACTATTAAAAAAAAAAAAAAAAAATTGCTGGATGAGTTCGGCGTTTCCTATCCGACTACTCTGAGAGGAAAGGCCGAAACAAACTCAGAGGTCACAGTCTCTTTTAAAGTCCAGACATAATCTTGGTCAAGCCATATGAGGACCATGTAGATTAGTGTCTGAAATGGTCTTTTGAGAAAAGAACCACACAGATTTGAGTGGACCTGTCCAGTCAGTGCAAGCATTTGTCAGTAATCGTGGAGCTCAACTCAGAACATAAGGAGCTCAACTCGACGAGCAATACCAAAGAAAGAACATTTGGGTAGGCCGCATAAACTACTCAAACCGCCAGACCATTATTAAAAATATCTGAGAAAGGAAATAAAAAAAATGAGTAAAGAAAACAAAAAAAAAAAAAAAAAAAAAAAATATCCACATAGTCCTCATATTCACAATAGGTAATTAAAAAATATAATACTTTACAAAGTAATCATGTCATTTTGAATGTAATATTCAATAATATTAATGTTTAAATAAAACTGGTATATTTTGATGATTTTACTAAATAATTCTAATGTCAAGTTTTATGGTTTTATCACAAGGTTTAGCAGAGCGAGCAGCTCAATCCCAAGCTTTTTTATCTTCTAAATAATCAGAAATTTTATAGTACCCTTTTTTACAAAGTTTGGTTTTAATACAATTTTTAAATCGTTTAATGGGTAAGTTTCGAATGTCAATGGGAAGTTTGTTGTAAAAGCGTATACATTGACCCATGAACGAGTTGCCTACTCTGTGGAGACGAGTGCTGTACAGCAAGGTTGTGTTTATTCCTGGTATTTTTGTGTACATACAAAAGGTTTTCAAATATATATTGTGAGGCTACAGTCAGAATATTTACTTCTTTGAATTTTTCTCGAAGGGAATCTCTCGGACCTAGGTTGTAAATGGCTTGAACAGCCCTTTTCTGTAGAACAAAGAAAGAGTTAATGTCCGAACAGGTTCCCCAGAGAAGTATCCCATATGACATAAGACTATGAAAGTAACTAAAATAAACAATTCTGGCTGTATCGACGTCAGTTATCTGTCTAATTTTTTTAACAGCATAGGCGCGGCCGCCTACTTACACACACATACAACTTAGCCTTTCCGACAATTTTTCTATGTGTGGGCCCCATTGTAGTTTACCGTCAATAGTGATTCCAAGAAAAACTGTCGACTCAACAGGGTCCAGCTCTATTCCATTTACTTGAACATTGGTAGTTAGCTGCCTGACATTTGGCATTGAAAATTTTATGAGTTTAGTCTTTTTTTTCGTTAAGGAGAAGATTATTTACATTAAACCATTGCACAACTTTAGAGAGTGCATCGTTAACTTGTTCAAAGTTGACTAACTGACGTTTGATTAAAAAAATAAGGGAAGTGTCATCTGCGAATAATACGATCTTGTGATTATCCCTTATGTGGTAAGGTAAGTCATTTATATAAATTTAAAATAAGAAAGGACCTAGTATTGAACCCTGTGGAACGCCCATGGTGACCGTAGATCCTGCAGATCTCTTGCCTTAGAAAGATTATCAAAGAAAGGAGATAAAGATATTAGTTTGTTCATCTGATTTAATTAAGTGGTATTCTTCCAGGAATGATTCCATTTAATTGTGTCTTAACAACAAGTTTAAAGAATCGTTAAGTTCAGTAGAGGTTAGCGAGCCTGACTCAAGCGATTTCTTGTTGCATTTATTAATGAATCGCATGACATATCACACGCTGTAATGTGCAATTTTTATTTATATTTTTAATAACGCTTTAATTAATTGGATTTTCAATAATGTTATTTGAATTAACATGACAGTGCCAAGCCTCTCCTCCTACAGTTTCCTGAATTTCAGACACGCGATGACGAACGAATGACTATAGCTGGTTTGGTGAAGTAGTCAGCCATCCCAAGACGATGGTAGGATCACACCAGCAATTAACTTCATCAAAATGTAAAGTAAGCGACTGACGAACCTTTGAGTACAACCTTGAACCCAACAACGCACCACATACTCGTAGCTTCGAGCCGTGGTATGATTGTAGATTTGATTGGAGCTACCTTGCTTTTAGCGATAAGGAGGTGTATGTTAACCTCGCCGTCTCTTGAAACACTGCGAACATAAATACACTCTCCATAAGCTTTTTCGGATGCGTCAGTAAATATATGCAGCTGTAGACAGGACGCAGATTCGCATCACCCTAAGCCCACCGAGGTATCTTAAACTCATTTAAAAGGTGCAGGCTATTTTGAAAGTCATTCCAGGCATACTGAATATGCGTGGGAACAAGCTCATCCCACGAACATTTGGCTAGCCACAGGTGCTACATGATTATTTTGGCTTCCACTATGCATGGAATGACCAGGCCAATGGGATCAAAAATGTGTACCATGGTTGACAAAATATGACGCTTAGTAGCCTTGTCCGTGGAGTTTAAGTTTATGGAAAACGAAAATGTGTCACTTAAGCTCTTCCACAGAAGCCCCAAGGTCTTTGACTGCTCGCTGCCGCTGAGGTCAACAACATCAGAAATGTCGTGTTCACCGCTAAGCGCCTGCAGCACCTAACTGGAGTTGGACCGCCACTTTCGACTTTGCTGACCGAAGAACATCGTCAACGCGGCGGCTTTCTTCCAAAGTTTCTGAAACAGATGATCCACCGGACAAGTAATCGTCCACATAGAAGTCACGTGCTATCGAAAACTTTGTTGACGAATCTGAGCACTCTTCAGCCAGTTGAAGTAAACACCTGGTAGCTAAAAAGGGTGCTGATGCCGTGCCATATGTCACGGTATTAAGTGTGTATTCCTTTAACGGATGAGTTGGTTCTGCCCTCCAAAGGATTTGTAAAGGACGATGACTGTCGTGAACAAGAGTTTGTCGATACATTTTTTCAATGTCCGCGCTTATGACAATTTTATGCTGACGGAACCGAAGCAATATTGACAACAAATCATCCTGGATAGGGGGTCCAACCATCTGTATTTCATTGAAAGACTTACCTGATGTACTCGTAGTTCTGGCGGAAGCGTCAAAAACTACCCTTAATTTGGTGGTAGTTCTTGACTCCTTCAAAACACCATGATGTGATAAATAGTTTGAACATGTTGAGTCGAGTGGGCGCCTAGTAGATTCAGACATGTGTCCTAGCTCTATGTACTCATAATAAAGTCAACGTATAGGCTTTTAAGGCGAGGATCTCTACCCAAACGATGTTCAAGAGATAGGAATCGCTGCTTAGCCATCATGTATGAATCACCCAATACGTCCAGTGACTCTTTGAATGGAATGCTTACCACAAATCGCCCATCAGAACTACGATATGTGGTATCTATAAAATGTTGTTCACAGGATCTCTCTTCACGAAAATGTTTAAGTATGGAGGTCACAGAATCTAACTCCCAAAACCGATCTAAATCTACTAGTAAGTTATTAGTATGTATACATACGAGTGAGGAGGAATCCGACTGATGATGCACCCGAAATGAGCCAACCTAATTTTGACTCAAGCAAAGTGGGCATATGGGTACCTAGTGCGATACGGCCAGTGCCAATGATACCCCAAGAGACTTCCGCACTGACAAGGACATCGATCGAAAACGGAACATACTAAGTGGGGTCAGCAAGACGCACGTTCGTAGGTATACGTATGTTGCTAGTATCAACAAAAGTATTAGGAACTGATGCTGATACTTGTGGCAATGAAGGGACAATCAATTTTAAGTTCGTACTCACTATCATCAATTGATTTTAATGACACTGAGCACCCCTGAGAACAACTAGATGTCTGTAAATTGATACCCGTTACCTTGGACTTAGTAATGTAGGTAGGAATACTCGTATGTAGCTTACGAACAAAGTCCTCCGAGATGAAATTTGTTGTACTTCCACTGTCCAGCAAGACTTGTGCTGTATGGTGATTACCGTCAGCGTTGGTTACGTTCACGAGCGCTGTGGAAAGTAAAATTACTCGAGATGTAAATGATTGACTAGCTGATAATCCAGTGCTGTGTGCGCTAGGAAGAACATTGTCACTGTCGACTTGTATCAGAGTGTTATATTTTTGACGACATTATTTACAATGACCTAATTTGCATTTGGAAACGTCATGACCTGGACGAAGACAATTCATGCACATGGCACATTTGAACCCTGGGCCTTTTTAATACGATCCTGAACAGAGAGCAGTTCATGAGACCTCTAAACTGCTGCTCTCATGCAAAAATAAAATGATCTTGACGGCACATGGGACAAGACAAAGTTTTTAATGATTTCTCGGGTAGCACAGCACTGCTCTTTTGTTTGGTCGCAGGTGCGGTGGGTACACTCTTATTCATTGCTATAGGCTTAGACTCATCAAGTGTCTCCAGTAAGCCCTGCTACTGATGAAGTTAGTGAATGTAGATAATGTAGGTAGGTGGTTCGGAAAAGGTGTTTCTGTGCTCTTCCCACTGACGATTTGTAACGTGGTCGAGCTTACTGGTCATTATTTAAATGATAAGAACATCAATGAAGGCGTTTTGAACTGGTTGACCAAGGGTTGCCAACGCTCTAAGGTTTTTATTTGTAGTGTCAATTATGTAACGAAGGGACTTACATGACTCTTTATCTATAGGTTGGACATTAAAGAGTGCTTGCACATGATTGTTGACAAGCAATCTTTTGCTGTCATACCTCTCACAGAGTAACTTCCAGGCAGCGTCGTAGTTTTCTGCCCTGAAGTCAAGGTTATCAACAACAAGAGAAGCACTATCCTTTAAGGAAGCACGCAAATAGTGTAATTTGTTGATTTTATCTAAGGTTTTGTTGTCATGTACTATGGAAACAAAGGCTCTAAATTAAGTTTTAGGTATTCTCTAATTAATTAAGCCAATCATGATAGTTGCCTGAAAACTTGGGTAAATCAATTTTAGGTAAACGAATTGAATTGTGTTTGTGTGTACTAGCAAAACAAGAATCCACCTCGGTTGCGGCGTCCCCCTCACGAAGCTTTCTTGCGCCGCTGATCAGCTGGCGTGCAGAGTGCAGAAGCCACCAAGCCGTAGTACAACTTCTCAAAGTCTTCGCGTTGCGCATATTGCTCGTTAGGGTCATCCACCAACGCTTCCAGTTCATCCTGTAATTGATCATGTTTCTAGTATAAGCTTTCAAATATATTAAGACGATATTAGATTTCGATGACTAAATTGTACCTCACTCAACTTTTCGCAAGACTTAGAAATATTTAAATAAGAAGTAAGTTGCGTAATCTTGGCTTTAATTAAAGCTCGCTTCTTAATATAACTTTTCATGTCAGCCATGACAATGAAAGTTAAGCAGTTGCAGTAAACAAGAGAAAACAAAAGAATAAAAAAGTGCTGTAAGAAATGGGATTGCTGTTACAAAAACGTTAGGCGTTTTCGATCGAATCTGCTGAGTAATGCTAGATGCTAAGCAAATGATGCAATGTTTGCCTTACAAAAAAAAAAAAAAAAAAAACGATAGAAACTGTTTAACCTCTCTGCTCAATCGTGCGAAGCCAAAACAAAAAAAAAAAAACCTCTGCTCGACAAGATTTTGACACGTGACACATCAGCTGACTCGACGGGGTGTTGCGTATTAAGTCATGAAATTCAGGAATTTACATGTAAAAAAAAAAAAAAAAAAAAAAAAAAAAAAAAAAAAAAAAAAAAGGTGTGTCGGTCTGTCGGTCAATCTCAGCCAATTTGCTCCGAATCTACTGGACCGATTAAGTTGAAATTTGGTACACATATAAATTTTTGTGACCCAAATATGGATGTGTAACGTAAATAAATGTATTTTGATTATGGGGTGGGGTCACTTTTAGTAGCAAATTAGAAAATTGAAAAATAAGTTTTGCAAGCTATCAATTTTTCATCGTGGATGTCGTTTTCACGGTTTTACAGGGTGTAAAGCCGATAGTGACGTCAAAATGTAAATCTAAGATGGCAGCTGAGAAAATTTTCAATTTTTTCATCATGGGTATCGTTTTCATAGTTTTCGAGAGTGCTAAAGTCGATACTTAGGTCAAAATGTAAAGCCAAGATGGCGGATGTGAAAATGCGTTTGAAATCATACGTGAAAAGGAACTTCGATGGATGAAAAAAAAAAATGCTCATAAAGCGTGTATTGTTGGATCTTAATTATGAATAATAATTAATACATTAATGTTTTCTTTTTTTAATTCGTATTTGTTTTGTTAATTCATATATTTCTGAGTCTCGTCCCACACGAAAAGAAGCAAAACCACTTATTAAACATCTGTATTTTTTGAGATACGGGTTATTTTCGGGTACCGGTTGTAACCGAAAATAACCCGTATCTCAAAAACCACAGAGTTAACTTTCTTTTTCATATTTTATCGAGAAATACAAACTTATTTTTGCAGCCAATAATATCGATGCTGGGCAATGTGCGTGCATAAATATTAATTCACACTACGGAACCCTGATACTGTGCGTAGTCCGACATACACTTGGCCAGTTTTTATAAATGTCGTTGGAAAACTACCACAAAAAAAACTACTCAATCTAATAAACAAAAACTACCAAACTCAAAAAAAAGTGGCCAAGTGGGTGTTGGACCACGCACTATGTAGGGTTCCGTAGTTGGGATGAATGTATTCCAAAAACAAACTTAACATTGTAGTTGAAAAACATGGTTCTCCCATACATCGATATACGTCACGGTCATTTCTGCAACTGTAAACGTAAGTTTGTAATCGTAAAAAAAAGAATATGATGTGATAAAACTACGAATTAACGATTTTCGGACTTTTTCCTTTATACATTATGTGCTGTGATTGTTTCTTGCCAAATTTCAAGAATCTAGGCCAACAGGAAGTACCCTGTAAGTTTTTATTTATTTGCGAGTATCAAAATATGTCGCATAAATTACCATACATATTTTTTATTGCGTTGACTTAGAAGCTTGATTTTTTTAGAGCTCTAAGGGACCATAGGCCTACGTATTTGATATTAATTTCAACTTGATACCTCGATGCATTCCTGAGATAAAAGGTCTTAACAGGCTGACAGACAGACAGACAACGAAGTGATTCTTTGACGGTTCCGTTTTTTCCTTTTCAGGTACGGAACCCTAAAACTATGGAGTCATTTCAAGTTTTTCCGGAATACCTACCCAATTTATAGAATTAATTTATCATTATTCCCAAAAAAAAAATTGTTAAGTCTACCTATTTTTTTGAAATAAAAATAGTCATGACTATTTTTATTAAATTAATCACTTAGAAAAATAACATTTTTACACAAGTCACAGTTTTTGCAACATTAAATAATATGTACAAGTATATAAGAAAGGGGTTGGGGGGGAACAATCATAGGGTTGGGGGGGAACAATCATCTACCTATAGAATGTATACTTGGCATTCTGTAGTCATGTCTATAAAACTATCAGAAGGTATCAAAAATAAAATCCACAGTAAATAATTGTCCAATACATTACAATAATTTTGAACAGCGAGCGCATTCCGAATTTAAATTCAATTAGAGAAACAATTCCGCGCGAAATTCAATAAATGAGAGTACCTATCCCGTCATATACCTAAGTCCTGTCTTTTGGCTCGTTTAATTAAAATTACATTAGAAAAATATATAACATTATTATAAATAATGCTTACTGTATCTAATGTTGAAAACAAATTTATTTAAATTTCCAAGTATCGATTTCTCACATATTAATTAATCGAGTCGATCAAAATTAAAAAAAAATCGTTTAGCATAATCGTTTTCGCACATCATTACAATAAAAAAAACAATTACAGGCCGCGATTTATAACACAAATGGAGTAGTGGTAATGAATATTACCTGATAATGGACCTGTGTTCGTGTATTACATTGAGATCTGTGCATTTTCTAGTTGTTTATAAGATTTTAAATAATATTATCACATTTTAAATCATAACTACATGTCTATGTGTGTTAAATGTGAAAAGTAAAAATGTAAACACGCACGATTGGCGCGAAACTTCGACTTTGGATATCAAAAAACTTCATTACCGCTACTTATTTAACTAGAATAATGGATGAATTCATCAAATAATTAAATGATGTATTCTTCACTGCCGCTGTGGTGGAGTTTAGATGTTCGAAATCCCCAATTTTTATGTTTTTTAGCCTCGACCACCATTGTCATCAAAATGGCGATTATCGCATTTACGGACCAAAAGTTTATAAAGGATTAATTAACTGGCGCGTTTAATATGAAAGATTTAATGGCGTTAACTTTTGAGTTTTTTATCCAACTTTCTTAATTAACGTACATTCGTATGATTTGATGGGCGGCATAATAAATATTTACATCATCAATTTAGGGTGTAGTATGTCGTCATTCTGGGGTCCAATTGGATACGCTACCGAGTCGGCGCGGCGGAGGCTTGTGTTTTCGGGTCCAATCGGGGGTGCTTCCGAACTATACGGTTTAACAAGCTGATAGGCTGAAGATCATGAATTGACGGGATTACTATTATACGATTAGGCAAAATGATTAGGCAAAATGTTGGAACAAAGGAATTGGAACGCTCTCACGGGTTTATGCTGTCAAACTCTGATGATGATCCGACGAACTGTGCCTCCGATGAGTAGATCCTGGGATCTTCCCGGTGGTAGATGACGTAATATGGCTTCAAAGTCTTCTTGTCCTGAAATCTTGACGACCTTTTCTTGTACTGCCCGTTGGGATTACTGCTTGCTTTCGAATGTCTTATTCCTGATGGCTAATTCCCCGAAGTCATCAGATCGAACGTCAGAATTGTCGAAATTCCATAGCATCGATATACCACAATTTTGAATAGCCATTAGATCAAGCGTCGGTTTCGCTGAAAAGCCATTGCAACTATAGTCCTATCCGTCGAATAAAAAAATACTATTCCGCCATCTTGGATGTTCCGCCATATTGGATTTAGAATGACGTCACATTATTTTTCGAGTTACTCTCAACAAGCCCTTTCATTTGATACCCATATTGCAGAAGTGCATAAAAAAGAACTATTCCGCCATATTGGATTTAGAATAACGTCATATTATTTTTCGAGTTACTCTCAACAAGCCCTTTCATTTGATATCCATATTGTAAAAATGCATTAAAAATAACTATTCCGCCATCTTGGATGGTCCGCCATATTAGATTTAGAATGACGTCATACAGCTTATCGTGTATTGTCATCCAAACTAAACGTGTGTACAAAATTTCAGCTCAATCGGTTAAAGATATTATGTATCTGCTTCAAAATTGAGTAACAAGATTCCACGCGATCAAACATACATACATACTCGTACATTGCAAGTTAAATAAAAGCTTTTAAAAAGAGAAACATTATTGAGAAAGAATTACATGTTATTGAGCAAAGCCTTTTTAAACTTTGTGCCTGAAAATATGTCGAGGTCACAATCGTAAAAAATGTCGTTACACTTTTTGAGAATATACGAAAGACGGGGCATTTCTACCGTACTTGGTACTTGGTACAGGAGCAAAAGGCTTATAATTATGAAGTCTAGCTGACGACCGGGGCATATTAATATTAATTGAAGACAGAAGCTGTGAGCAATCCACGCCTTGATTTAATATCTTAAATAAGAAAATTTGACCTGCAAAATCTCGACGCTAGTGCAAAGATTTCATTTTAAAGTGTATGATTAACTGTAAGCTAATTAATTTCATTTTCATATGTATACAGGATGCTGCTGCTTGTATTATCCTACAATTGGCATTGAATTGTAGGAGTTGGTAGTAAACAGTTTTAGTTTACATTAATACAGCTTGTTGTAGATTTTCTGTCTACATAATTTGTTTTTAATTGAAATATTGAATGCATTGCTTTTGCACCTTGCATAAACACACTTATTAAGAATAGTGTGGAGTAGTTTTGTACAATCAGCTGCTAGCTGAATAGTTTCATTCACATTAAGGTAATGCTCTGTGATGGGCAAAAAGTCTTGGATTTGACAGGATTAAAGGATAGGATCAGGAACACCGCTCAATGATAGACACAAAGTCTTGGATTTGATAGGATTAAAGGTTTAAGGAGTTCAGGACCATTTTGCTCCGTGTCATGCTCGAAGTCTTATAAGTCTTTGATTGAAATATTGAATGCATCGATGCTGCACCTCATATAAGCACACTTGTTAAGAATAGTGTGTATTAGTGTTGTATCATGTTGTATGATCAGCTGTTAGCTGAATAGTTTCATTCACATCTAGAAGGTAATGCTCTATGATAGACACAAAGTCTTGGATTTGACAGAAGTAAGGGATAGGATGTGTGTGTGGAATGTTTCCTATTTGTAAAATTTTCTATCTCCAGTATTTAGAGTACTTTTCCTCCAGGTGAGCTTACAAAATTCCACCCTGTATACAAAGTTGATACGACAGAGGGGCTTTTCTTTAAACTGAGTATACTAGGTACCATTTTCAAGCTCTGTACCAAAAATCAATTAAATAGGAGCAGTAGTTTAGTCGCAAATGATTTTTTAAGTTTTTGCCCCGTTTGAACACGATGTATCTTTCCTAACAGCTGATTATGTCTATACGCATAGGTCATGCACCTTAAAACGATAAATCTGAGTATAACCTATGCGTTGTTGCCGCTGTGACGCAAGTCACAAGTACAACCAAATATTTTCGCTAAAAAGATGACAATGCAAACAAGGAAGCAATAAATGCACACACACTTGCATTTTCATTACGAGAGGGACAATCATCTGCAAAACACCGCGTGTAAAAGAAATAGTAATAGGTCAGTGTGTTGCTATTGCATCCTAGCGATCGAGGGGCAGGGGTTGCGATCGGTAAGTGGGGCAGTGGGGCTTCTAAAAACTGGTTTTTTCAGTGCGCCGACGCTATTCTTTCGGAACGTACAAGATGTTACGTAACACGGTAGCACCTGCTCCGCTTCCGTTTTGTCGAACTCGCGCGCTGGCAATTGGGATTTTGTTTTGTTATTGTGTTTCTTTTTTTATTGTGACAGGACACGTAACTTGGGATTATTATTATTTAGTGTGTGTTTTTTTTTGTGATCGACTGCTTTTATTGTGATACGACACGTAATTAAACTTTGGGTTTGTGTGTGTGTGTGTGTAATTAAAGTGTTCAACAATGCCTCGTGTAACTTACACGGCGTTAGAATACACTGACATGATTTTTAATTAGAAAAATAAATAACATTATTCTCTGTCGGTATAATTTGTGCATTCATGTGAATGACACATCGAGAATTTAATTTTTTTGTGATTGTTGTACTTCAAAACCATACCTAACAAAAGCCGCGAGCCGAGGAGCCGCCGCGAGCGGAGGCGCCGCCCGCGCCACCGCCGCCGCGCCGGCGCGGGCCGGCGCGCGGCGGGCGGCCGCCCGCTTTGACGAGATAACACACGCCGACGCGCGCGACGTTGCCGCTGTTACCTAGGTATCTGTAGGTCAGTTAAATTTATTTTCAAAGGGTGGTTGCGTTTTACTCTGATTTGTAACCTATTTAGTTTGTTTGAAAAAAAAAAAAACTCATTTTAGGTGCTTTTTATTTTTATACCGTATCGAATTAATACTAAACACGTATAGTATACGTAGTGTTATTTAATGCCCCTCTGTCATATCAACTCTGTATATTTGGAATGTGCTAATTAAGCCCTTTAATTTGACACGCAACACGGCATCATAGTTCATGACTTTATGCCCTCTAGAGGGCGCCAATTTAATGTGAGGTCACATAGCCTTTAACCTGTGGACAATTAAGACGCTTCCAACGATACCTCATTTGTCAAATTATAATGAGGAGTTTAGAAGTTATAAGGTAGCAGATGAACTTACATACCGGTCAAAATCATAACCCTCTTTTTTGCTACGCCGTAGTCGGGTAAAAAGTAAACGGCTGCGGCGGGCGTAGCAAACAGCTACGACGAAGACCGTTTGCTGCGCCCGCCGTAGCTGATTACTTTATGACGTCTCGGTTGAATCTCACTACTAATATTAACCGAGTTATTCTGCAACTCGACGTCGCGCGCACCGTTACATTATCAAAATCAAGATGATGAAACAATGCAGAGCTCAAATTCAAGAGGATATTGTGTGGATTGGCTCTCGACGCTCGAGTGCCACCTTTGAGTGTCGGACGCCCTCCTCGCCCCCCGCCGCCGGCTCTCACCCTGCACGTCCTCACTCAAACATCAACGAGATATACAGACGAACAGGTGTCGTTTCACCCACATTCTGTTTTACAGTCAAATCTCCAGTGATGCAACGTTTGGACTAAGCTATAGCAAAGATTTTATTATTGTCAATTATGTTTGTTTCTTTCTCAGAAAAGTACATACCCATGTCATGACATGTCATGTCGGGCCATTATTCAAGTTATAATAATATTATAGCGGCACAGTTGTAAGGCGAGGAAGCGCTCCGCCCTCACTTAATTATTACGCGCGTGGCGCCGGATATCGGCAACGTTCGCGCAATAAAAAGCGGATCACTGACATATTACCTTCAGACGTCACACATGGCGTACGACGTGTTCGCGATAACGTTGCTATGTAGGTACTTGATCGCGTATTATGTTGACCGAAGCCTGCATAGTGGTGATGGTAAAGGCATGTTACATGTTTTTCCATATCTCTCTGTTCCAAGATGACTACCCTTCCATTAGTATTTTTTTCTTCTAGCTTGTCGAATGTAATTTTTTATATTATACTAGCTGCCCGCCCCGGCTTCGCACGGGTAGCACCACGGTAGCACTGAGTACTTATCTACGGCGCACCTACCTACCTATCCTACCTACCCTGCCTACCTACCTATCTACCTACCCTACCTTCCCCACCTACCCATCCTACCCCACCTACCCCACCTACCCCGCTGTTCGATCCTTATTATCGAATTGAGGGTAGTTGGTAAATCATCACCGAACCTGCTCACGACCTACGTCGCGGAGATATGCATCTGTGGTGGACAGTACGATTTTGCGCCTTGAGCATTCGATATTCCCATTAATACAAATTTAGTACACAGCAGATCTATTATACGATTTCAATGTGAACTAGAACTGACTATTAACTAATTCTACAATTTCTGCGTGCATCCGAAAATTAAACTAGTCAGCTAACAGCTGATCATGCAATATCAATTAAACAAATCGCAAGTAAAATACCTAAAGCCCAGCTATGCTTTGTTTCACAAAGACAATCTACATTTCAATTTAAGTCAAACCTCAGAGTAATAACTAACATAGAGGGAGCGTGAAATTTCAGTATAGTTATACTGTTTATACTTATGACAAATTCAGTGTGAAAAACAAAGACAAATATATAGTTATAAGGGTTGCTTATGGCAAGGCTGTCCACTTTTCTTGTCTCGGTAGTGATGTGCCGTATTTTGCAGAGGTATCGATATTAATTTATTTTAGACAGGAAATTTACTTATTGAATTGAATGTACGTTAGTGTCATGTCATACATTCCATGGATGATAAAATCAAAGAATACATTGTTTGTTTAAAAACGCTCTGGTTCCAACACGCTTTTACATGTGTTCCTATTCTTCTTCTTGTCGTGTGAGCTGCAAGGTCTATCAACCAAACACTGATGTCAGTTTTTTACCGCTTTCCAAGCTCCAATGTTAGTAACGACCATTAGTTCACAGCTTATCTTTCTTTCCGAAGCATGAACCCATCTTACTTTTCTTTTTACCGGCTTCTAAAAAAAGGTTATCAATTCAATACGTATGTATCTAATATTGTTGGAATTGCACAATATTCATATAAGTTACTCTTTGTGGCCTTCTAAACAAGTGTGCAAAATTTCATAAGAGGTATCGATACCGACTTTCGAAACGAAAGTAATTTTTGTTTTTAGTGTTTTGCTTTGGAAGTCGGTTAATTTTTTGGGGAAAAGTTTTTTTACCTTAAATTAATGTAATGGAATAGAAACAAAACGGATTTTTATTTAATATTTGGGGATAAACAATAAAATAAAGAGAGAAGAAAGCAGTTTAAATTATTCGATTTTCAATCGAATAATTAAACTGCTTTCTTCTCAACTCAAACTCAAAGCATTTATTTCAATTAAACCATTTACGGGCACTTTTGAATTGTCAAGGGAATCGGTCAGTCAGAAATATGAAGCTAATTGTCCATTCCAAAGCGTAATAGGTACCTATGGAGAAGAACGGGCAAGAAACTCCACAGACGCTCTTTTATATAAAAAAAATTGTTACAAAATATTCGTTACATCATTCATGTTGAAATTATACATGTGAGAACAATGTAGAAAGACGTGCACGTTAAAAGCGTCCGTAATAAAAAGATAAATAAAGGAGATAAATAAAAAAAAGAACAATTCAAAAATTTAAATCAGCCATGGCAGCTAAGAGTTGGCCAGTCCCAACTGACGGCGCCCGTTCACGAACATGACGCATGTATCAGCACCATTCAGCTCAACCATACAATTAAATGCAAAATTTCTGAAAACAACAAAGAAAACTAACTTGGTGTGTTGTGTTACTTGTGTTTTATTTACTATACTATATTTATAGCCAAAAATACATTTCAATATACATTAGGTAAAGTATATATGTAGTAAAGTAAAACAATTAGTAAAGGTTAACACGGTCACAGTCCCCATAGAAACCATTTAGTAGACACCTTTTTTTTTGGTGGGATTTTGGCAAATAACTTATCGCGCTCTGGGCGGAGCGGGAGGGCGCATCAGACTCTTACTGACTAAAACCCACCCGTGTTCCTTCAATTGCCTGTACGTTGCCAGGGGCCACGGTATCCCTTTCGGACTTTCCCGAGATTTTAGTCGAACCCTCAAACCGGCAAGAAAAACACCCGAAGAAACAAGAAAAACATTTTTTTTCACGGAGCTTTAGGGCACAGAACTGTGAACGTTTTGTGATAGGTAAAACATAACGCAAATTGATCACTAAGTGAGCGCACGTGAAGATGGCTTTACTTACCAATCATAGGGATGGTATTTTAACCTTCTCCATTTATCGCTACTTACAAATCAGTCGTTCGTAAAATGTTTAGAACATACTCGGCTATGCTTAGTTCAATAATTTCTGGCTCTTGGAATCACTTTACAATAATTGTCTTTCTCATTTGAAGGTATACTCAAAAAGAAAACTTTTCCAATTTATCGGCATAAAATTATCATATCGATAAAAAGTATCTCCATCACTAGCATAACATAACCTCACAATTTAACTATTTATTTTTTTGAAAATTATTTCGCGATCATGACATAATTTGTAATAAAGATAGTTTGAAGAGATCATTATCATTCTAATATGTATGTTATTAGTGATGACGTCCAAATATTTCGCGTGATTTTATATGAAAACTGTAAAAAAACACTTACCGATAAAAGCTTACTAATTTATTATAATAATAATAATAATAACCCCACCGCCGTATCTCCACGTTGACGTCGTGGTGGGGCTTGCGCGCTCCAAACTCTAGGTCTGTGCCGGTAGAATTTACTTTGCCGACACAGATCTAGGGTGAGGGGCCAGACCAAGAGAGATACAGAAACCCGCAGGGCAGCATGTGGCGAGCTGTTGGGCAGTAGCGACCCCACGGACCCTACCTCCCGGGAGAAATTTTGTTCCTCACCTCTGGCTTGCCTTTATTGGCCGGCTGGAGTGAACACTGACGAGGAACAGAGCTCCCACCTCATTCTTGCCTTAATTGGTCGGCTTGAGTGGAGATTCGCAAGAGCAAACGTGCTCGGAGGAAGGAAGTATTCCAGTAAGTGCTCGTAGGGATCTTGACCATCTTCCGGGCTCTGGGATTGTTCTGAAAGCCGTGGAATACCTCTCCACTCCTCAACCACCTCAGGACATGTTGCCCCCTTGTCGCTACGTCACTATGTGCTAGCGACAGTTTTCGGGGGCCCGTTATTGAGTGTGCAAGTCACCCCCTGCCATTTTTTCCGTGTATATTATATATCATTGATCAGGCAGGGGCCATAGTCCTTCCATAGTCCCAGGTCTCCAGTCAACTTAAGCCGCCCAAACCCATAGTCCAATATCTTTGTTTCCATATCCTGCAATAGTCCTACACCAACCGGGGGTTGTCCTTGGGTGCTTGGGGTTGTACTTGCAATTTGCATAGTGCATACAGGGATAATCGTCGGTTGGTGCCTCATTTCAATGAAACGCCTGACGGGCCTCTGCGAGTTGGCTTCGGCCCCACGTACGCCTTCCAAAGGTCCGGGATCCCAGGGTCCCGAGAAACGTGAAAGAAAAAAGAAATAATAATAATAATGATGCCGCCACGAGTGCATTCTGGCGCAGCATATGGTCGGTACCCGTCTGTCACGCTGAGGCTGGCTGGATGCAGGATGTCGAGCGAGTGTGTGAAACTATACCAGAAATGGATAAGGTGGAAATCACGCCATTAGATATAGCCAGTGCAGCCCGTCCGTTACCGAACTGGAAATCACCGGGACCCGACGGACTGCACAACTTTTGGCTAAAATGGCTAATTAGTTCACACACTTGCCTGGCATCTCAATTCCAGTCATCCTTAGAGACTGGGTCGCTACCACAGTTCCTTACAACAGGCGTTACCCACCTGCTCCATAAGTCAGGTAGTCCCGCGGAACCCAAGAATTATAGACCGATCACATGTTTGTCGACGGTTTATAAACTTCTTACATCCATTTTGAGAGCGAAAATTAACACACACATTGACAATAACTCGGTTATGTCTGCCTCTCAAAATGGATGTAGGAATGGGTCCCGCGGAACTAAGGAGCTACTCCTCATTGACATGGCCATAAGCCAACAGGTTCGCCGATCCCGCAAGGATCTGTCGATATGCTGGATAGACTATAAGAAGGCCTACGACTCGGTGCCACATACATGGCTCATGAGGGTGCTGGAGTTGTACAAGATAGATGCAACTCTGCGCACCTTCCTGATGTCGTGTATGGGGCAATGGAGGACGGTCCTTCGCTACCCAGGATGTCAACAGATCCAGGGGAATGATGAGCCTGTATGGATTAAACGGGGAATATTTCAGGGCGACAGTTTGAGTCCACTTTGGTTCTGCTTAGCCCTGAATCCTCTAAGCACACTGCTGGAGGATTCAGGTCTGGGCTATCGGTTGAGGAGAGGTGGTCAGGTCATATCTCACCTCCTCTACATGGATGACTTGAAACTCTTTGCCCCCAACAAATCGCGACTGATGGAGCTACTGAAGGTAACTGAAACATTCAGTAGCGCCATCAGGATGGAATTTGGTGTGGACAAATGTGCAGTCATGCATGTAAAGCTAGGGGAGATTATGGAATCCGAGGGAACTCAACTCTCGGACTCCATACACCTTAGATCCCTCTCCTCAGCCGAAAGCTATAAGTACTTGGGTATGTCGGAAGCGTTAGGCATCAACGTTGCTGACATGAAGCAATCGTTGAAGGAGCGCTTCTTTGGTCGCCTGAAGAAGGTTTTAATTAGCCTTCTTTCGGGCGGAAACAAGGTGCGCGCCTACAACGGTTGGGTCATGCCGGTTTTGATGTACTCTTTCGGCATACTCAAATGGACTCAGACCGAACTCGACGCCCTGGACAGAAGGGTCCGTACACTCCTAACCGCAAACCGGATGCATCACCCACGTTCATCGGTGATGAGACTGTACATCCCACGGAAGTGCGGGGGTCGAGGCTTTTTAAACGCTAAGACCCTCCACAACCGCGAGGTGTGCAGCCTCAGGGATTATTTTTGTAAAGCCGAAGTGGGTATGCACCGGGATGTGGTCGCAGTGGACAAGGGACTCACCCCGCTCTCCATGGCTAAAGAGAACTGGCGCAAACCTGTAATACTTACTACAGATGACCGCAAGGAGGTATGGCAGAGCAAGGAGCTTCACGGGCGCTACTATCGGGCTCTTCATGAGCCTGGTGTAGATTTCTTAGCGTCCGTATCCTGGCTACGTTTCGGTGACCTTTTCGGGGAAACTGAAGGTTTTGTCTGTGCAATTATGGATGAAGTTATCTTGACGAATAACTACCGGAGACATATTATGAAGGACGGGACGGTTGACGTGTGTCGGGCATGCCATCGTCCGGGTGAGTCCATCAGACATATTATCTCTGGTTGTTCGCGTCTGGCTAACGGCGAGTACTTACACAGGCATAACCAAGTGGCCAGGATTATTCACCAGCAACTTGCTTTGAAATATAAACTTGTTGACTCTGAGGTACCGTATTACAAGTATGTGCCCGACCCAGTTCTCGAAAATGACCATATCACGTTGTACTGAGATCGGTCTATCATTACTGACAGGACTATTGTTGCCAATAAGCCTGATATAGTGGTGATAGACCGATTAGCGCGCCGCGCAATGATAGTCGATGTTACCATCCCACATGACGGGAACCTCGTGAAAGCTGAGAAAGAGAAACAAATAAAATATCTCGACTTAGCACACGAGGTTGTTGACATGTGGAATGTGAGCTCGGCTATCATTGTACCGATTGTCGTAACGGCCAATGGCCTGATGGCCGAAAGCCTCGACCAACATCTTTCGAGGCTCTCGTTAGGCGGTTGGATCAAGCGCCTGATTCAGAAGGCAGTACTCCTCGATACGGCTCGCATTGTGAGGAGGTTCCTGTCTCTGCAGCCCTAACCACCGGTAGCTTGGACCTTGCTCCCGACACCGGCGGAATACTATTTTTTATATTTTTAAATGTTTTTTATATAGTTTTTAAGAAATATTTAAAAATGTATTTTATATGTTAAAATGTTAATAAAGATAATAATAATAATGGCAACACCGTGTCAACTGCACGTCTTGTTTTTTACAGTCTTCGTAATAAAATATTAATTCACACGCAGTTCTACAAGAGTTTGTTAAATTTTAAGTAAACCGTATCCACAAAGCAATAATTCATTAAGGAGATAAATATACACCAAAATGTAAAAGAATTTTAATAAAAACTGCCGAATCGGAGGTGACATGACAGGTGTCACCTCCGATAACAGAACAATGAACACAACAGGAAAATAAGAAAATCAAGACAATGTTGACAAGATCGGCCACACGTCGAGCACGCCTACCACCTCCGGACTCGTCGCTCAGCTCCGCCTCGCCACCGCCGGTACCCAGCCCCACTGTGAACGCTGGGACGACACCAGCCGCGGCAGTTGCGTCGAGCTCGAGCGACGAGTATTTCTCTCCGCCCACGACGCCACCACCTGTTCGTCGACGGGGAAGACACCGGCCTCCGGACGGCTTAGGACCTCGAGGCCCACCGGCCTCTGATAGGGTCCCAGCTCCCGGCGGATGTGTGCAGCGCATGAGATGGACACAATCCATCAACGAGAATGTCATGCGCTCATACTATGGGGCTACAGAGGGGGGAAACAACCTGACCGCGTACCGTGTCCGGATGCTCTCTCTTTTTCAGGTGCTTGAGCCAGCTGTCAACGTTTCGGCACAACGACTGTCGGATCAGGTGCGGGTCATCCAGCGTAATCATATGTTGGATGACGCTGTACTTGATCGCCTGCGAAATGAAATGCAGAGTAGCCATGTCATCGCTCCCCCGCCGCAGAGTGTTATTGTAGTACCGCCACAGGACACTACAATTCAAGCTGACGAGAGGATTGATGACAGGGCTACAAACGTAAGTACCCAATGCAATGAGGAATTGAGGAGTGCTTTGGAGGGTGCGATTCGGGAATATCGATTCATGTCGCCCGGACTTAGACCACGTTTACCTCGTTTGCCCATGCATAACAAAAATAGGGCGCTGGTGGCGGTTCTGGATTCGCAGTTGTCAAACTATTTTGATGATTGCGAAGACCTCACTGATACTCATTCAATTCTGTACTGCGCGGCTGTAGCAGCATGTCGTGTAGCTCACGTAAAATTTTCAAATGACTCTAGAGCTACACGACCGAAACCAGCCGTACCAGCTTGGCAGTGCAGAATTGAGCGCCGTATTGGTGGGGCCAGAGCGCTCATCGGCAAACTTATCTGCTTCAGGGAGGGCAATACTCGCCCTAGAGTGATGCGCTTTGTGAGGCGGGCGTTCTCAGGGACTGATATTCGTCCTGAGGACTATGTGTCCCATGTCACAGAGCGCATCGACTTCCTGAAGCAGAAAGTGTATGCATGGGCTAACCGTATTCGTAGGTATAAGCGGCGAGTGGAGCGATATACTCAGAATCGCACCTTCCAGAGTGATGAAAGGTGGATTTATAGGGCTTGGGAGCGACCGGACCAAGGTGTTGCTGACGCGCGCCTTCCGGATGATGATGCCATGTGTTCTTTCTGGCGGAGTATCTGGTCGGCGCCTGTCAACCACACCGAAGGTGATTGGACTAGAGAAGTCGAGCGAGCCTGCGATCCAATACCAGAAATGGGGGCTATTACCATCTGCCCCCAAGATGTAGCTCGTGCAGTTCGTCCGTTGCCCAACTGGAAGTCTCCAGGGCCGGACGGGCTGCACAATTTCTGGATCAAATGGTTCAAAAGGTCGCACGCTCGCTTGGCGGCTCAGTACCAGACTGCTTTGGAGTCTGGTTCGCTACCCCAGTTCCTAACGACAGGAGTTACCCACCTGCTCCATAAATCTGGTAGCACCGCGGAACCCAAAAATTATAGGCCGATCACGTGTTTACCGACGGTCTATAAAGTTCTTACTTCCATTTTGAGAGCTAAAATTAACAAACATATAGACACCAACTCCATCATGTCTGCCTCTCAAAATGGATGTAGGAACGGGTCCCGCGGTACTAAGGAGCTACTCCTCATTGATATGGCCATTAGCCAACAGGTTCGCCGTTCCCGAAAAGATCTATCGACCTGCTGGATAGATTATAAGAAGGCCTATGACTCGGTGCCACATACATGGCTCAGGAGGGTGCTGGAGTTGTATAAAGTAGATGCAACTCTGCGCACCTTCCTGATGTCGTGTATGGGGCAATGGAGGACGGTCCTTCGCTATCCAGGATGTCGCAATATCCAGAGGAATAGCGAGCCGATAAGGATTGAGCGAGGCATATTTCAGGGCGATAGTTTGAGTCCGCTCTGGTTCTGCTTAGCCCTGAATCCTCTAAGCACATTGCTAGAGGATTCAGGTCTAGGCTATCGGCTGAGGAGAGGTGGTCAGGTTATATCTCACCTTCTCTACATGGATGACCTAAAACTCTTTGCCCCCAACAATTTGCAACTGATGGAGCTACTGAAAGTAACTGAAACTTTCAGTAGCGCCATCAGGATGGAATTTGGTGTCGACAAATGTGCGGTCATGCATGTAAAGCGAGGGGAGATTGTGGAATCCGTGGGAACACAGCTCGCGGATTCCATAAACCTTAGAGCCCTCTCCGCATCCGAAACCTATAAGTATTTGGGTATGTCGGAAGCGTTGGGTATCAATGTTACTGACATGAAGCAATCACTGAAGGAGCGCTTCTTTGGCCGCCTGAAGAAAGTATTCAATAGTCTTTTATCAGGCGGAAATAAGGTGCGCGCCTTCAATGGTTGGGTCATGCCGGTTTTGATGTACTCTTTTGGCATACTCAAATGGACTCAGACTGAACTCGACGCCCTGGATAGAAGGGTGCGTACGCTGCTGACTGCATATCGAATGCACCACCCACGGTCATCGGTAATGAGACTGTATATCCCGCGAAAGTGTGGAGGTCGAGGCTTTTTAAACGCTAAGATCCTCCACAATCGCGAGATATGCAGTCTCAGGGAATATTTCCTAGAAGCCGACGTGGGGATGCATCGAGATGTGGTCGCGGTGGACAAGGGCCTCACCCCGCTCGCCATGGCTAAAGAGAACTGGCGCAAGCCTGTAGTGCTTGACACTAACGATCGCAGGGAGGTATGGCAGAGTAAGGAGCTTCACGGACGCTTTTTCCGGGCCCTACATGGACCCGATGTAGATTTTCTAGCGTCCGTAGCCTGGCTGCGTTTTGGTGACCTCTTTGGGGAAACCGCAGGTTTTGTCTGTGCAATTATGGACGAAGTTATCATGACGAACAATTACCGTAGATTTATTGTGAAAGACGGCACGGTTGACATCTGTCGGGCATGCCACCGTCCGGGAGAATCAATCCGACATATTATCTCCGGCTGTTCTCGTCTAGCTAACGAAGAGTACTTGCATAGACACAACCTTGTAGCCAGGATTATCCATCAGCAACTTGCTCTGAAATACAATCTTGTGGAATCGGAAGTGCCGTATTACAGGTATGTGCCCGACCCAGTTCTCGAAAATGGAAATATCACATTGTACTGGGATCGATCCATCATCACTGACAGGACTATTGTTGCGAATAAACCTGATATAGTGGTGGTGGATCGAGTAGAGCGGCGCACAATGATTATTGACATAACGGTCCCGCATGACGGGAACCTCGTGAAAGCTGAGAAAGATAAACAAATCAAGTATCTTGACTTGGCTCACGAGGTTGTCGACATGTGGGATGTGGACTCAGCGATCATTGTGCCGATAGTCGTATCAGCCAATGGCTTAGTTGCCAAGAGCCTCGACCAACACCTAACGAGGCTCTCGTTGGGCAGCTGGATCAAGGGCTTGATTCAGAAAGCGGTACTGCTGGACACGGCTCGCATTGTCAGGAGGTTCCTCTCTCTGGAGCCCTGACCGCCGGTAGCTTGGACCCTGTTCCCGATACCGGTGGGCTACTATTTTTTATATTTTTAAATGTTTTTTTTAATGAATTTTATAAAAATATTTAAAAATGTACTTAATAAGTTTATAAATGAATAAATGTAATAATAATAAAAATAAAAATCTTTATTGTAACAAAAACCTTAGACATTGCTTAAAACTAGGATACATATTGTTTTCTTTCCGTTACGAATGTGATTTACACGATAACACAAAACAAGCCATGTTAACAGCCTATTGATCTGTCCTTTATACCTATTTTTTTTAGAAAATTGTGCATATATCTATAATTTTGAATAAAATAATGACCAACACCTCAACCAGCACACGTACTGAAATTCACGACGTAATATACGACTAAATCAAACACTTTATACGGTTAACCGTGTACTAAGAAACTATTGTGCTTTTTTAATTGGTCGTGTAAAAAGAGACCAATTATGACCGTTTGACAATTTCGGAACGTCCATTTAGTTTTAGCATATACGAATCCATATGCATTTGTCTCTTTTAAGTGTACAATCTGCGCCATAAGAGAGAAGAGCTTAGATATATCGTAATTTGTCTCTAATTTGTAGGCTCCCTCTATGCTTTAGATATTACTCTGAGAGTCAAACTGAATAGATGTCAGATCTATTACAAGCTTTCAATGTTAACTAAACTGTCTATTACCAAATCCTACAATTAGTTGAATATTGTAGAATAATAGAAGCAACAATAATCTGCCGACAAAATTTATCTCCACTGTTTCAGATAACAACCTACACCTACTCAACTCTACAATAAGGGCATCGGCAGGTGCAAAGCGCGCACCGCCGATCTTTCTTTTTTTTTTTAGGCTGGCAACACTGGTAGCCGGTCGTCAAAAAACGGTCTCCTAGGTTAATTAATTTAGAAAATTTGTAAAAGTGTTATAATTATGTTAAATTAGTGTACTATAGTCGTACCTAGTTATTAATTAATATATTCAGTGATTATACAGTGTTTTTTGCGTGAACTTCACATAAAAAGGATTTATGTAAACCGGCTGTCAACTCAACCAACCCAACGGTGACGGATTTCAAAATTTCATCAATCCCGGGGAGTATTTTGTTTTTATTTAACTTATTCTATATAATATTTACATAACCCAGAACATCACAAAATACTGCTCAGGTTTCTGAGCTACGTCCATCACACACCGGCACCGTTTATGCCTCCTTTTGCTTGACAACTAGTGGAAGCAAAATCGAAGTCGAAAACATTCGCCCAGACAATAAACACTGCATAATTTACTGCACAAAAAATAGGCTCATTAGGCCTTATTGTTTTTCTTACTATTAAACCTACAGTTTTGTGTCAAAAACTTGCATTGTTAATCTAGTTTCTTTAAAAGCAGTGTAGGTACTTATTCCTTTTAACTTCACTTTTGTTTACAATTACACATAACTGTACAATATTATTAAGAAATACCTCTGATATGTTAAATCACTGTATTAGTGCCAATTCATCTAATTAATGTTAAAACTGGAGTTTCAATCACTTTGAAATAGTAGGTAGTAGGTACCTACCCCCATCCAATTTGTAAACTTTATTTTGTGGTTTTTCCCTTTTATTATTTTAGAATAAATAATTATCCTCCCTTATTTGACATTACACACTCTTCATAACTTTTAGTGCTTTGTTTTCCTTCAATTCTAAATAATATTTAATTTTATTCTCCCAATATTCCCTTCATCTTAGTACTTACTATCCACATCTTATCTCTCTCTCTTATTCCTTTTACTCACTTGGCTTTCTCTTCTCTCATTCCAGGGTGCCTCTAGGGTTGGCTTGTCAATATGTTGACCCGTAGAGCTGCATCCTTGGAGGAAAAATTGAAGGCTACATTGAAAGAGTTGGAATGTAGTAAAAACCAGTGCGTTCAGCTGCTACAGGAAAGGGAAGACAGCGAGGTAGAAGTACTATATATTAATAACAAGAAAACTGAACTTAAGAACCAGTTGGCCGAACTACATATTCAGCATGTGGACATACTCGACCAGCATCAACAACTTCGTCAACTTGTGTAAAATTTCCAGCAATGTAGTGACACCCACGAACTGGCTTTGAGACGGATATCTGAATTGGAACTGGAATTAAGCAGGGTCCACAACTCAATAACCCGTTTAGAAACTCTCAAAGCCAGTGAAGAGTCTGCGATCACCTGCAGTCTTTATGTTGGTAGCGGGTCTGGACCCACATGTGTTCAGCCAATGGTAACAATAGACTTAACTGATGATACTACGAGTATCACTAAATGCAATGTTTTTACTAGCCATAATAAGTTGAAAAGATATATTAAAATTAATAGATTAATTAGCAAAATTCAAAAATCACTAAAACGCCAAAAAGTTAACAAATTAAATACAAAACTTAGGCAAAAAAATCTAAATTTAATTCAAGAATTAAAGAAGTGTAATAGTGAATTACAATTATGTAATACTATGTATGATACTGACACTCAGCACCTACAGGATGAATTGTTTGTTAGGGAATATGCTCTAAAGGATATCTTTAGTAAATATGAGGCTTGTCAACAAGATCTAAGTAAGCGTATGCAGGAGGCTAATGAGTTGGCAGACCTGGTCAAGTACAATGCAGAGAGGTATGAGTCTCTGACAAATAACCTCTCTTTTAGCTGCGCCTCCTCTCAGGAAACTCAGCCTGAAGTTGTTACGCCCACACCCTCAGTGGTTCAGAATGTAGGTAGCTGTATTAATAATGTTATTAATAGTAGGAATAATTTGATTAACACAACTTATGTATTTTCTGACAAATTTGGTCAAGGTTTTGGTAGAGTATTTAATCAGTGCTCACAACAATATGTTATAAATAATTGTTTACCCGGTGCCAGTGTTAGCCAATTAATTAGTAGTATTAAATTGACAAAAATAAACCCCGGTTCAACTGTTATTTTAATAAATGGGGATAGTTTAACTGTAAGAAAAAAGGACATAATTGAATGTGTCCATTTGATGTTACATCTTAATGAGACCAATAGTTGTAAATTTATTTTCTGTGCCTTGCCTTATTCTCAATATTTGTCTGATGAGCAAAATAGGCACATTTATAATTTAAATATGTTAATTTATAATAGGACATGTCGTCACAGTGACGCTATTTTATATTTTGATTGTAATCAATTTATTACTGATTACAAACTGACAAATTATACAATGTATTTGCCACCTAATTGTAGGAGACAAATTGCTAATCTCTTAGCATACAATATACAGAGTGACACTGGACCTGTAGTATACCACCGATTACTGTTAGTAGTGGTACTAACACTACTTTTGATACGCCTTATAGTTTAAACTATTAGGAGCGACAACGGGTGAGCCGCATATTTTGAATGTTATTTATCAAAATATGCAGGGTCTGTCCGGCAAAGAGCTAGAGTTAAGTTTATTTATAGAGAACTATGATGTTCAAGTGTTATGTTTGACTGATTTTGACTGGTTGAAAGAACATGAAGTAGTGTTTATCAATGATGATAATTTTACTGTACAAAGTGCGTTTGAAAGGAAAAGCGCCATTCGCGGTGGATCTTTAGTTCTTGTTTCAAACAAGTTGAAATGTAAACAACGTTTAGATTTAGTTAATCTTTCCATCGAGCGTACTATTGAGTTGTCTTGTGTTGAACTCGAGCGATACGTTATAATTTGCGTTTATCAACCCCCCTCTGGTGATTTTATTAGTTTCGAATCGGTAATGGAGGATTCACTCAATAGGTTAATATCAAGTAATAAAAGTATAATTTTATGTGGAGATTTTAATATTAATATTTTAGATGTTACTCCATTAAGTATTAGACTTCATAATCTGTTCAGGTCTTATAATTTAATAAACTTGTTTTTTGAACCTACTAGGATCACGGCATCTTCTTCAACTTGTCTAGATAATATATTTAGTGATTGTGATGCCAAAAATAGAATAGTGTTAAGTGACTTAACGTCTGACCACTGTGGTTTATTAGCTAGCTTCCCCATGCCATTACATAAAAAGCCGCATAAAATAGAATGCAGGGCTTATACAGCTAGTCGTTGCAATAAGTTTAAAAATAATATAGCTCAAAGAATTACACCATCTATAGTAGAACACCTGAATCCCAATGAAATCTATGGAGCCCTTATTGATGTTGTGCAAAAAGAGTACCAATCTACTTTCAAGTCCAAAACTATTCAAATTAATGACACCTCCGTTGGCTTTAACCAATGGGCCACTCCAGGAATTTATAAAAGTAGAGAGAGACTATACGAGTTATATGGTTTGAAAAAATACAGATTTGATACTCCTTTCCTAGAGTATGTCAAAAATTATTCAAAATTATTTAAAAAGGTGTGTGTTTTTGCTACATTGAAATTTTTAAGCGATACAATAAAAAAATCCAATAATAAAGTAAAAACCACTTGGAAAATTAAAAAATTAACGCATGGGAGAACTCGCAAAATGCTATTGGGGTTTTCTGTGATCTCTCCAAAGCCTTTGATTGCGTGTACCATGACACGCTTTCGCGTAAACTGCGTCATTACGGTGTGCAAAACGAAGCTCTCAACGTTTTAAATTCGTATTTACATAACAGGTCCCAATGTGTAGATGTTGATGGTGTGAAATCTTCTGGGCTACCAGTTCAGTTAGGTGTACCTCAAGGCTCAATACTGGGTCCATTCTTGTTCTTAGTGTAAATCAATGACTTACCATTATATTTAAAGGGTATCTGTGAAGTTGTACTGTTTGCAGATGATACCTACCAACCGTCACACATCTTGAGTAAATTAGACCCTCACCATCCTCCACTTTTGTATTGTATTGAATCATCTAATTGTGCTTGGCTCCGTAATAAAGACAAAATGAATTATTTTAAAGCAGACTTTACGGCAATCTTAAGGGAACTAGGGAACACTGACTGGGAATCAATGTTTTCTACTTGTTGTAGTCTTGATGACACGGTGTCTGTCTTTTATGAAACTGTTAATGCCGCGATAGAGAGCTATGTTCCGAGACGCTCACTTAAGCAATGTAAATATCCTCGCTGGTTTTCCCCGTCTCTTATTAAATTAATTGCTGAGAAAGACAAAATCAGAAAACGATACCGCAAGTTTAACAACCCGCGCGACAGAATAGAATTTACAATACTACGCGAACGATGTTCTAAATTATTTGATATCTGCCACAAAACGTATAAACGCAAAATAGAACAGGCTGTGACTAAAAGTGCTAAAGTGTTCTGGCAATATATTAAGGAAAAACGCAACAATAACTCCTCATATCCTGAACGTATGCATCTTAACGGAATTTTTGGTGAAAATGGTACCAATATTGCCAATCTATTTGCTTCTTACTTCTCCTCAGTATACCATGACGATTCCCAAGTATTGATCAACACTACCACTGCAATTAACGACTCTTTATCTTGCTACATAAAGTTTACTCCTAGGGAGATATTTGATAAGCTGATTCAGCTTGATGCTAATAAAGGTGCAGGCCCTGATTCAATACACCCCTATTTTTTTAAAACGGTGTGCCAACGTACTGGCTGCACCTTTAGCCAAAATCTACAACCGCTCTCTTGCCGAAGGAATTTTTCCAGAAGAATGGAAGAAATCTAGAATTGTTCCAGTTTATAAGAAAGGCGATCAGGACAGCATTAAAAACTATAGACCCATTGCTATTCTTTCAACCTTGGGCAAAATTTTTGAATCCCTTATATATCCTGTTATTTATCAACATGTTAGTTTTATCTCAACTCATCAACACGGTTTTAGAAGTAGACGTTCCATTGAGACTAAATTATCTTGTTTTATTTCTGATTTGTCAAAAGATATTGATGGAGGATATCAAGTTGATGCGATATACACCGACTTTTCCAGTGCTTTTGATAAGGTAAATCATCAACTGTTATTACAAAAGCTGGAATGTTATGGTATCCACGGTCCCCTTCTTGCCTGGTTTAAATCATATTTGAGCGGAAGAAAACAAGTTGTTTCAGTCGGAGGTCATGAATCTATTATGTATTATGCCAAATCTGGAGTGCCACAGGGCTCGCACGTGGGTCCCCTACTTTTCATCATATTTGGCAACGATCTTGCGTCTCGAATTGGCTGCGACTTTTCTTTTTATGCTGATGATCTCAAAATCTATAAAAAAATAGAGTCACCGATAGATGCCAGTCTACTCCAACACGATCTTGATCAAATCAGTCTCTGGTGTAAATCTAACGGGATGACCTCGAATGCGGCCAAATGCTTTTGCATCCGTTATAGTCGAAAATTACAGCCATTACTTTCCCCTTACAATATAAATAACACTACCTTACAAGAGCTTTCTGAAATTCATGACCTAGGCGTTATTATAGACCAAAAACTAAAGTTCACCTCTCATATCTCAGAAATTGTTAAAAAATCGGCTCAAATGCTTGGTTTCATCAATAGAAATGCAAAGTCTTTTGAGGTCAAAACTAAAATTATCCTTTACAATGCTTTGGTGCGTTCTCATCTAGAATTTGCCAGTATAGCATGGAATCCCATGTACGCTGTACATTCGCAGCGTCTCGAGAATATCCAACGTACAACAACAACAACGTATCATGTTATCAGTCCCTTATAATCTCCCTAGACGGCCAATATCCAGACTTTTTGAACCACCCACCTGTAGAAATAACATTGGGAGACATTCGCCAATATCTAGAATGTGTGTTCAATTCAACGAACTCAACACTAAACTACCTGAATTAGATGTATTCTTTGGTTCCCTGCCGCAATTCAAAACCCTCTTGCGCAGTCATTTAAACAAACATTTAAATGGCCAATTGTCAGTTTAGTTAGTTTTTTTTTTTAAATTTAATTATATTTGTGGAAGTCTGTTTTTTTTTGTTCTGTTTTAGACCTAGGTCAACGCTGTTTTTTTTTTTTTGTTAATGATTTTATTTTATTTTCCATTTTAATTAATATAATTTTGTGTAATTAAAGAAGGTTGCTTTGTTATATGTAAATGTCGTGTACACCTGTAATTGGTATACAATGTCGCCCATGGGCATGTGACCGCCCGTATTTATCTGAATATTCATGACAAATTATCGAAATAAACTTTAAAAGGGGGGTCTATCTTTAATTATTTTTATTATTTTTTAATTTTTTCTTATTTTTATTTTTATTATTTTTCAGTATCCCGCTATGATTTCATGGATTTACATTTGTGTTTTTTTAAATAAATACTGTTTTTTTTGGAGAAAAAAAAATCTTCACGTCCGTTTTTTTTTCATAGTCTACAAATTTTACTAAATTTTTTTAGTTAATCCGATGAAATAACTCATAAGCTATTAGAAATAATAAACAGAATCCAAATCGAGCCAATAACATAGAAGATATGGCAAACGCTACGAAAAACATAAAAAATTGAATAACATGAAAAATATTAAAGATAGACCCCCCCCCTTTTAAAGTTAATTTTCGATAATTTTTCATGAATATTCAGAAAAATACGGGTGGTCACATGCCCATGGGCGACATTGTATATATAAGAGCCCATATTTGTTAACTTTGATATGTAATGTAAAATATATATGCTGTTGGCGTACCTATTATAATTATAAATAAATAAATACATCTCTTATTTTTAAAGTAGACAGGAATAGATAAGATTTTGACGATGTAAACAGTGCACTCTCAATGGTTACGGATTGGTTTACGACAAATAACCTAGTTCTAAATGCTAAGAAAACGAAATGAGTAAAGTTTGCCCTACCAAATGTTAGAAATCTAGGTCCCAACATTGTCTTACATAAAGAGGTGCTTGAATCTGTAAACTCGGCGGTTTTTCTGGGCATAACAGTAGATGCCAAACTTCAGTGGGGCCCACATATATCGAGCCTAGCGGGAAGGCTCAGTTCAGCCGCCTACGCCGACAGGAAAGTAAGACAATACACTGACGTCGATACAGCTCGGTTAGTCTATTTTAGTTATTTTCATAGCGTTATGTCCTACGGTCTTCTGCTGTGGGGCAAAGCTGCTGATATTCAAAATATATTTGTTCTTCAAAAACGAGGTGTTGACGCTATTTACCAGCTTGGTGCCAGAGTTTCTCTGAGAGATTTTTTCAAAGATATTGGTATCCTCACGGTGGCATCTCAATTCATCTTCGCCAATATCTTATATATTAGGCAAAATACAAATATACACTAAAAACAGTGATTTTCACAATGTTAACACTAGAAATAAGGACAAACTACGAGCTCCCTTTCACCGGCTTCATAAGGTTTTTTTTTTTTTTTTGGTGGGAAATCATCAAATGACTCCTCCCGCTCTGGGCGGAGCGAGAGGGAGTGTCAGACTTTTACTGACTAAAACCCACCCGTGTTCCTTCCGTTGCCTGTGTGCCGGGGCCGCGATATCCCTTTCGGACCAACTCGCAACCCTGGCAGGCATTGGCCCTTACGGACCCCGTCAGTTGGTGCTGACATCTCTTTGAGGCGCGCGTGGAACACAACGCGCCGTCGACCCGGGCCTGGTCCTAATCGGACGGCGAGCTACCCATAGCCCACCGTCCGCAAGCCCGCGCCTACGGTGGCCGGAAGTCGGCTCGCGACTCCCGACGCTCGGGGCGTCTCCTGCGGCGACTAGGGGCGCGAGGGCGCGCATCTTGCATTTCCCTCGCGCGCTCCGCCTCCTCCTTCGCGAGCATTACTGCTTCGCAGAAGGAAGTGACGGCTTCCCATGCACTCTCGCTCCGGACCATGGCCTGAACCAGGGCCGGACGCGAGAGATCGCCGCTGCCGATCGCCTCCGTGAGGACACGGCGGTGCCCCGCCCAAGCCGGGCAGACCTCCACCGTATGCTCCACCGTGTCCTCCGGGCGATCCACACAATGGTAACACCCGGGCGTTTCCTCCCGCTTTATCCTGAACAGGAACCTCCCGAAACAACCGTGTCCGGTGAGGACCTGCGTCAGGCGGAAGGTGAGGACGCCGTGGCGCCTCTCTAGCCATTCCTCAAAGAGGGGCCTTACCGCCGCAATTGTGGCGTGCCCAGCGCTGGGTTGCGACAATCGCACTCTCCATGCCGCCATGAGATCCCGCCGGAGCTCTGTCCGCTGTGCCGTGATTTCTCGCGGCAGCGGAGTTACACCCCGGCGATTCGCCTCCTCGCGCAACTCCCACATGTGCGCGAGGACTTTTGCTTCCAGATCCCATGGCGGTAGTCCGGCAAGGAAGCTCGCCGCCTCACGGGAGACCGTGCGGTATCCTCTGACCAGCCTAATGGCCATGACCCTTTGGGACGCGTTCAATCGCTGGGCTGGTCGCAGCCTTAATGAACGCGCCCACACCGGTGCCCCGTAAAGGGCCATGGACCGCACGATCCCCGCGTAGAGCCTCCGGCAGGAGGCGTTTGGACCCCCTAGATTGGGCAGAAGCCGCTTCAAAGCAGCCCCAGCCCTCTGCAGTTTGGGAGCCAAACGTCGGAAGTGCTCCACGAAGTTCCACCGGCTGTCGAGGACAAGTCCCAGGTACTTCATCGTCGACTCGACACCGATGTGAACCCCTCCCGCCGTTATCTGGGAACCCGACAGCGGCGCGTTCCGAGGACCATAGAAACACATGGCCTCGGACTTGTGCAAGGCCACCTCGAGTCCCAGTTGCCGGATCCTATCTACGATTGTCGCAACCCAACGTGTCGCTAGTTCGGCCGCCGCCTCATGCGACCTCCCCTGCACCAGGACCAGCGTGTCGTCAGCGTAGCAGACTACGCTGACGCCGCTAGGGAGGTCGGCGCGCAGCACCCAGTCGTAGCCGATGTCCCACAGATGCGGCCCCAGGACCGATCCCTGCGGGACACCGCACGACATCTCTCGCCGGTTCCCCTCTCCGTGGTGACCGGGGTAGATGACGGCCCTGTCCGTCAAATAGGCCTCGACCACTCGACAGAGGTAGGTCGGCATCCGGTGATACCGGAGTGCCTCCCTAATGCAACTCCAGGGCAGGGTATTGAACGCATTGGCGATGTCAAGAGACACCGCCAAGACCACCCCACCCCGGGCAACAGCATCCCCCGTCGTGAGGGCTCGAACGCGCATGATGGCATCCACCGTAGAGCGCCCCTTGCGGAAACCAAACTGGCTGTCCGCCAAATCCGGCCCCACTCGCACCAGCTGCCCGACAAGGCGGTCTGCAATTACTCTTTCAAAGAGCTTGCCCACCTCGTCGAGCAGCACGATGGGCCGGTAAGCGGACGGAGAGTCCGCCGGGCGCCCCGGTTTCTTGATGAGGACCAGTTTCCCCGTCTTCCAACGAAGTGGGAACTGGCCCCTCTCCAAGCATGCGCTAAATAGCTTCATAAGGTTCATAACTCATTTGTTGGGCTTGGTATAACCTTTTATAACAAGCTACCCTCTTCTTTGCTAGATTTGCCTTTTAATGCGTTTAAAACGAAAGTAAAATCCAATCTTTGTTCAAAGGCATACTATTCTATCAACGACTACTTAAATGATAAGAATAGTTGGTCGCTGTGATTAACTCAAGACAATGTTTATGTTCTTTCTCCAGCTTACGTACTGACAAGTTATATGAGTTTATATAATTGTTAATTTTATTTGACCTTTTAAGTCAAGTTATTTTAATTTAATTTAAATTTATTGTTGACAAAATCTACTCATCCCACTGTTTTTTTTATGAGTTGTATTGCAATATGTGGTTAGCTAGTGACCTCGACAATTGATCTTATGTTTTATTGTTATTAGTAATTAACTCTTTGTTTATTTATTTTACATCGATGGTCCTAGTTCATTAGTAAGTAGTGGATCATTTATAACTTCCAGTTACAACTATATGTAAGCGGGCACGCCCTTTATGCCTGGAGGATTTTTTATTTAGATATTAAATTCTGTTTACGTTTAGTTTTTTTATTTCGGCCTGAGTCTATCGACCGTCAGCCCCCCGGAGCGCAAGGTGACACTGTCAAGCGACCTTTTTAAGATCCCGTAATCTGACACCCTTGAGATTATAATGACGATATCTCTAAAGTTTTGTATGGGAGCTGTTTATAGAACTTATGTTGTTGGAATCGTTATGAAATAAGCTAACACATTAACCGCTAGAGCCCCTCCCCGCTGCGCGTGCACAGTTGTGCCTCTTAATATATTGTCAATTTTAATGAAAATGCGTGGGGAGGGGGCTTTCGTATCTTAAATTATTTTTTTAATTTTTAAGAAAAAAAAAATCGTTTTTTTTTTTCTAAACATAATTGCATACTATTGCACCTAAATCAATAAAAAAAAAACCATACCTCCCCATATATTAATTTCAAACCACCGGCAATAATATAAAAAACAATCTTATGACGTCATCCGCTCAACCCGATAACGTGAACAAAGGATCGTTATAAATACCTGTTTTGAAGCGAGGAGACTCAAACAAAGAAACATTATCGTAGCTTATCTATTGTTGAGGCCACATGCTAACGCAGACAGAGTTTCACTTTTGTTTATTTTATATTTTTATCACGATTCACATCACGGCACTTTACACACAACGGCAAAAAAAACCGGCACAAACTTTGAATCACACGAGACTTCTCATTTCACATTATTCGAATCTAAATGTACATTCTACTGTAAGATTATAATTAATAATGGAATAACACAACACAAACATTTACAAAATTAACAATATCTAAATAAAAATATTCGCGTCCGCCATCTTTGTCAGCGGAATCGGCACTGACCGCAATGAAATAAACATTACGGTTACTAGCTATTGTCGGATGTTTGACATGTGATATTATATGGCATCCTCAGAGTAATAACTAAAGCATAGAGACAAATTACGATATATCTAAGCTCTTCTCTCTTATGGCACAGATTGTACACTTAAAAGAGACAAATGCATATGGATTCGTATATGCTAAAACTAAATGGACGTTCCGAAATTGTCAAACGGTCATACTTGGTCTCTTTTTACACGACCAATTAAAAAAGCACAATAGTTTCTTAGTACACGGTTAACCGTATAAAGTATTTGATTTAGTCGTATATTACGTCGTGAATTTCAGTACGTGTGCTGGTTGAGCTGTTGGTCATTATTTTATTCAAAATTATAGATTTATGCACAATTTTCTAAAAAAATAGGTACAAAGGACAGATCAATAGGCTGTTAACATGGCTTGTTTTGTGTTATCGTGTAAATCACATTCGTAACGGAAAGAAAACCATGAATTTGTAAGCTTTTATCGGTGAATGTTTTTTTACAGTTTTCATATAAAATCACGCGAAATATTTGGACGTCATCACTAATAACATACATATTAGAATGATAATGATCTCTTCAAACTATCTTTATTACAAATTATGTTTTGATCGCGAAATAATTTTCAAAAAAATAAATCGTTAAATTGTGAGGTTATGTTATGCTAGTGATAGAGATACTTTTTATCGATATGATAATTTTATGCCGATAAATTGGAAAAGTTATCGTTTTCTTTTTCAGTATACCTTCAAATGAGAAAGAAAATTAGTGTAAAGTGATTCCAAGAGCCAGAAATTATTGGACTAAGCATAGCCGAGTATGTTTTAAACATTTTACGAATGACTGCTTTGTAAGTAGCGATAAATGGAGAAGGTTTAAACCTGGCGCAATACCATCCCTATTATTGGTAAGTAAAGCCATCTTCACGTGCGCTCACTTAGTGATCAATTCGCGTTATGTTTTACCTATCACAAAACGTTCACAGTTCTGTGCCCTAAAGCTCCGTGAAAAAAAATGTTTTTCTTGTTTCTTCAGTTGTTTTTCTTGCCGGTTTGAGGGTTCGACTAAAATCGTGGGAAAGTCCGAAAGAGATACCGTGGCCCCTGGCAACGTACAGGCAACTGAAGGAACATGGGTGGGTTTTAGTCAGTAAGAGTCCGATACGCCCTCCCGCTCCGCCCAGAGCGGGATAAGTTATTTGCCAAAATCCCACCAAAAAAAAAGGTGTCTACTATGTAAATGGTTTGTATGGGGACTGTGAACGTGTTAACCTTTACCAATTGTTTTACTTTACTATATACTTTACCTAATGTATATTGATATGTATTTTTGGCTGTAAATAAAGTATAGTAGATAAAACACAAGTAACACAACACACCAAGTTAGTTTTCTTTATTTTTTTCAGAAATTTTGCATATAATTGTATGGTTGAGCTGAATGGTGCTGATACATGCGTCATGTTCGTGTACGGGCGCCGTCAGTTGGGACTGGCCAACTCTTAGCTGCCATGGCTGATTTAAATTTTTGATTTGTTCATTTTTTCATTTATCTCATTTATTTATCTTTTTATTACGGACGCTTTTAACGTGCACGTCTTTCTACATTGTTCTCACATGTATAATTTCAACATGAATGATGTAACGAATATTTTGTAACAATTTATTTTATATAAAAGAGCGTCCGTGGAGTTTCTTGCCCGTTCTTCTCCATAGGTACCTATTACGCTTTGGAATGGACAATTAGCTTCATATTTCTGACTGACCGATTCCCTTGACAATACAAAAGTACCCGTAAATGATTTAATTGAAATAAATGCTTTGAGTTTGAGTTGAGGTGGTGTGGTGGTGGTTGAGGTGGTTGGTGTGGTGGTGGTTTGTTTTGGTTTGTTTGTTGTTTGTGTTGTTTGGGTTGAGTTGTTGTTTCTTCTCCTCTCTTTATTTTATTGTTTATCCCCAAATATTAAATAAAAATCCGTTTTGATCCGATTGTTTATATTCCATTACATAAATTTTAGGTAAAAAAACTTTTCCACAAAAAATTTACCTACTTCCAAAGCAAAACACTAAAAGCAAAAATTACTTTCGTTTCGAAAGTCGGTATCTTTACATCTTATTTTTTTGTCGTTTTGTGACACGGAATTCCGAAACGAAAGTTATTTTTGCTTTTTAGTGTGGAAGTTGGTTTATTTTTTGTGCAAAATTTATTATATTTCTCTTTTTAGTTTTGGTACACCATCACATGAAATTCAAATTCAAAAGTCATTTAGTCAAACTAGGCTGAGAATCAGCTAGTGCATTAGCTGGGAAGAAGAAGTGGCGCAACAAACTCCCCAGCAGCACAGCTGTCTGTTCAGTTAGAAGAACAAAAAAAAAAGATTCTATATAATAGTATTCAAAATAATTTACATTACGCAACACAAAACATAATTCAAATTATTAGCCATATGTTAGCTAGCACACGCCAATATACCAAACAAAATCATCGAGAACTCAACCAATCAATCATCGATACTCAGGCCGAAATAAAAAAACTAAACGTAAACAGAATTTAATATCTAAATAAAAAAGCCTCCAGGCATAAAGGGCGTGCCCGCTTACATATAGTTGTAACTGGAAGTTATAAATGATAAACTAGGACCATCGATGTAAAATAAATAAACAAAGAGTTAATATAGTAATATTAACTCTTTGTTTATTTATTTTATTATTATTTATTTACTGTTATTAGTAAATAACAGTAAATAATATGATCAATTGTCGAGGTCACTAGCTAACCACATATTGCAATACAACTCATTAAAAAAACAGTGTGATGAGTAGATTTTGTCAAAAAATTGTAATTTCTATATAAGGTATCTAAAGGATTGACAAAATACCCATACGAACACAATTTACACATTCGTACTGTCATTAAGGAGTTTGGTTATATGTTCCATATCTTGACAACTGCTGAACCGATTTTGATGAAACTTGTACTGTTTCCTAAGTTGAAAGATAAAAATCCAATAAAAGAAGAATGACCATGATCCGGTTACGAGTTTCTGAGAAATTGGTGGACAAACATACATAGATACACTTATGAAATTTGGCACACGTGTTTAGAAGGCCACATAGAGTAACTTATATGAATATTGTGCAATTCCAACAATATTAGATACGTACGTATTGAATTGATAACCTTTTTTTAGAAGCCGGTAAAAAGAAAAGTAAGATAGGTTCATGCTTCGGAAAGAACGATAAGCTGCGCACTAATGGTCGTTACTAACATTGGAGCTTGGAAAGTGGTAAAAAAACTGACATCAGTGATTTGTTGATAGATCTTGTAGCTCACACGACAAGAGAAGAAGAATAGGAACACATGTAAAAGCGTGTTGGAACCAGAGCGTTTTTAAACAAACAATGTATTCTTTGATTTTATCATCCATGGAATGTATGACATGACACTAACGTACATTCAATTCAATAAGTAAATTTCCTGTCTAAAATAAATTAATATCGATACCTCTGCAAAATACGGCACATCACTACCGAGACAAAAAAAGTGGACAGCCTTGCCATAAGCAACCCTTATAACTATATATCTGTCCTTGTTTTTCACACTGAATTGGTCATAAGTATAAACAGTATAACTATACTGAAATTTCACGCTCCCTCTATGTTAGTTATTACTCTGAGATGGCATCCTTGTTTAATACTCTATACTTTTGTACAACTTTAAGCATGAGTTTAATTTATTAATCTGTAGCAATATGCGTCAAAAATTTACTTATCTGAACCAGACAAGACGACATTTCGGAGCTTTTGACACTTATCTGGTTCAGATAAGTTGACAGTCGAATGGTTCGTGGTTCGAAAGTTCTCGATGATTTTGTTTGGTATATTGGCGTGTGCTAGCTAACATATGGCTAATAATTTGAATGATGTTTTGTGTCGCGTAATGTAAATTATTTTGAATACTATTATATAGAATCTTTTTTTTTGTTCTTCTAACTGAACAGACAGCTGTGCTGCTGGGGAGTTTGTTGCGCCACTTCTTCCCAGCTAATGCACTAGGAAGTGGTGAAGAGTGGGCGTTTTTGGGGGACTGTCTTATGTAATTTTGACGTTCGAAAAGTGCTGATTCTCAGCCTAGTTTGAATAAATGACTTTTGAATTTTGAATTTTTGAACAGAATGGCCGTGTCGCCGCGAAGGCATCAACCTGTAAAGATTATAACATAATCCTATGTGTAAAGATTGTACACCTCCAAAATGCAAACTTTTCTCTTGGTTACCATAGTAACGTGAAAAATATGTGTCTGGAACGATCCTTTAACATAATAAAAAATACGATTGTATTTAGCATGGTAGCAGAGCGTGATCCATAATGAATACAATATCGGATAAATAAATACTTAAAATATATAAATAAAAGTAAAGAAGATGTCGAACAGAATTGAAGCCTTAAATAAAGAAAACTATGACACATGGGCAATACAGGCCAAAGCCGTTCTGGTGAAAGGAAAGTTGTGGAAATATGCAGAGCAACAAATTGACTTGACGAAAGCAGTTGAGTCGGATATTGAAGGAAACTTGCTGGCTATCAGCGAGTTAATTCTTGTAATATCGCCGTCCGCACTCAAACAAATAAAAAGCTGCAAAACAGCTCATGAAATTTGGAAAAAGCTAAACGAAACTTAGGCTAGCAAATGTCCTGCGAGAAAACCAACGCTACTGAAGCAACTTATTTTGGCAAAATATGATAAAGGAAACGACATCAGGGAACATCTAAACAACTTCATGGACGTTGTAGACAAACTGGAACAAATGAATGTCGCGATTCATGAAGATATATTAACTATTATGATGCTGTACAGTATTTCCTCAGAATTTGAAAACTTTAGAGTTGCAATAGAATCCCGTGATAACCTTCCGAAACCGGATGAACTAAAAATAAAAATCATAGAGGAATTTCAAGCACGGAAAACCACTAAAGGAACCCAGCCGAGTACAAGCAGCTCAAGTGAACAAGAATCGTTCTATGCAAAAACAAATTTTTACTGCAAAATATGCAACAAAAAGGGGCATATGACTAAGAACTGCTGGAAAAATTACAAGAATAAGAACAAGAATAATTCCAACAATAAAGGGAATAGAGATAACCAAAAGGAATTCAATAGCTTAGCATTAATAGCAAAAGATGAAGCATTCCAGAAACAATGGATTTTGGACAGTGGAGGCACATCCCATATGTGCTATAGCAAACAATATTTCAGTGAAATAGAACAAACGAATAAAACACTGAAATTAGCTTCTAAAGATCACAACACAAACATACTGGGAAAAGGAAGAGTTGATCTCTTACTAAATACAAATAAAGAAATAAATCTGCACAATACGCTGTTCATTCCAGATCTTTGTACCAATCTTCTATCTATTGGGAAGATAACAGATGCTGGTAATACAGTACTCTTCAAAAAGAATATAGCAACAGTAAAAAATCCAAAATATGGCATTATGATGAAAGCGAAGAGAACTGAAGATGGTCTCTATGCGATTTTTCCCAAGACTGTGATAAACGCAAAAGATGAAAAAGTCAATTTTGCTAAAAATAATAATATTTCTGAATGGCATTCAAAGCTGGGACATATGAACTATAAGGATATGAAACTAGCACTTACGAATGAAAGTTTGATTGGACTTGATTTCAAAATATTTGAACAGCCGGAAGAATGCGAAATTTGTATTAAAGCCAAAATGAAAGCTACGATCGGGAAACCAAGAACTGAACCTCGCACTTCTGAACCACTTCAGATTGTACACAGTGATGTGTGTGGTCCGATACCAAAAGCTTCTTGTGCCGGAAACAAATACTTTGTCACATTCATTGACGACTTCACCAGATACAGTCGGGTATTTTGCTTAAAGACTAAAAATGAAGTAATAGATATGTTCAAAGTCTATAAAGCTGAAGTAGAGAACTTCATGGAAAAGAGAATTAAATGCCTACAATCCGATAACGGCACGGAATATTGTAACAATGAGTTCAACAATTTCTTAAAAGAAAATGGGATAACCAGAAGATTATCTGCACCTTATACACCGCATCAAAACGGAATTGCGGAAAGGAAAAACAGAACTTTATTGGAAAAAGCAAGATGTCTAATGATTGAGTCTAACGCACCGATGTATCTGTGGGGCGAAGCCATCTACACAGCAAACTACCTGTCAAACAAAAGTCCAAATAACATAATTGGAAATGCAACACCATTTGAAAAATGGGTTGGCTGAAAACTATGTGTTGCGCACCTTAATAAATTTGGAGCAAAGGCATTTGTTCTCGTAAAAGGAAGACAAAACTTAAATAAGTTTGATGCCAAAGCAATACCTGGAGTTTTCATTGGATACTCTGAAATATCCAAGGCTTTCCGGGTTTGGGTATCATCAACGCAAAAAGTAATTGTAACCAAAGATGTAAACATAATGAAGAAATTCTACTACAACATAAAGGAAGAAGAGAATCTTAGTAAAAATAACAAAGATGAAACAAGAAAAAAAACGAATATGTCGAGATTGAATTTCTAGAAGATAATATAAATAGAGAAATACAAAAATATCAAGAAACAGAAGAAGATATTTGGGCTGAAGCAGAAATGCAAACAGGAACTAATAATAATTCAACTTCTGAAGAAAATGAAATTCATTCCGCAGAAGAAAAAGAACTTCCAATGCCACCTCAGAATGAAATCACCGAAGAGCCACCAGAAACCAGAGTGTTGCGTGATCATTCATCAATACGGAAGCCCATACGCTTTGATGATTTTGTTATGAACGCTGTGGCAGAGTTAGAAGACAGTTATACTGAGCCCAAAACATATAAGGAAGCAATGTTATCGGAAAACAGAGAAAAATGGGAAGAAGCTATGCAAAGCGAGATGAATTCACTACAAAATAATAATACCTGGAAATTTGCCGCATTACCAAAAGGTAAAAAAGCTTTGCCAAGCAAATGGATATACAAAATAAAAAGAAACCCTGGTGGAACCATAGAACGCTACAAGGCGAGACTAGTCATCAAAGGTTTATCTCAACGAGAAGGTATTGACTATGATAAAACCTTTAGTTCAGTTGCACGACTTACAACCATCAGAGCAATACTGGGAATTGCAGCTAACGAAAATCTGAATTTACAACAATTCGATGTCACAACTGCATTCCTGAACGGTACAGTGGAAGAAGAAATTTATATGAGTAGGATATTATTGGGCATTCTACTCCACCGAGAGTGACGAGGCGAACGGAGTGAGCCGATGGAACGGAAGGTGGGGTAGAATGCCCAATAATATAAATGAAATCCTATAAAGTGCAGTAAAATACCGGTTCGGCGCCTATTCCACTCGATGAACGGAAGGTGGAGTATGAATTCCTACATAGTACAGGAAAATACTGGTTCGGCGCCTATTCCAGTTCGACGTTATTCCACCCGATGGAACGAGTTATAAATGTCAATGTAAAACATTAATTCACTCATTATTAATATAACCGTTTCAAGCAGTCGTCATGAAATTTGTAAAACAACCACAATCGTTACATGTAAACAAACTTTGTGTTCATTCTCTAGAGACTGGTTTTCGTCATGGAGAATTATTACCTAAATCGTTACGATGCATCATTTGCGGGCCGTCAAATTGCGGAAAAACGAATTTATTAATTGGTCTTCTTATACGTGACACGAGAATGGTTTAAGATTTCAAAATATTTATGTTTATTCGAAAACCTTGCAACAAACCAAATACGTTTTTTTAGAAAAAGTCTTGCAACGAGTACCAGGCATTTCATTTCAGAAATATCATGAAAATGAGCAAGTACTGAGTGTTCAGACCGCAAAACCGAATTCTGTAATTGCATTTGATGATGTTGCTTGTGAAAATCAAAGTAATATGCGTGATTATTTTGCTATGGGGAGGCACAAGTCCATCGATTGTTTTTATCTAAATCAGACATATAGTAAAATCCCTAAGCAGTTAGTAAGAGACAACGCAAACCTAATCGTACTTTTTAAACAAGATGAAAGAAATATGAGACATGTTTATGAAGAACATGTCAACACTGACATGACATGGATTGAATTTCGTGAAATGTGTTCAAAAATATGGAGTATACCTTTCAATTATGTTGTAATTAATAAAGATTGTTCCAAAAACAAAGGATGTTATAGAAGTAAATTTGACACGTTTGTAGTCTTTGACTAAGAACATGAATACATATATAAGGCGATTACATGCCTGACATTATTATTCACCTTAAGGCGCTAAATCAACTACGACCTATTTTACCAATATGAACAAATCATTGAAACGACAAATTGTTGATGCGGCAGAATCTATAAAGATAAAACTACGAAAAATGAGAGATGCTGAGATTAACAATAAACAAGTACTGGAATCTGTTTTCAAACCTGTAACAGAACCTCTCAACCTAATTGCTAATGCTAGTAAGCAAACTCCTCTTCTGCGTGCTAGTGAGATTTTGCTGATATTCCGTTTACTAACGCAACTTTGCAAAAAGAAGGAACTGATAGCGCCAGAAGTAATGATAATAGCGATGAAGACAAATATGAATCCGATATCAACAGTAACTCTTCTTATGAATCAGTAGTTGAAAGGAATCAAGATTGTGATACGTCGTTCTGGTCAGTATGTTCAGAAGCGTTGGTAGATATTCCATTTGGGGTTAGAACAGACCGCGGGAAACTGATGTTAGGTTCTGCTTGTATAACGATCAACGATCAATACATTACATTGGTTGGACATAAATATCGAAATACACCTGGTTTAAAACAGTTGTTGCTTAAGAAAGATGTAGACTTAAGCTTGGTTACAGATAGTGATATGCAAAATTATAAGTCGATGCTACTTGATACAAATGCGCATCGCCGAGACTATGAATCAAGTAAGCCAATTAAAAGTAATAAAGGGCAAAAATATTTGCAAGTTATTAAACATCTTTTTCAACTGAAGAATGCAGTTCAGGGAAAGGGTCTACCGTTAATGAAAAAGTGGAGAAAAAACATAGATTTAGTGTACTGGGATAATCCGAATGAATTAGTGGAAAGATTGAAATTATTAATTGCGTCTAGAGATGCTGGCAACACAGGATTAGATAATGAAATTATTTCTATCATTGAAGAATTGCGTGAAAGTAAAGTTATAAATAAATAAATATTTAAAAATGTGTCTATTTTACTATCAACCTGTCGATACAATACACCTTAAACATGAACGTAGACAAATTCGGACACTACATTCACAAAAGAATGCGTTTATTAGAGTTATTTGAGTTTAATGAGAATGCATTGTTAAAATCAGAAAACGGAGATTTTGATTTAAAAACATCAAGACTGAGAGGAATTAGATCTCCAGTAGAAGCAGACGATGTTGTGAACAAGGATTATGTAGATCGATTGAATGCTGACACGTTAAAAGAATTAAATAATCTAATTGGTACCTTGCGTACTCAAATCATAAAAGATGCAAAGGGTACAGTTCAAGCTGCTTTAAAAGCACGGATACCTGAGGTTTCAACTCATTTGCAAGATAAGTTTTATACTAAAGCAGAGGTAGATAAATTACTTCAAAAAACTCCGTAATGGTAAAACAACAAATTGTAAATGAAATACACAAAGCGGCACGAAGAAATTTCCTTCGACGTTCTGTTATTCTGAAAGGAATCCACGACTTATGGCAAGCAGACTTGATGGACATGCAAAACCTGAAAAAGTATAACAAAGGTTATAATTTCATCTTAGTAGTAATTGACTGCTTCTCAAAGTATGCCTGGGCTGAACCGTTAAAATCGAAAAATAAATTTGATGTTTTTCGTGCATTTGAACATATACTGCTTAGTAGTCGTAATAATCCTGTTAACTTACAAACTGATATGGGGAAAGAATTTTATAACATCACTTTTCAAACGCTTATGAAAAAGCACAACATTAACCATTACTCATCGTTTTCTACTAAAAAAGCATCAATTGTAGAGAGACTGATTAGAACTGTAAAAAATAAATTATATAAATATTTTAGTCTCAATGGAAACTATAAGTGGTTAGGTCTACCATTGGAAGATACATTGAATAGATATAATAACACAAAACATCGCACTATTCAATTTAAACCGGTTGATGTGAATAAATTTAATGAACAAATAATCAAAGAAAATATAAAAAGAATAAACAAACATGATTTACTTCAGTGGAAGCCTAAATTCAAAGTTGGTGATTGTGTTCGTATAAGTAAATACAAACATAATTTCGAGAAAGGCTACACTCCTAATTGGTCAACTGAATTATTTATTATAAAAAAGATAAATAAAATCTTTCCAGTTACTTATCACCTAGAAGATCAACGAAAGCAAAACATATTAGGAGCTTTTTACGAACAAGAACTGCAAAGATCTAATTATCCTGATGTTTATTTGATAGAAAAGGTTTTGAAAAGGAAAGGGAATAAATTGTATGTCAAATGGTTAGGTCTAAACAGTGCAGAAAACAGTTGGATTGAAAAAGCTGCAATGATGGACTAAGATATTATATAAACATTTTTCATTTAAAATCATATCATTGTAATTGGAGTAATGCAAGGGGGCGGACTAGTTAACAGCATAAATAATAATCTACCATTCAAAGTTCATTTGCCAGGATACAATTATTGCGGACCAGGAACCAAACTTCACAAACGCTTAGCGCGAGGTGACCGAGGTATAAATAAGCTAGACGAAGCTTGCATGCAGCACGACATTGCATATACAAACCATACAGACTTACCAAATCGTCACAAAGCCGATTTACAACTACTTAACATGGCTAAACAAAGACTTAAATCAAAAAATGCAAGGAAAGGTGAAAAACTAAGCTCTTGGCTGGTGAACAAAGTTATGAAAGCGAAGCTAAATTCGGGATCCGGCATTAAAACATTTAAAAGCTTAGTTTCGAATATAAAATCAAAAATTAAGAAACTCAAATGCAAAGATAATAAAAGCAGCTTACTTAACCGCAAAAAAGTTATTTCCAAACATTCATCATCGAATTCGACTACCCCGAGTAATACCCATACCAAAGACTGGAGGAATTCTACCTTTAATTCCAATTTTCGCTGGTTTATCAGCTTTAAGAACTTTAGCTGGTGGTGCAGCTGGAATTGCAAAAACCGTCAATGATTACAAAGCAAGCAAACAAAATTTGCATGAAACAGAACGACATAATAAAGCAATGGAGGCTTTAGTGTTGGGCAAGGGTTTATACATTAAGCCGTATAAAAGTGGTAAAGGATTGTTTATAACATCTTCAAAAAACTGAAAAATATGCTACCCAATCGCCCTCTAACTAACGTAGACATCCGCAAGTATTCAAGAGACATCCCTTGTTTTCGTGGGGTCTACATGAAGGATCAACTACCTCGGAAGTCGAAACGCATTGAATGTGGTATCGTTAACTTAGACGATTCTAAGAACGAAGGAACGCATTGGGTAGCTTATGCTAAAGTATACAATCACTGTGAATACTTTGATAGTTATGGAAATTTAAAACCTCCAATGGAATTAATGCAATATTTTAAAAATTGTAATGTGTTTTATAACTACACTAGATATCAAAAATTTTACGCAGTCAATTGTGGTCATTTATGTTTAAATTATTTGTGGACTTTTTGGAATAAAAATGTATTATAAAATATATGCTTTTCTTTCATTTAAATCATTTGCAAGATGTCGCTCACTTTGTCAATAACTGGAGACTCGTCAGTGTTAACTACATACTATCCTAATACGTTGCAACTAGATGGAGAGTATGAGTGTGCTTTATTACACTTTTCAACATTTAATTCTATTCCAAACATTGATAAAAGTAATAGTAAGTTCTATTATGGCTCTAATGAAGTTATTGAAATGCCGGAAGGTACTTATGAATTGCAAGATATCAGCGATTATTTAAAATCCGAAATAAAAGATGCAGCGATTAAACTACATTGCAATAATAATACTTCAAAAACTACAATATTCCGTACAAAAGATATAAATATTATCAAAGACGACTCTTTCAGAAGACTATTAGGATTTAACAAACAAATCTTGAAAGCAAATAAATGGCATGTGTCACAGTCTCCAGTCAACATTCTACCTACGACCGTAGTCAGGATTGAATGTGATATTGTAAGCGGTTCATATGTAAACGGTGAACCAAGTCATATTATTCACGAATTTGCACTTAATGTGTCACCTGGATACAGGATCATAGAAATCCCAAAGAACGCAATATACTTTCCAATCAATCAAAATAACATAAGCTGCATTCATATCAGATTGTTAGATATAAACAAACGATTAATCAATTTACGTGGTGAAGAAGTGCAGGTATATCTGCATCTTAGAAGAAAAAAATGATTGACTACAATAAAAATGTGTCTCAACAAGTAAAGAATATCAGTTCTGTTCGAGCTACCAATCAAATAAGACCTCTCTTTAAGAAGAAAATAAAATTAACTAAAGACAATAAAATATTCCTTAGAGCGATCGGATTGTTAAATGAATATCTTAGACGTTTTATCCGCTCCGACTCACGATGATACTATAGAAGGAATCGAATTTCATTCCTACAAGCCCTATGTAACGAGTTTCAACAGGAACGATGAAATCCGCATACCTATCAACCAACAGGACTTGTATATATTACCGTCAGCTAGCACCCTATATTTAGAAGGAACTGTTATCGTTAGCAAAAAAGATACGAAGGACAAAGCTAATAGTGTTGTGACAATACCTGAAATACCCTAGGCTGATAAAATTTTCGTTTTTCCTAATTGTGTTAGTATTAGTGTTTGGATCGGTTCCCCGTAGGGGGAAGAACTGTGCCCCTCCTTTCCGCACAGTTCTGTAGGGCTCGTCCCAGACTGGTCACCCTCCCACCGATATAAGAAAGAGAAGCATTCCCATAAACTAAACTACCTTGTTCCGTCTCGGAAGACTAGGAAACAAGGATTGGACAATGAAGTTAATATTGGGAATTCACAGTTAGTAAACACAAGTATTATAATATGAAGCTAAGAAGACAAGAGGGTATGCAAAAGTATATAATATAATATAATGTTTTAGTATTATAAATGTTGGAACGCCAACGTCTCCTCCTCTCGCAGTTGAGCACCAATATCTGCAATACAGACTTGGTAAGGTAGAAGGGGTAAAGGGATCGTTACGCTTGTACTTTAAATACGATTACGTACTACTACGTTAATTTGTCTGTTTACAATATACCCACTTCACTGAGACCGGGAACCGTATAACAACGTTTGCCTCATTGTACGTGTTCTGCTAGACCTAACGCATAGAACCTCTGAGGAACTAATACGATTCTAACGGAACACGCTCCCTAAGCACTAAATAAATGTTTTACTCAATCCTAAGACAGAGTACTGCGAAGTCCAATTGTCATTGAGGAAAACAAGTTTAATATTGAATAGTTCTAATCGCGCACTAATATGAAAGACCCTTACGACAGCCTAGCCCATTTTTACAAAGTTAACACAAAACTAGCACAAGCGCACCGTAGACTCAGTCTCTAACAGAATACACTACGATCGTACCTGGTGAACACCGAAGTGGCAGCTCGTCACTTCATATTTCCTTAATCTGCCCCATTTAGAGGATGCGGTGCGGCTATTAGCGGCATTGCGTCCCAATAGCGTGTCTCAATAAATTGTGTCGATTCAGTAATAGGCCTACAAACAGCCGGGTGGGGGTTTTAATGAGACACGGTCCCTAGCGTTCTTAGAACGTCTACCAATTCAGTTTAGGGTACTTAGTGAAGCCTACCCCCATCTCCCTGGAAATATGTGTCAACACGCCTCACGCAAGGTATTCTGCGGCAAAACCTTTTCGGAAACAGAAATCGTCACTAACGTTTGGTTGTTTTGTAATTCAATTACGGATTGGCTTTATAGCCTAGATCAATTCCAAATGACCTGAGAGTATTTATGGCTCTGCCTTCCAAATGTGATGCGTCATCTCAAAGTCAACAGTCGGAGCATTACTGCCCAGTCAAGTATGGTGGAAGGCCTTCGCCATTTCCCTATAGCCAACTGCTAGTGACAATAATCTGCCAAGGTACGGATTAGGATAAGGACACGTAATACACGAGAATGTAACATTAGTTATAAAACCCGATACTAAATAAGTGTGGAGTTACAAGAACTTATGATACCTAAATTATATTACCAGCCTAGGATAATTATTATAATGAAATACTCACTCAGTCACACCAACAAGCACACACTCACCCAATCGCACGAACACACACACACGTATACTCGTACTTCGTTAAATACTACATTAGTCTAATCTGGGCGTCAACCCAACTATATTTAACTTAATAGATAATACTCGCTATCTTGCGACAGCCCACTTGGACAATCATGGCCTCTGGCATTCAACAAGCCTGCTAATATAACTAGCCTAATATTACGTCCACACCCTACCGTGGTCTAAAACCAACTTCTTAATTGTTTTAAAAGGGTCGGTATGAATTGCCTTACTAGATCTTTAACAGATGTTCGCTGCATTCTCAGGGATGGTGAATCTTTTGAGACCGACGACGAGTTATTATTTATGTACATTTTATTATAAACCATACAAATATTTTAGCACAGAACATATTAAGTTTCGGTCGGCCCGGGCACGTTAACAGTACGAGAGCGGTTAAAGCATTCTAGCTAGGTGTTAGCTAGAATAATAAAATAATTAATCCAATAATATAACTGCAGTTATTGGATAATTGATAGCTACATCGATGGAAGCATCGGCTTTGTATGACTTTTGAAAGTTTGGTTAGATCCATCTTCATAACTTGTTGTTTAAAGTTTCAAGCATGAAAATCGAGAGCTGTGAGTTTACATTGAAAGAACCGCATGTTGACACCCCTGCTTTCTCAGAATATTTGTACAAAGTGGGCACGGATTGCTACCCATAAAATATAAATGGAATGGGTTTGTAAGAGGTTCAATATTGTTTTAACATTCTAAAGAAATAGGATATTTTGTTATTAATTAGGGTAACGTGTCGAGCTGTCAACCCATAAAATTGAGATTTAATGTGTTCTTAAGAACCTCGAATCGGCCCTTAAGTGACGGTTTTAAAATAAATATAATAATATATTGTTATTAAATTAGAGTAAATGGCACACAGTCACAGTGTCAATTTCACGAACAATGGTCTACTCTACTTGTTCCAAGACATTAGGTATGAGCTAAATGGAGTGGAGATTGATAAGATAAAAAATGCAGGTATAACAACAACCATGAAATCACTCATTTCAATGAACGAAAGTGAATCAAAAATGTCTAATGCCTGGGGCTGGAATATTGATGGCATAAAAAATATCAATGGAGGAAGATTTTCTGTTTCTATACCACTTCGTAACCTCCTCGGTTTTGCTGAGGATTTAAAAAAAGTTGTGATTAATAGTAGACATGAACTGATATTGTTACGAAGTAACACTAATTTGAACGCAGTAAAACTTAATACTAGTGAAGTTGTGGATGATGTTCAAATCAACAAAATCGTATGGCGCGTACCGCATGTTAAAGTATCAGACAAAGAAAAAATTGGTTTGTTAAAAGTATTAGAAAAAGATCGCCCACTTCAAATGGTATACAGAAATTGGGATCTGTACGAATATCCAGCTTTGCCTAAAACTACAAAACATACCTGGTCTATCAAAACCTCATCTCAAATAGAAAATCCAAGATACATTATTATTGGTCTACAGACGAATAGAAAAAACAATGCAAGTTCTGACATGTCTCACTTCGATCGCTGTCATATTCGAGACGTCAGAGTGTATCTCAATTCAACATATTTTCCATATGAAAACTTAAATGTGAGTTTTGGTAATAACAGAATTGCTTTATTTTATGAGCAATACACCAGATTTCAACACTCGTATTACGGACGTCGCTCGGAGCCCATACTAAGCGAGAAACAATTTAGAGATTAACACCGCTGTTTGTGGTCGATTGCTCTAGACAAGCTGATAATCTAAAGACTGGACCTGTTGTGGATGTGAGGGTAGAATTTGAGAGTGATTCGGAAATACCAGATCAAACTTCAGCATACTGTCTCATTCTCAACGATTGTATTGTTGAATACAAACCATTAAGCAACATTGTGAAGAAGATATCATGAACGCGGACATCATCATTGTAGAACTCCAAGGATTTAAAGATTTATTTAATAATTTTATTGTGAAAGAAGTAGTCATCGTCAGTCAGAATCATACACAAACGTTCTTGGTTAAGCCGCCGTATTCGTTTTATTACTTAACAAAAGAAGAAAAGAAGCAAGTGCGATGGTTAGAAAGAAATCGAGGAATTTTCTGGAGTGAAGGCTTCGTAGACTACAGAGAGTTTCAACACGTTATCGTACCATATTTAGAAAATAAAAAAATTATAACAAAGGGTTTGGAAAAGATTAAATGGATTAAAGAGTTATGTGCAAGTTGTGAAGCGATCGACATAGGTGAGAAGGGATGCCCTAATTTACTGACATTAAAAAAAAAGTATTGTAAAAATAAAACTGATTTTAATTGTGTGAACCATAAAATGCATTGTGTATTAAATAATGCGGTGTGTATTAGAAAATGGTATGTGGACAATAATATATCTGTTTTTAATTTATTTTAATTATAATTGTGTTGAAAAGTTAATAAAAAATGTCTATCTACTGAGTGTTTTATTTAATATAACCAGGGTAACCTACATAACGACCTTTAAATTACCTGTAGCAAAATGATATTTACCATTTAAATTTACCATGATTTTAAACGAATTATTCTTCTAATAAAAAAATTATGAAAGAAAATAACCTATAATTTTATCATTTCACTAGAGCTAATTAAGAGTTCGAGTATAAATAAGTAATACAAAATAAAACATAATTTAAATTATAAAAGAATATATTTTTATTTGCTTTTTACATTATTTTCAATTATTACATACTAATTATAACTACCTACCCAATAATAATAATAACTGTCCCCAAATAGTTTATTTAATGTTTTCTATACGTACCTACATACTTACTTAACTTTACAAACTTGTGATGTATGAAAATTATCTTAGATTAAACAAAGAAATTCATATTATATAGGTACATTCTATTATTTTTTTTTTTTTTTATAAATACAAAAAATTAATTACAATAAATTTTTATTTATTTATTTATTAGACCAGAAAGAATAAACATGTAACACAATTAGTCTTAGCTACTTAAAATTATGCTTAGAAGTAATACAGTAGTACAATTGTGTCCTATTATTAGCATCTGCTGCCGAACTAGGTTTATAGCCCGTGTTTCAGCATGCAGCGCCTCAAGCCCTCAGACTGGGTATGTATGAGCTTACGAACAAAAGGAAACAAAAGGAAACTTACATATTTGAATTTATACTTTCAAAACTTATACTACCTAAGATGTTTAAACACTAAAGAATAAGAAAACAAATAAATGTTATACATACCTAATAATAATACCCTAATAACTATTATATTACTTAATAAATAAATAATTTAATATTGTTAATTACGAAAATTCTTACACATTAACTTATAAAGTAGGTACTTACAAAATAGTGATACCAGTTAATAATAACAACTGTCCCCACAAAGTTTTTTTGATATTTTATGAATTAACGATTGCGTCTCCTCCATAATATGGTCCACCGATTCAGTCACAATATACTGCGCACTTAACATCACCACATCCTGATTATCACTTGCAGGTTCTTGTTGATCACTGATATCCAACACTTGTACCTGGATTAGTCGTAAACCTTTTTTCTTCTCATTGTTTATGACGAATGATTGGCATGTAGGCAGAGATGACTTTTGTTTCAGACACTCCCGTTTTGTTCTAGGCTTCTTGTTGGCAGGTCCGCAATCTTGTCTTGCTCTACTAGGCTCCTTGTTGACAGGTCTTTGTTGTTCTGCGAAATCTGGGATATGCCAGCTTAAACTCGGAGTCGGAAAACCTTGAGCGTATTGTGAGAAGTCGATAATATCTGGAGAATAACACATTATCAATGATCTGAAACAAACGAAATAATAATTAATTATAATTACATAAACAACATGATGAAATAATGTAATAAGTAGATGGGTACTTGTACAATACTTACAATTCGTTTCGTTTTTTTTATTTTATTTGATGTGACCGGTCCGGCTGACTGCCTGATGATGTATGTACATATCATATTATTATGAAATGCAAACTACATAAAACTTTGCGATATGTATCAATTTCATGTTTCAACAAGTCCAACCTGATGGGCGCGACCTGAAGAGACATGCGCGCGCACCTGATCGGTGTTATATTGCACAAAGCAGTCAGCGCAATGCGCTTTGTCATCAGGAATGGAAATGAAACAGATTATTATTATGAACATATATACATATTGTTTATTTAAGTAAAATAATATATAATACAGATATTTTACTAAAATTAATTTTGAACTAACTAGTACAAGGGACACCAAGAATACACAAATTTTAGAATTACGTACACAAGAATATTACATTTCACACTATAAGAGTAATAAACATCCAGCCATCCATCCTCACAAACTTTTTATAATAGTAGACAGGTTGCAAGATTATCTAATTTTCCAATTAGAATGACATAGGTTTTACAATCAATAAATACCTGATAGAAATGTAACATGTAACTACTATAGGTTCCTAATTACATCTAAAATTATGGTAATGCATCACATAAATATATTTGCATTACCCCAAGCTAAAGTAGTTACTTTATCTGATGATAAAACCGTTTATCATCATTGCTTGAAAGGGCTATTTTATTTACGTTCTGAGTGAATATTTCATGTTTTATTGACCTAAACAATACATTTTTTTTGCGAATGATATTGCAATTGTATAAAACATTTTTATAATCAAACATACTAAAATTTTTCGTTACACATTTTATTGTACCTTTGGCTTTTTTAATTGTTTTGTTGAAGGTTTTAATAAAATAAAGCTTTGAGCGCAGTCCTACGAATTCTTTGATAACTTTGCCACCCATTTCGTCCTTAAACAGTCCGGGAATCTTCTTATTAATAATAGGCAAATCAAATTCATTATTTAAGTCATAATTAGAAGTATCAAAATATTTTTAAAAATTGAGCTTGAAATCTTTATAAACGTTATTACTCTGTACATCATAGATTAGACTATCTGTGTCAGTATAGCACAATTCAATTCCATTACCATAAAAAGGTTTCATGATAGAGTAGTGAAAATCATACATATGCGTTTTAGATAATTCTAATACTGTGAACCCTATGTATATTGGTTTATTAAGTATAACACGCATAGGCTTCATTTGTATTGCTACTAGATCATCAGAAAATACAGAGACGCTGTGAAAATATGGACAGGCTATCAATTTCTCAGCACAATTACTCTTTTTTGTTTTATTGTTTGAGTCACACCACTTGTTTACTAACTTAACGTCTATTCTATTTTCATTAAGGTTTTTCCAAAAATACTATTGTTTAATAATTTGAAAAAATCTTGTTCAAACGTTGACTCTGCTTTTTGACGTAACTGAGTATTAATATCAATATATCGCTTTAAAAAACAACTTTGCTTAAACATAATAACGCGATGGATCCTCCTCAATATTAAACCGAATTGTAAACATTTTTTTAAATGAACGTAATGAATTACATAGTGATATTTATCAAACAAATTCGGTATTAGTTTTTTATTTTTACCACCAGGTGGTATGCATTTTTCTGGACAAAATGGAAAGTCATTGTGTTCAATGTGCAAATTTTCCGGATATATTAAATCAACTTCAAGAATGTAACTGTTGGCGACGACAGGAAGAACGACTGATTAGATATTAAGAGTTTTGATTGAACAATAAAAACCATTTTAATTAGATAGATATAAGTAATCCCTACAGTAACCGTTTTCCGCAGTATCACCGATGTCTGTCAAATTCGCTTGTAAAAAATCTATTTCTTGTCTATTCATAAATCTAAAACCGGAATAGGGCAGGGATTGACACATGCTGTAACCGTATAAATTGTTACAGTCTAAATAAATGATAAATGAATTTGGGCGGGTTGGATCGTAGGTATCTAAATATTTATGGTTGGCTTTGGCATGTCTTTTGGAACACATACAAACACCTCCACGAATACCTTGTTGTATCATTCTAAAAATGTCTACATCGCTAATTAATTCTAATTGAACTCCTGTATTTAAAAGCATTGCATCAAAAGATAGACTTGGTGCTGTAAGATAGAACGCAGGATCGAGATTGTAATGTCGTTTACAAGTTTTTCGAAAATTTTCAAATACATCTGTTAGCAACAGAACGTCTGTTTTAAGATATAAATCGGTGTACATACCCATGTTTCGAATATTAAATACTGACCAAACGGAACGAGCGTGTTCATAGTCTTCGTCAGTAATTGACTCATTAATCAATGAGTTCTTTCTTCATATCGATCCCATTGAGACTTATACATACTGATTCATAGTCAGACATATTGATTTATAGTCATAGGGATACACTCCTTTACGGGTGAGTAGGTTAAATTGTGTTTTATTAGGAAAATAAGATTTTAATTGCTTGAAGTCTTGTTTTTTCATGGTACTAACTAACTTTTCTAAACTAGTGCCTAAAAACCTGAAAGAATTTACAAACCGAACCTGAATGCTTTCCTCAGATGAAATCGGAATAAACTTTGTGAATGAAATATAGTTTTCTTTTGTTTTCGGTATCACTTTAATAGATCCAGGAGCTTCACCTTATTCTTTTATAAAAAGGTGACAATCGTATCCGGACAAATTATGAAAGAATACTGGTAAAAATTTTGGTAATCTGCATTGTAGGTTACAGTAACTATGAGCTGCGCCGCGATACTTTCCAGTCAAGTGACAGTGATCGCGAACCCTGTCGCCGAACAAGAAGTGATCACAAATGTGACAAGTCATCGCGTTTTCAAAGTTGCGAGCATTATCATCTATATATATAAAATGCTTTGTCCTGAATGACTGACTGACGGATCAACGCACAGCCTAAACCGCTGATCGTAGAGACCTGAAACTTTGAGGGTGTGTTCTTTGTAAGACGTAGGCATCCGATAAGAAAGGATTTTTCGAAATTCTACCGCTAAGGGGGTGAAAAAGGTGGGCAAAGTTTGTATGGGACAACGTGATTCCTTGGTCCAATCTACTTCAAATTTTGCATAAACATTCTTTAACAGAATTAATGGAAGACATGTTTCGTATTTTATTGAAATTCATCCCTTAACGGGGTTAAATAGGGGTAGAAAGTTATTTTGGGAGTGATTTGCTTCGAAGTTGATATCAATAATACTCCTTAGTGCTTTTGATTTAAATTACATTTTATTTTGACACATGTTTGAAAAGTCAATCCGATTTTATTCAAATAAGGTTGAACTCACATAAAGGCTTGGTGCTTGCAATGCAAATCTATATCTATAAAAATCAATGCCACTATTCGTTGTAATTTTATAACTCAAGAACGGCTGGGCCGATTTAGCTGATTTTGGTTTTGAAATGTTTGTCATAGACCAGGAAAGGTTTAAACGGAATTGAGTTTGAGAAAATTAGGGTAGGGTAGGTAGGGTAGGGTAGGTAGGGTAGGGTAGGTAGGGTAGGGTAGGTAGGGTAGGGTAGGTAGGGTAGGGTAGGTAAGGTAGGGTAGGTAGGGTAGGGTAGGTAGGGAGGGTAGGTAGGGTAGGTAGTGTAGGTAGATAGATAGGGTATGCAGAGTAGGTAGGGTAGGTAGGGTAAGTAGGGTAGGTAGGGTAGATGGGGTAGGTAGGTAGGGTAGATAGGGTAGGTAGGTAGGGTAGGTAGGGTAGATAGGGTAGGTAGGTAGGGTAGGTAGGGTAGATAGGGTAGGTAGGTAGGGTAGGTAGGGTTTAAAGCTACCCGTGCGAAGTCGGGGCGGGTAAAGCTAATACTCTTTAAAAATTGGAACGTCTTGAAAGTCACCGTACTATACATATTAATAGGTACCGCATTTGAAGGTTTCTAAGCTTTACAGAGGTCTGTATTTACTCCTAGGATTCCCCTAACACTATCAAATTACCCCTTCGAATTCAAGAGAGTGCAGTTTCCCATCAAAGTATGCTTCGCAATGACTATAACCAAAGCTCAACGTCAAACTCTTAAGGTAGCGGGAGTAGACTTAAGGGAAAGCTGCTTCTCCTACGGCCAGTTGTATGTGGCATGCTCCAGAGTAAGCGCACAGAGTAGCCTGGTGATTCTAGCACCCGAAAGAAAAACAAAATATATTGTTAACAAAGAAATACTGCGGTAGGTGTAGTATTTTGATTTCGTTGTAAAAAGATAATACACCCGTGTAACTTTCGCCAGATCAAAGCCGAGCTTCGTGTTCATAAAATATATCTTTTTTTTTACAAGTACACTACACTATTATAAAGATTGTTATATTTCATAATTATCCAAACATTTTAACATAATAATTTATATGTTATAACAAAATTAATAACGTAAAAAACCAATAAAAATCCTATTAGAACCATTTGCGACTTCTACGCGGACGAAGTCGCGGGCAAAAGCTAGTCTGAGTATATCATAAGCACATTATTTTTTTAAATAGTATAATTTTTTTGTGCATCTTTATAAATAGACTTCACAAAATTAGATACACAATCCGACCCGCGATAAGAAACGTAGCGATTGTGGCTTTCGTCTAGCGCACACGTAATATGGTAAGCGTAAGCTATAGGCACGTGTCGCTGTCGCGTTACAGTGCTCGTCTTAGTGGGATCAAGGTCACAGGACTCATACCGTTCTAGCATTGTTTCAAAATCTGCGTATATAACAAATGGTACAGTCTGCTTTCTGTTATAATTTTCAAACTGTATGAAAAAACCTTTTGGAGGCAGTTCCGTGGCGACACCTCCACAATTATGTGAACTAAGATCGTCGCATGAATTAAAAAACATTAAACAAACATCACAAAAGTACAGTTTACTGTGGTGTTTTGTTATTTGATTCTTAACAAGCGTGGCAAGTCTTTAATAAGACAGTAATGTGATAAATCATCACTTTCGAAATAAAGTAAATGAATCACCTTGCCGTTTAAGGATTTTGGTTTGTAAAGAGGTCCTACGATGGTATTATTTTTTAAACCATAAATATAAATACAAATTTCAGAGTTATTCCCTTCAAATCGCGTAACATCTGAGAAATTAATTGGGAATGACATATCCTTTACATTTAATACATTACGAAAATCAGGGTAAGACGATACTCTTTCAGGATGACTTTTAGCTGGATATAAAGCCGCAACAACGGACCATAAAAAACAATACTCATCATTATTACGGATATTAATACATGCTTTTTTAGATTTTAATGATGCAGGTAATTCGACAAAACTTGAACCGCGCAAAGGTTGATATTTGTTAACATTGATTTCCAAATGGGAATTGTTTAAGAACGTCCATCCACTATCCCGGTCCTGAAATTCTTCTATCTTTTTGTTATCTTTTTGTTACAGTGTTTTTGACTTGAGCCATTAATGAATCCAACTCATAATAAAATTCTGATGCAAAGTAAAGTTTTTTGTAGCAAATGATTTCATCTCCTGAGAATCATTTTTAACCATTAAAAACAAAGCGAAATATTCGAAGTTAACTTTTAGACAAGTGTGTTCTTTAAGAGACATATCAATTAACGTTTTAATTTTGTTCTCAGTATTATTAAAAAACGATTCTATTGAACAATTCTCAGACGGATCGACAATTCTATAAGAAGCTATACGATTACGAAATGCAGAATGGATTATTTCAACACCTTCGCAAAAATGCGAAATATTTTTGTTTTTATGATTAGTACTACGTAGATGACCTGTCCAGTGACTGCGCTCAACAGAGGTGTTACAAACGGTACAGAAAGGCATTTTAGATAATTATTACGTCAGTAAATTTTTTATGCTAAAATAGGTTTAGATTTACATAAGTACATACATTAGATTCTGCAATAATCGATACAATTAATTTGGTGTCCCAAACAATTTAAAACTACATTATTTTATACTATCGCTGTAAAAGACAGCCTTGGAATTGTCAAACAATTCGTGAGTTGATCTCATAAACATTTGCAGCCCGTCCCACTGGAGAGTGTTACGATCTAACTGTACTTTTAAAGCGACCTGGGCTTTTTTCCACCGTTCTTCCTTGGGGGTGGAGGCAACTTCGTCTATCGAATAATCCTTGACTTCCACGTAGAAGTCTCCCCTAAGGTCTGCCACTCGCCGTACTTTACCGTTGGCGACACGGGTGATGAGCGATGAACCGAAGTCCCCGCTTGAGGTCGTCGTCTTCTGTACGTCCTCCAGACCAAAGAGGTCCGAGCTCAAGCTACGTCTTTTACTGTAAACAAATTAAGGTGTATTATACACCTCTGTTAATCCTATTGGGAATACAAAGCGTGATAAACGCAATAAACGTGGTATATATTTGGTTATAATAATTTCAATAATAATATCTAATGAAGTAACTGTCAACATTCCTGCATTGAATATAATCGGAAATTGTTTTACCGTTGTCTGCGTTTCAGTTCCAAGTTCCCTAACCATCATGTACCAGTGCACATAACATTTTAATTGAGTTATCATACGCAACAAACACTAAACATACAAGCAGTAATATAAATTACCTTGACTTAGAGTTTGACGGGTGGGCGATGCTTTCAGATGTTTGGCGCTTCACCGTCTTTTTCTTAGGCTGCTTTTTTGTCACCTCGGCTACTGCAGCTGTGGACCGTGGTGATTGGTATTCCGATTCCAAGTCAGACCTGAAATAGAACACACTAAGATACATTTTGTAACTACAAGCAACCTCAATAATTATGGAGAGGAAAGTTTCAATGGAATATAGCTCGCTAGAAGATGACATAGATGGTATGAAGGTGATAGGTACACCAGCCGGCAGGCAGAGACCAGGTCCGTAGCTGAGTACCGATTAAACATTAAAATATTCAGTAAACTTAGTAGTACTTACTCACATTTTATAGTTGTAGGATGACGTATTAAGTAACGAAAACGGTAAGTAGATCACTGGAAGATACTGGAGCGAATGCAATTATATGATCGAAATTGATTGGTTATTATACATAAAAAAATACCATTTCAGCAATATTTACCTCATAACAAAATTAAACCTTAACTACATGTACTCACAGGTGTATGACTAATTTATGTTACTTATGACAAATTAAACCGTATTGATTGAAAACCCCTTCTGTCAAATTGCAATTTTATCCTGAGAAACGAAATATAAAACCAGCTTTAACGCTCGCCGACAAAGACGAAGCCGATACCAGGCTGTTACTTATAATAAATACAATAGGTATTATAATAAGGTATGTATGTTTGTTTAATAAACCGTATTATAAAACTCTGCATGACAACATAAATCTATATGAAATTTAAAAAAAAAATCTGCAAGTTAAGATGAGCCGAAAGTAACATATCCTGAAAACTTTGTTTTTTTATGTGTAGAACAATACATGTAAACGAACCCGTATCAAAAAGTAAGTTCACAGGTATGTTTCAGTAAACTTTAAATTGTTATAAAATCATCCAACGGCTAAAACGAACTTTTTATAATCATTTCATGCAAAGGTTCAGTACTGATATTAAAAATCATCTTTCAAAGAATCCTAGATTGATAAAACTAACACCTTATTATAATACATGAAAATAATAAACAAAAGAGAGAGAAATAGGAAATCCTATAAAAAAACAAATTTTAATCAAAGACTGCAACATGCGCGGCGATCATCTTACAATATAATTGTTGAATACATAAAAAATATTCACACATACACCTCACGTAACAACGATAAAGTTCGAATTCAGCAAATTTACATAATGCAATTTTGCAGTCTTTGAGATTTTAAAGACTCACTTACACCTATACTGTGAAAAATTAATACGATCGTTTCCGACGCCGTCGTCAGGCGGTTTACAAAGAGTACAATAAATAACCACGGGATGGCGCATGAACCGTTTCGAAGGTGAATGTATGAGTGTGAAAACATCTTAATTAATCAAGCGCAACGCGGAGTAACAGCAGAGCAACCAGTAGTTGATTGTTAACGTGTAAGGTAGTGTTAGCTCATTAGCTGTATGTATGAATAAATTAAATTAACATTTGGATGTCCTTGGTGCCCAATCTGGGGTCATGGAAATAGAATGAGCGTGTGCTTGTAGGTGCATGCTATTTCTTGCTCTGTGAAGAGACATGAGTCAATCTGACCCAAATTTTAGTTTAATGTTTATGGAATCCTAAAGTTCAGATGTCCTTGGTGCCCAATCTGGGGTCACAGAAATAGAATGGGCATGTTCCTGTAGGTGCAGCCTATTTCTTGCTTTGTGAAGAGACATGAGACAATCTGTCCTGAATTTTAGCTTACTATGTTCATATAGTTCAATTAGTAAACGAGTTATGTGTGAAACTTGTTGTTATAAAACTTGTCAACTAAAATCGTGGTTATGTGTGAAACTTTTTAAATATAAAACTAGTCAAGTAAAGTAGTGGATATGTGTGAAACTTGTTGTTATAAAACTTGTTAACTAAAGTCGTGATTTAGTGTTCAATACGAGAATCTGCAGCAGTTGATCGAGGTAAGCCTTAGAGGTAAGCCATCGGTAATAATTTTATACGGTAACGGTAAGGTAATATTGCGGTTTAGAACTAAAATAGTGGAATAGGCGCCAAACCAGTATTTTACTCCACTATGTAAGATTTCTACTCCACCTTCCGTTCCATCGGGTGGAATAGGCGCCGAACCAGTATTTTACATTACTATGTAGAATTTCATTTATATTATACTTAAGCTTAGTCCGAGATATCTTCTATATTCACTGTGTAGTTTCACAATCCTCGCATTGTGTGTGCCGCGAATATTTAGAGGAAGCGAAAAGCTTCGTGTCCAAAACAGAAATAAGGCAGTCTGCTGGCAACTCTACATCTGTAACTCATTCATTGTTTTCGCGCCGTGTGTGCTAGTCAGAATTTATACTTAATTCTGTTCTTTGAAATTTTTAACTCTAAAAATGCCAAAAAGGAAGTGTGAGTGTAAAGAAGAAAGGTACCAAAGGAAGATTAAGAAGTTGAAAAAGAAATTAAAGAAAAATAAGAACAAGTTGTGTGAAAATCGTTCACCATCACCAGGGTTTTCATCTGCAACACCGGTATCGTCGTGCGCAGAAAGTGATGCCGGTGATAATGAAATACCCGTCACAGAGCTTACAGGCAAGTTTTTTCTACGAGAAATAACCTATCTAGTGATCGTTTCTGTTTTCTATGATACGTGGTACGTGTCATTACAGGCACTCCGGTGGAGTGAGATCACCACGGGGATGTCCCGCCGTGTACAATAGAACGTTGTTCATGCATGACTCACTGCCGCCGCGCGCCGGCGCTCTGAGCCCCTTGCTACGTTTAAAAAACGCTAACAACAGCACTTACGATGTGTCAATATAATTATCCACAATATTTAATTTCGGTATAGGAACGTTTTCTTTACTAAACCGCCACGGGGTGGCATGATGTATACTCGTAGTACTTTAGTACATACAGCTGGTAGCTGGTGGCTTTATGTATACCCGTAGTACCTTAGTACATACAGCTGGTAGCTGGTGGCATCATGTATACTCGTACTACCTTAGTACATACAGCTGGTAGCTGTGTAACTAAATCAAACATGGTTTGGCCTTTTACTAGGTGCTAAATTTGTAGACAACACAAAAGATTTAGACACTTTGACTGAAGTGTTGGATGATTCCATAATAAGGGCTCTAGGCCAGACTTCATCCACAGACAGGCAATATGGGCCAGAAATTCATGTGGAACTGGTAAAAAGGGTTGAAGGTATTATTACTCAAGGCCTTAAACAAGATATCAAAGATGAACTTGTAAAGAAATACTTGATACCCACTAACATCAAGCTTCTAGACGCACCAAAGCTTAACAAGGAGCTGGAAGGGCTATTAAATGATGCTATGAAGGCCCGAGACAAGCGAGTTGAAGAACGCCAACAACAGATTGGTGTTGCAATAGCGGCCTTGTTGTCTGCTACAGACAAATTGATTAAAGGGGATGTTGAAAAAATAAATCAAATTTCAACAATCAGTGATGTCATACGCTTACTGACAGACCTCCATCATCAAGACACAGTCACCAGAAAGAAGCTAGTAATTCCAAATCTTGATAAAAATATAGGAAAAACAGTTGAAAACCAAGAATGTGACGAATTCCTTTTTGGAGAAAAATTTAATGACAATGTCAAATCTGCCACAGCGATTAAAAAATCAGCTGGCACCATCTTAAAACAAAACAACCCTAATCGAAAAAATACCTCATCTTATCGACCAACTCAGTCTCAAAATTATCCCAAGAAACAGGTAACTTCAGAGGCCCTCCTCGTACGAGTATGACTCAGTTCAAACAGGGAGGGGGGGGCAGATAGCAGCAACAGACACAGCGCTACAAGCCGAGACCCTCACAACGTCCTCCAGCCAAGGCGCCTGTTCGACAATCTTAGAGGTAAATACTTTTGCTGGTAGACTTAAGTCCTTTTATTCTTGCTGGTTAAAGATAACACAAGACAAAGTTGTCTTATCCTGGCTCAAAGGTTATAAGATCCCCTTTGTAGAGGCTCCTCACCAAGAATATGTTCCTAAAAATTCAAATTTTTCTGTTTTAGACAATTTGATAATATTTAAAGAAATAAATAGACTTTTACAACTTGGAGTACTTAAAAAATGCATAGCAGTTAAAGGACAATACTTTTCAAAGATTTTCACTGTACCTAAATCAAATGGGGAAGTTAGATTTATTTTAAATCTAAAATGTTTGAATAGATTTATTTCTCCAGAACATTTTAAAATTGAAGATATGAGAACACTTTGTAAATTGATTTCAAAAAATAATTTTATGTGTACCATTGACCTAAAAGAATCATATTTCTTGGTCCCAATGGGTGAAGATAAAAAATATCCAAGGTTTTGGTTTCAGAATATAATGTATGAGTTCAAATGCTTGCCATTTGGTCTAAGTTCTGCTCCTTTCACATTCACTAAGTTACTGAAGCCAGTAATAAGTTTTCTTCGAAGAAAAGGTTATAAATCGGTTGTGTATCTTGATGACATTATATGTATTGGTTATTCTTACCAGAAGTGTCTAGAAAACTGTCAGATGACCTTAAGTTTACTGGAATGCCTAGGCTTTATTATAAATAAGGAAAAGAGCATCACTCTCTCAACCAAGATTGCAGAATTTTTAGGTTTCATAGTAAATACACAAGAAATGTCATTGTCAGTGACTTCTAAGAAAAGAAAAGCAATTTCTTTATTGATTAATAAATATACAAAAAATAGATCAATGTCCAATAAGAGAATTTGCAAAACTTATTGGCACCCTTGTAGCATGTTGCCCAGCTGTTGCTTATGGTTTTTTGTACACTAAAACATTTGAACAGCAAAAATATCAGGCTTTGAGTGCATCAAACAATGACTTTGATGCAATTATGAATATCAATAATAATTGTAAAAATGATTTAAAATGGTGGCATAATCAAATTAAAATATCAAAAAATCGAATACGACAGAACAATTTTTCTTTAGAAATAAATTCAGATGCATCAGGGACAGGCTGGGAAGCATACTGTAATGGTAAAGTTGCAAACGGATTTTGGACTTTAAAAGATAAGGAAAACCATATTAACTTCCTGGAACTTTTTGCTGCTTTTCTAGGTTTGCAATGTTTCGCCAAAGATTTACACTCTTGTCAGATATTGTTGAGAATAGATAATACCACCGCAATTGCATACATAAATATATGGGTATACAATTTCCAAAACTAAATTCCCTAGCTAGGAGCATATGGCAGTGGTGTGAGATCCGCAAAATATGGTTGTTCGCCTCTTATATAAAATCAAAAGAAAATAAAGAAGCTGACCAAGAATCCAGAATAAAAAATATAGATTCAGAATGGGAATTGTGCAGCAAAACTTTTCTAAATATTACCAAGTCATTTGAAGAACCCGATATGGATTTGTTTGCAACCAGAGCAAATAAAAAATGTCATAGATATATATCGTGGCACAGAGATCCTTATGCAGAGAATATTGATGCTTTTACTGTAGACTGGTCAACATTCAACTTATTTTATGCTTTTCCCCCATTTTCGTTAATTCCTAAATGTATACAAAAGATTATTTGTGATAAGGCAACAGGTATCATAGTTTTTCCTCTATGGACCTCACAACCTTGGTATCCCTTTATAGCTGAATTGGCTACTTCAGAAGTGTTACAGTTCAAACCATCAAAAGATTGGTTAAATTCACCTTTCAGAACACTACACCCCCTGTACAACAGTCTTTCCCTGGGAGCCTGCATCTTATCAGGGAAGCATTCCAGAAAAAACTAACTCCTGATGAAACACTAGAAGTCATGGTAGCTTCCTTATCACAAAACACTATTAAACAATATACAACAGCCCTTAAAAAATGGTGGTTATTTTGTAAGGGAAAAAATATACGTATATGAATTGTCAATACCTAAAGTTTTAAAATTTCTCACAGAAATGTTATCACAGGGCGCTTCGTACGCTACTCTTAATACATGCCGTTCAGCGCTGTCTCTAATCATAGATACAAGTTTAGGAACAGATATACAAATTAAGAGATTTTAAGGGAGTTTTCAAATTAAAACCCTCTAGACCTAAGTATAACGACACATGGGATCCATCTGTTGTCCTGAATTATATTCAGAATTGGCCACCAAACAGTAGCCTTAACTAAGAAAAACTAACCAAGAAATTGGCAATTTTGTTAGCTCTCACAACTGCTCAACGTATTCAAACATTGTCAGTTATCCGATTGAGCAACATAGAGTTCACGGACAACGGTGTCAAAATAATGATTACCGACCTTTTAAAAACAACGACTCCGTGTAAGAACCAAGTCGTAATAAAGCTCCCTTCCTTGGATACGAATCTGGAAATTTGCCCCGTATCGACACTTAGACATTATATTGACCAGACTAGGGCACTCAGAAAAGTAGACACACTTAACTCGGATAAGCTACTTATTTGTTTTAAAAAGCCATATAACTGTGCCAGTAATCAAACAATTAGTCGCTGGATAAGGCAAGTTATGGCTGAGTGTGGTGTTGATGTAAAGAAGTTTACCCCTCACTCCACGCGTCATGCGTCCACATCTCTGGCGTGTAGAGAGGGCGTAACATTAGATTGTATATTTAAATCTGCTGGTTGGTCTACAGGATCTAGTGTTTTTGCCAATCACTACAATAGACCCTTAAATACAGAAAATGATAGCTATACCTTTACAAAAGCCATTTGTCACATTAAGGTTTAAGTTTTAATTAGTACTTAAGTACCTCTACCTTGAAATAAGGTACCTATTGTTAAATTGATGTGATAAAAATCACATTGAAATTGATTATTCTTAAACCCTGTATTTGATTGTATACTATACCATATTATTTATGATTTCCAACAATTCTCTAAACATCTACACAGTGAATATAGAAGATATCTCGGACTAAGCTTAAGTATAATTACATGATTAAACGAACTTACCTGAAGTGAAGTTCTATTGTAATTATACGAAGAGCTTAGTCCGAGATATCAATCTCCCACCCGCCCATTTCATAATCATAGATTATAATGTCCCTAGAGTCAGGTTGGAAATCATAATCCTATACTAATGCTCTGAAAAGAATGAGTTACAGATGTAGAGTTGCCAGCAGACTGCCTTATTTCTGTTTTTGGACACGAAGCTTTTCGCTTCCTCTAAATATTCGCGGCACACACAATGCGAGGATTGTGAAACTACACAGTGAATATAGAAGATATCTCGGACTAAGCTCTTCGTATAATTACAATAGAACTTCACTTCAGGTAAGTTCGTTTAATTATGTAATTATTGGGCACTCTACTCCACCGAGAGTGACGAGGCGAACGGAGTGAGCCGATGGAACGGAAGGTGGGGTAGAATGCCCAATAATATCCTAATAACATTATTTAGCAATATACTATGTATTTATTTGTAATCTATATATTAAATGTCATAATATAATAACATCAGCTGGATGTTCCGAAAATCGTTTGAAACACCATGTTACTTTAAAACTGCATTATAAAATCGTGATAAATATTATTAGTATCATATTAATTATTACTTATTCAATATTAATTATTTATTGTACTGTTATGTTATTAAACTTTTATATTGATCTTCATAAAACCACAAATCATGACTTGTTCGAAAACTCTATAATCGTTGTTTATGAAACAGCCCCTTTTGAGCAGTGACTTTTGAGTCACATTAAAACTATTTATATAATACATCTGTTTATGAAATATCAATTATAGAAATGCAAATCAAATATTACTACCTTTATATTATTCACTAAACATTAATTACGTTTATTAAAATATTGTTGAAATGGAACGTTTCCATACGTCAATGTCATCTATCATTCTGACAGCTGACGTTCATACTGTGATTTATTGTTGTAAACAATCAAATATAGTGATCAATACAATTCTCAGATACAATTAGATATTCTCCGATAAATATGAATAACCTCACACGCGCATCGCGAGCAGAAAAAAAAAACCAGCGCGCCATTTTCCGTAAATATTTGTTATCGTTTTTGTTTTGTTGTTATAAAAAATACGAAAATCTAAAGTATAGTCACCAACCAACGTAAAAACTGTTGTACAACAGTTTTTAAAAGAAGCTCCAATTGACAGTACCTGGTAACAAAGGTCAGTTGAACTTTATAAATCTAAATTATCATGTCTACAGTTACGTTATTCCAGCATAAGTTCTTACAACAAGTCTGTTTGTTTCCTCGCAAGTTTGTTGAAAAACGTCGTATGAAACGCGTGTGCATTGATCATTACCCACTAGGCTAAATTATCGCGCTCGCCTATGGCTCGCGCGCCAATGCCGCCTTTTGGGTAATAACCTCCAATACAGCACACTCGTATCATAATGTACTATTATGGCAAAGCGCTACCTAATGTCACGAAGATGGCGCGATTTGCAAATATTATGATCAATAACTGAATGTAATAATTTAATACGAGAACTAAATAAGTTTCAATAATAGAAAACCAACTATGAAGTAATAAGATTATTTACACTGCAATTTACTAATGAATACCTGTTGTTTGATTAAATTCCTTGAATCGCAGGAAGTGTTGTCAAAAGTAGTAAGAATGAAGGTGTAAAAAGTAATGAAGGTTCTAATTTAACTTGAATTCTGAATGACCTTTGTATTTGTGAATATTAGCATGTGAATATTAGCCAGATCTTCAGCGCGGAAGCCGTAAAACCACGATAGAGGTAAAAAACGCACCACAAATCCAAAACGAAACTAGAAGTGACTTAATAAAAATGGTTACACATTTGTCAAATGAGACTAAATGCCCTATCCAACAAAACGACATAAAGGACATTTTCCGAATTCCAAACAAACGCATCGACGTAAAAAACGGACCGATTGTCGTCGAACTAGCATCATCTATATTAAAAATTGACTTTTTGAATTCGGCCCGCACGTACAACAGAGGAAACAAAGATAAATTATGTGCAAAACATCTAGGATTTACTACTAATGAATACACCCCAATCTACGTATCAGAGCAGCTCACCACTAAGGGTGCGCGCTTATATTTTCTGGCCCGCGATCTAGTTAAATCCAAAGCCTACAAATACTGCTGGACTTCCTTTGGCCAAGTCTGCGTCAAAAAAGATGATGTCTCGCCGAAAATAATAATAAAAAGCGAAATGCAAGTTAATAAGCTTATGCGACAACTATGACTAGTCCTAATTGATAACTACGTCACATGTATAAATTATAAGCACAATAGTCTTTCTTACTGTTATTTGTTAAATTCTATTAGCTCTAAGGTTACTATTAATATGTTGAAATTAGTTATCATTATTTTATTACTAACTAGATTAAGGAGTACAAAGTCTGTAATTATAACGCACACACACACAAACAAAATATACACTATTAAACCTTTCATACAGACCATTTCATACATATTACGTACAAAAACACATACACTTAAAACCCTATATGACTACAATTTTTTGCACCTAAGCCCTGTTAGAGACAATTATGGATAGAACGCTGGAAACAATAACTGAAATAGATAACATAGAATTAGCCCAAGTATCAAACTTTTCCCTTCGCAATTTTAGTACGACTGTAAAGATTAAAAACTCTGATTTTACGATTATCTCACAAAATATAAGAAGTATCTATTAAAATTTTGATGACTTGCAGTTGAACCTAGCCGATCTACATTTTAACACAGATATTATTGTTTTAAGTGAATGCAGGCTAAACCCAAATAAAAATATTCCTCAAATACAAAACTACGCTACAAGCTACACCACTAAGCATTTAAATAAAGCTGACGGTGTCGTCGTCTTTGTTACTAACAGGTGCATTTTTAAAACAAAAGAGATAAAATTAACTCACGCTTCTTGTATACAGGTTGAAATTAAACCCGATCTCATAGTCATAGGGATATATCGCTCTCCATCAAATACAAATGCAGATGATTTCATAAACTCTTTATCTCAACACTTAGCTACCCTTTCTTCAAATAAAAATGTAATTGTTACGGGTGACATCAATATAAACTTAATACACAAGCAAGAAGAGCAATCATACGAAAGATCCAATCGACTTAATTATTTAAACATGTTAGCAATGCACGGCCTACTACCTGGACATACGCATCCCACTCGAGACAAAAGCTGTCTAGATCATTTTATTCTAAAGCTTAGACCTAATAAAAAATCAGCATCCATAGCAATTATCGAGACCACTATCACCGATCACTTTATGATTTTCCTAAAACTGTCTGAATTGATGAACAAACACAAATCTTTTAAAACTAAAACCTCAATTAACGTAGAATATTCACTCGAGCTCTTACAAAGTAGCAACATTCAAGAACTTTTAGACCAAAAATATCAGACCAAGTAAGATCAAAAATATCAAAATTTTCATACGCCCTCCGCGAGATCAAAAAAACCACAGACCTAAAAACAGCATTAGTAACGTACTACGCGTATGCCCACGCATGGCTCACATATGGTATCATCTTATGGGGAAACAGTACTGACGCGCCCACGTTACTTACATTACAAAAAAAACTAATTAGGATCTTAGTAAATATTGAAGTCACTGATAGCTGTAAACCCCACTTTCAGGAACTAAAGATCTTGTCCCTACCATGCTTGTATATATTTGAAGTTTGTAAGTTCGTACGTAAATACCCAGATTTCTTTACAAAAAGAGAGGACATACAAAAGAAAATTGTTCTAAGACACAAAAACAGACTAAACTTACCACTATCGCGATTAAAAATGCACTCCGATAGTACGTTTGTCATGTCCATAAAAATTTATAATAAGTTACCCGCAATAATTAAGAATTTACATAATTATAATATATTTATTAATAAATTAAAAATCTTCCTTGAAAGTAAATGCTATTATAGTGTAGGCGAATACTTAGATGATAAATTATAAATATGAAATAAATGACTTACCCCTGTAGGATAATAATATTAATTAAAGTTACTTTAAATAAAATAAAATATAATAATTAATTATTTACGTTAGTAAATAAAAATAATAATAACTAAATACCTTAAATAATTGATAAAACTAATAATAAATAAATTACTGACATAATAAATAAAATTAATAATAAGTAAGTACATATATAAAAAATAATTAATATTTTTTAAAGTAATTAGTTTACAACATTACTAATATTTTTAATAAATACATATATAAACTCATAGTTTGACTTATTAAATGCCAAGCGTTCTTCCTCCTCTCTCCTACTTTTATCTATGCTGTGCCCGACAGGGTCCATAATTGAGACTGATGTAACTGTTTTTCCCACCAACTGTATACATTATGGTACGCAATAAAGAATTGAGAATTGAGAATTGAATTGACCTAAATAACCCCAACATACTAATAAATAATTTAATAACTTTACTACAAAATAAATGTCTCACTGCCAGTACACTTGTAATAAAAATCCCCCTGAAAAATAGATTAATTAAACCTTGGATGACCATAGGCTTGCTGCGCTGTATACATAACCGCAACAATATGCAAAAAAAGTTAAAACTAGACCCTCATAATGAGATACTAAAAATCACTTACAGGAGATACAGGAACTACTGCAACAGCGTTATTAAGAAACAAAAACGTAAATACGATCGTGAACAGCTTTATAAGACACATAAAAACTCCAAAAAGCTATGGCAAACAATAAACAATATTACCCAACGAAAACCACCTAAGACACAAAACATAGAATTGCTGGAATCAGCCGCTACCCCTCTCGAAGCGGTGAATAAAGTAAATGAATACTTCTCAACCGTTGGAAAGCATCTTGCTGACGAAATAATAAATAATCCTGAGAGACAGGCTCACAAAGACCCCAACATACTTACGAACGTTCCAAACCCACCGGTTTCATCATTTGTACTGCTCAACTCTGACGCTGAAGAAGTAGCAACCGTAATTACAAGCCTAAAATCCGACAGTGCTACTGGCTGGGACAAAATCCCCGTAAGTTTTTTGAAATCTGCCAGGTTTATTATTTCACCAATCATTTCACACCTTATTAACCTATGTTTTGAACAAGGAAGCTTCCCCACGGCCCTGAAACAAGCTGTAATAACACCTGTCCATAAGTGTGGTGACAGAGCTGATCCGTCCAACTATAGGCCGATATCCATCCTCCCGTCCCTGTCTAAAATTGTCGAAAGATTAATAAATAAACGCTTAAGTACATATTTAACACAAAATAAAATAATTTCACCCTCACAGTTTGGCTTTAGACAGGGAAAGTCTACTGAAGACGCAATCCTAGCGCTGACATCTATCGTCACTCAAAGAGTGGACGATCGAAAAAAGTGTCTGGCTCTCTTTTTGGACATCAAAAAAGCCTTCGACACAGTCTCTGTCCCCACACTTTTACATAGGCTAGAAGACATTGGCATAAGGGGATTACCACTTAAACTTTTCGCGGAATACCTGAATAAACGCAGGTACGTGGTTAAAATAGGATCAGTCACGAGTTCCGAAGAAAAAGTCACTTACGGAGTAGGACAGGGTAGCGTGCTCGGGCCGCCGCTGTTCCTCATTTATATAAACACCCTATGTAACATGAGTATCGAAGGTGCCCACATTTTCTCTTACGCTGACGACACAGCAATTGTTTTCTCGGGAGAAACATGGGACAGCGTCGTTTGCATCACCGAACGTGGTCTGTCTACAGTAGCTACCTGGCTCGATCAGAACCTTTTAACTTTGAATATTTCAAAGACCAATTACATCTGCTTTTCTATATTTGACCGTGCCCAGCCATCACAAGATCTTCAGATTAAAATCCATACCTGCTCCAGCTCTACTAACACCACCTGCTCTTGTTTAAAAATCAACAAAGTATCCAGTACTAAATACCTTGGTGTTATTCTTGATCAAAGGCTATCGTGGCACTTGCACCTAGAACTAATAATGAACAGAGTGAGGAAATTGATTTGGACTATACTTACGTACTGTTTGCCAATCTGGGACGGAGCATCTAAAATAAAGTTTTTGGAGCTGGAGAGGGCACAGAGAGCTTTACTAAAAGTCATGTACTTCAAACCGATTAGATTCCACACGGAAAGTTTATACTTAACCTCAAACCTTTTGTCTGTTAGGAAACTCTATGTCCTACAGATTACATTAAAAAAACACAAATCTCTTCCCTACATTACTTCCAAGACACATTCTAGGAGAAAGAATAAAGTAGCTGAAGATTGTCCAGTGAATACTACATTTGCTACAAGGCAATTTATTAAACAATCCCCCCGTATATATAACGCTCTCAATGAACAATGTGCCATCTACTCTATGACATACCACGACTGCAAAAAAACACTAACTGAATGGCTCAAGAGCAAAAGTTACGAAGAAATCGAAGATATCCTACACAAGATCACATAACTAAGAAACACATATAATTTGTACACATATACACACCACACACCCCCACGGTACGCAAACCACATTTATCTTACACACATCCGCACTACATCCCGACACCCACACAAGCACAGACACACACGCACACAAACGAACCCACACACAAACTCACAAACATATTTTATACCCAGTGCCCTTACTAATATAATAATGGGTTATAAAATGTTAATTAGTTTTAAATGAATCTTTTGGCTTATTTCTCACACATTTGTAGAATTATTGTAAACTGGAGGAGCGGAACCACCTAATACAAGCAAATCTATGCTTAAAAGGTGACTCCAAACCTAACATTGTTATTTACGTAAGTGAAGAAATAAACATTTTTATTATTATTATTACTTGCGTAGTGCATACAGGGATAATCGTCAGTTGGTGCCTCATTTCATTAAAACGCCTAACGGGCCTCTGCGAGTTGGCTTCGGCCCCTCGTACGCCTTACAAAGGTCCGGGACCCCAGGGTCCCGAGAAACGTAAAGGTAAAAAAATATATATAATAATAATAATAAAAACGAAAAAACACTACAAAAATAATAATAAATTCTTTATTGACACAAAATACAGGTGTAACATACTTATTTGAAACCCTGGCTCCTGAGCTAGGTAGCAACCTGTGTTACAGGAGCCAGTGTCTTCCTCCGTTTGTGGTACATTTCATAATATATTAGCTGTGCAATAAATTAATTTAAAAACATGGTACTCGTATAATAAAATAAATTAAAGATGCACGCTAGCTCTTAAAAAAAATGCAATAAATGTGCATAAATGGGTATGTATATGTGTGTGCGTGTGTGTGGGATGGTGTGAAGGTGTGTGCGCGTGTATGAGCGCGTGTGTGTGATGGTGTATGTTTAAGTGGGTGATAGTGTGTGGGTTTGTGTCTTATGAGTACTGCTGTTGGTTTCTTGGTTGGTACTGCATTAGGTCTTCCGTCTGGTGATAATTCAGTGTTTGAAGCCATGTGGAGATTTTCTTTTTACTCTCTCTTGTTGTTAAAGGGTTTATGTTCAAGATATGGTTTATTTTATTGTAAATATACGTAGCCATGTAAAAGTGTTATCGTCTAGCGGACGCGGTTTTACAAATTACTGGTCTACATACGTCTGTACAGGTAATCGTCCTCTTTAATTTTGTGGTGTGACTTACTGGTGTAATTTGATGATGTCTCATTGTGAGGTTATGAAGGTACAACTGTCTCACGGTAAGTACTTTACAGTTTTCGTACAGATCTTTCGTAGGAAACCGGTATGGTTTGAATGTCATGACCTTTAGCAGGGATCTTTGGGCTCTTTCGAGGTTAATCATAAAGGTTTTGCAAGCGCCTCCCCAGGCCGTGATACCGTAGCTTATGATTGACTGCGCCAGCGCAAGATACACCGTTTGTAGTAGTTCAAACTGAGCCACGTGTCGAAGCTTTTTAAATGCCCATATAAGTTTCCTTACACGGGATGTGATCGATTCAATGTGAGGACGCCAGCTTAGTCGTTCATCCAGAACTACTCCTAGGTACTTCACTGACTTTTTTTGTGAGATTGGAAGACATGGGCACTGGTGACCGTTATAATCATTATAGGAGTGTGCTTTGAGACTTATTTCCAAAGGTCTCTGTAAATTGCAGATATGTGGTCTTTGAAATATTCAGGGTTGGTAGGTTACTTTCCAGCCAACGGATTATTTCGCGTAGGCCCAGCTCTGCCGCTTGTTGCGCTGCTTCCCAATTCTCACCGTGAAATATTAATACAGTATCGTCTGCGTAACTAAATATTTTACCGTTTTTAAGAGACTTCTGGCACAGGTCATTAACATAGACCAGGAAAAGGCTTGGGGATAGGCAGCTACCTTGTGGTACACCATAGTCAATTTTAACTTCATTGCTAATCTCTACACCAACCTTTACTTTTTGTGTTCGGTCAGACAGAAAGTCAGTAAATATACTCAGAGGCTTTCCCCTGATTCCGGCATGTTCCATCTTCCTTACAAGGGTTGAAGTACAGACCGTGTTAAACGCCTTGGCCAGGTCCAGAAAAACACCCAGACATTACTGTTTATTGTTTATTATAAACGTCCGAAGTCGACAACTGAGTGGCCGCGGGAGCGACAGAGCTGAGGCGCGGTGCTTTAGGAGCGGGAGCGGGTTTATAGAGGGCCGTGGGAGGGCCTGCGAGCGCGGGGGGTGGGGCAGAGTGGATGCGCTGATCCATAAGTGAGGGAATTTTATTTGGAGGAGTTTGAGTTAGGAGGGTCGCGTTCGACAAGGCCTGACGGTGCTGGAGTTGGTTCCAGGGGCTAGGTCGGGGATTTGAGAGGACGGGATAGGGAAGTAATCCCTTTGCTTTAACTGACGATCGTCTAAGCGTTTCGTCAGTTTAGGCGAAGTAGTTTTGGGGGCTTTGGAGCAGCCACGGTAATTGGCTGTGTGACCCTCATCGTTTCTGGCACTCGCCGGCCGCTGCCACGGCACCGCTCGATACGCTCGCTCGGCTCGTGCGTAGGAGGTCACAGTTTTAACCTAACCTTACCTAACCATTTTTATAAAATAATTAACCTACTCTAACTAGTTCCATAACTAACTGACCAAACGTTTATTGTCTAAATATTGTTTGCTGTAATAAATCATTTGATTAAAGACCAAATGGCTAAATGACATTATCCTTGATAATATTCTGCCAAGTAAAAATTAGACCAAATGAAAATGTGCGTACTAAAATCATTCCAAACATTGCATTGGTATAAAAAAAGGTTGCTAAAATTTGTTTGGGTAGTGAAATTTGGGCAAAATCTTTTCGGTAAAACGGCAGGCTCCCATATTTCGCCAATTTACAAAATAACTTTTTGCTATTGGCGAAGCCTCTTTTGAACATTTTTCATTTGCCAAATGATTTATTATATATATATATGACACGACGGGGTATCTACTCTGTGCCGTGTCTGACTAGTCTTCGATGTAATTCTTAGTTGATGGTAGATATAGGTAGTTGGTTTTCAATCACACACAGTTGTTAACTCAAACTCAAAGCATTTATTCCAATTACAACGTTTACACTTTTGAGTTATCACTTTGTCACTTAATTTAAGTTAGTTGAATCATTGAGTTTAAGTTATTTGGTGAATCTAGTCGCCCATTCCAAAACACAGTAGGTACTGAAGGAGAAGAACGGGCGCAAGAAACTCCTTAGACACTCTTTTATATCAAAGCATTATGTTACAGAGGTTCAACACACGCCATTGTTGTGTCTGTCCTTTTTTTCAGTCAGCGGATATATCGCGTATTCCAATACAAAATCTTATTACTTAGTTAGTTCAGTAAAACTTATAAATAATGCTAAAATGCTTATCAGTTAATTATTTTATAATTAAACAATGCTAATATTCACAAATACAAAGGTCATTCAGAATTAAAGTTAAATTAGAACCTTCATTACTTTTTACACCTTCATTCTTTTTCTAATTTTGACAACACTTCCTGTGATTCAAGGATTTTAATCAAACAACAGGTATTCATTAGTAAATTGCAGTGTAAAATAATCTTATTACTTTATAGTTGGTTTTCTATTATTGAAACTGATTTAGTTCTTGTATTAAATTATTAAATTCAGTTATTGATCATAATATTCGCGAATCGCGCCATCTTCGTGACATTAGGTAGCGCTTTGCCATAAACAAAATTTACTATCAAATGACCACTTGTCAATATGACTAAAAACCCAAAAATCATTAATTAAATGTTCCCTTTTAATTCCAACTATAGTTTTGGCTCTAACATCGAAATTAGTTTAATCATTTCACTATCAGTGATATCGCCTACCCACAGGACTGAGTTCACAAGTTTGGCAATAGATGGCGTCTGATCTCAAAAGAACTGATACCTTGATTAATGCTTGTGATAACAATAGGATTATGTTATAATCTTTACAGGTTGATGCCTTCGCGGCGACATATATATTTTTTGCTAGGTATATTTTTTTCTTTTATATATATATTCATCACACCGAAACAATATTTTTAAAATAGTGTCAAAAAAGGCAATATGTTGTGCTACACAATTTATTAACAGAAACGAATCGCTGCAAAACCGACTCCACGTAGTCTTGACATACCCCTAGAGTGTAATTTAAGCCCACGTAGGCGCGGAGCAGTGGGGCAGCCCACGAGCTGAGGAGCAGGTAAGCCGAAGCTGCGGTGATGAGCGCTAAAACTGTAATGTAATCAAAGACAAGTCTGGATGACAACTGCTTTAATGTCATATGCTATAGACAATCCACAACACCTTCCCCTTAAATAAGATAAAATAATAGTAAAAAACAAACTTAAAATCAATAATTCCAAGCTAAAATAATAATAATTAACAAACTTATAATAATAATAATTAGTTCTACGTTATAAAATAAAATACGTTTACACATTGCTAAATCTTACTACGCGTATGAGGTGGCGAGTAAGATGACGATACATTTATTTTGGTACTTGGCACATAATCATCATCCCGATCATCCCCCAAAAAATACTCGTCATCAATTTCAGACAAAATATTGTCGGTAGGATCCTTTACTGGTCTTATCAAATGTCGACGATTACGGCGATAAATACCTTTTTTGCTTTTAACAATATAAGAACGTGGAGTTAACGCTTTTCCCATTATTTTACCACGGCTTCTTTTATTTGCGTTTTCTAACATTATAACCTCATCGCCCACATTCAACTCAGGTAGCGGTTTACAATGTTGATCATAGTAACTTTTAATTTTTATTTGTTTTTCCAATCAGTGGCGTTCCCCCCATGAAAGCCGAAAAGCCCGGCTTGCCTTAAAAAGTGCATCAAAAAAAAAAAAAAAGACTTGTAAAGCAACCAAGCCAATAATTCATTTCGCAAGAATTGATAAGAATAATACCTATCATTAAACTCCGCCGCTGCACTGTGTCAGCCGCGCGCTTTTTAAGCTACGATGCCAGGTTTACGTATTCAAAGAATAATATTTAAATTCCGCGCCGTTTTGCTTCACGCACCGTTGCCAACTATATCGGATGCAGTTGCGATCTCGCTCTAACAATAAAGCGATAAGCAGGACGCGAGATCGCATCGTAAATGAAAACGTAATTTTTATTCTTTCTCGCTCGCACTTATGTAGGCTTTTATGAGGCTTTCGTACCCTCTCTTCTTTCGCATAGAAATAGTTAAGTTTGTTGATACCATTATTATGTACCTATTTCGCAAATTGTTCTAATTTTTAAGCCCGGCTTCTGATTTTTTTATGAATGGAACCAATCGTGCGTTTGATTATGAATAATAGGAGTAATGACGTGGCAAATTTGTTCAAATTTGTTTTGAGCGGCTAGGTACTGGTGCACTTTTTTTCGCTTTGATATTTTTTCATTTTCTGTGAATTTAAGTGTTGTGATTAGTTTTTGTTGTGATTACCTTTGCTTTGAAGTGATTATAAAGTTTGTTATCATTAAAATGAATTCGGAAACGCATGCAATTGTTCCTTGTGAAGGACTAAAGTGTGTGCAATCCCTACTCGGAAAGGTAAATACTTTGAGTTTTACAGACAAATATAATCTCTATAGTTATTGTGGCGATTTCATTCCGCGCTTTTGTTAGTGATTAAAGTGTTATTTTATCATCATAATGGGAATACGGAAACTGAGTTCGAAAAGGTATGTAACATGAGTTTTTCGAAAATAAGTAACTCTTTACTTTACCTTAACCAACCTAAAATTACTGTAGGTACCTGTTTCTCGGAAATAAAAACAAGTATTTTTGTCAGTCGAAGAATAGATTGAAATAGGCATTTGATTGTTTATTAGACAACTTTAGGTAGGTAGCTGGCGCCATGAAAACACATAATGAGTGTTGTTTGTATGGCATTTGTAGTTTTGGTAAACCACTGAAAAACAAACCATAAATCCTATTATTATAATAGCAATAAGTTCTCATTGAGATCACAAAACACAATAATTTTCATATCGAAGAGATTCTTCTTAGGTGTTTTGAAATAAAGATAAGAGTTGGCTATTGTCATTATGATAAATTATAAAAAGTTAATTTGGTATTATCTCATGTTAACATTTTCAATCGACTTAAATTTTATTAAACTCATAAAATTATGCGTACGGCAATAGATCAACAAATCGATCATTTGTTGGGAGCAATCTAGTGGCTTTTGATTGAAAATTTTTGCATGTGACAAGTGAATATGAAAAAAAGTGAAAAAATTCGGCTAACCGGTGTGTTAACGCGCATTCATTAATATAGATGGCGCTTATGAAAATTACATACTAATGCTTGATAATACTTATTTAGAACTCTTCGCATTTTTAATAATGTTGTACCATGAACAACATATGAAAAATCTGTTGGCTTGCCCTAATTTTGACACCATGGCACGCCGCTGTTTCCAATAATTTTTTATGTTGTAAATTATCACAATTTGTTTGTTTTAATAAATCTGGATGTACTGGTAGTCTACAATTTAAACGCCGGGCCATCATTAACTGTGCAGGAGAATTAAAATTTTCCCGCGGTGTATTCCTGTAACTTAGCAAATTTAAATTAAATTCAGAATTACTGTCTACTGATTTTTTCAATATATTTTTAAGGGAAATTATATGTGCGGCAACAAAAGTTTTCTTTAGCACCTGCAACCTAGCGTCTTTTTTTATATGTAGGCGACGAGTTAATAGAACAGCTTCAATTATATTAATTCATCATCTTTACTATTCCAACAGAATATCAAAAAACCAGCGTCAATTTACGAGCGTAAATTAATATGACTCCGAGCTACCGATAAATATATTTACTTCTGATTTGATAACTCAGCGACTAATGTTGTAAGTGAGCTACTTTATATATTTTAGAGATTCAACATCTGTCTGCTAATAAAATCAAATTCCAGCCTCAAAATTAGCAATCAAAGTTTTTCATTCAATAACTAAATTAATAAATCATATTCTTTTTTCGTGAAAGTTTGCAACACAAGCGCGGGAGTGTACCTGGCGCTCGTTGGGAGGGGGGGTTTGCACCAATGAGCGAGCTCTATTCGGTGCGTGCAGCACCGAGTTCACGTGTATTTGTTTACATTAATGACACGATTAAGGAGTGCTCGTATTCTTATTTGAAAAACGTTTGTGATAGTGGTTATGATACGGATTTGTATGAAAGTATTTATTAAGCATGTCGTCTAATAATGAAGTCTTTGTACTGTTCTGATGAAGACTTGGAAGACGTTCAGGAGGCGAAGAAAAGGCGTGGTGAATCGAGGAATTGGATGTTTGTGGAGAAATTTTTGAATGTTCGTGCCGCTGAAGAAGTCGTAAAAGTAGAAAATACTTGGTCAATATTAACTACTCATATGACGCTAGATGAAAAAAAACGCTTTTATAGGTGCAATAAAGTACCACGCAAGGGAGAGCAGTGTGTTGCACAGATGTATTTGTTATTTGAGGCGAACTCGGACGCGGTGTTACTCTATCGCACTGATTGCGAGCATAACCACGATTCCATCAAAAGTAGTTACAGTTTTGGTATTTGCGACGAAACTAAATTGGAAATTAACAAGCTTTTCGACCTCTGCTTAAAGCCGAAAGCCATTTTACACAATCTGAAGAAGATAGATGGACTTAAAATACCTACAAGACAGCAGCTCTACAACTATTTGGCAGATCGCAGGCGTATAAAGTATGGGCCGTCCTCAATTCACCTAGGAGAGTTAGAAAAATGGATAATTAACCGCACAGATGTTCCTGACGATGAGAATAAAGTTTTTGTGATAGCTTATCATATTTTAGAAAATGATCCACCTAGCTTCCGCTTCGTTTTGTCTTCTAAGAATTTATTAAAACTGTGCCTTACTGCCGAAATTTTACATGCGGATGCTACCTACAAACTAATCTGGCAAGGGTTTCCTGTTATAGTAATTGGAACAACGGACAAAAACCGAAAATTTCATCCTATTTGCCTAACAGATACACATGAACGCAAAGAAGATTTTGAAACTGTGTATAAGGGATTGAAAGACAGTATTTTTTCCATTTTCTCATATGCATTTGACCCAAAGGTTTTGATATGCGACGCCGCAAAAAGCATTCAAAATGCTTTTATTGACGTGTTCGGAGAAGAAACTATAGTAAGAATGTGCTGGGCACACGCTAAAAAGCAAATGTGTACGAAATTGGATCAAACAAGTGAGAAAAGTTCACGAAAAGCCATATTGCAAGATATAAACACATTGCAGTGTGCTACTTCTCCTGAAGTGTTTACCGCCGCTTCAAAAGTTTTCTTGGCGAAATGGCATGAGCAAAAGGCATTTATGACATATTTTAAAAAAGAATGGCTCACTAAAAACCCTAATTGGTATTTAGGTGCAACACCTATCTCATCACCTGTGACTAACAATGCTCTCGAATCTTTTAATAGGATTATTAAAGATGAAAATATCCTCCGCGAGCGTATACCGTTGTCCCGTTTTTTAGTAGTTGCAGAGGACATGGTTACTAGCTGGTCACAACAGGCAACGGAAGAACTCTTTGCGACGACACCGGTGTTAAAATTAGCTGACTGGACAGCCGGATATCTATGGGCTAAAATTAGAACAATACTATCAACGCCAACAACTTATACCTACCTGGTCCCAGGTGACAACTACACGAGGACTACTTTGACGGAGAAAACATTCAACGATTTTGATGAGTACAAAAAAGTGTTTTTTTCTTCTTGGAAAATTACATTACCGAAAAAAGAAGAAGAGTGGATTAATGGCCACTGTGACTGTCCAGATTTTCACCGCAAGTATTCTTGCAAGTATTTGGTGGGTCTGGCTATCAGGATGAAACATGCATTTCCGCCGCCAGAAGCAAAAACACAAAAAATTGGTGTAAAGAGGAAGCGTGGGAGACCAGGTAAAGCACAACCTGCGCTGATTATTCAGTGACAAATAACAATGTTATTCATTATTTGATTGCTTTAGATTATTGTAACTTAGGACATAAGTACAATTATACTTAACATAAAAACCTATGCTACTGCCATTAAAATTATCTGATTTACAAATAAAATAGTTTTTTGGTTTTAATTTTCCCTAAGGTGTGTCCAAACACAAACAAACACAGAGTTGCAGATGTTTGTTTATGATAACAGTATTTTTTGTATGTTCATTTGGGTAGGTATAATAGTCAATTACTTATGGTAACATTATAAATAGATAGGCGAATACATGAAATTAGAGCTTTCATTGACCATTATTTGATGACAATAATAAGGAAATTTTATGTTCAAATATAGTAGATTCACTCATCAATTACTTATGCTAAAGTATAAAAATAAAGGTGACTCTATGACATTAGAGTACGTTGATATTATTTTATAGATGAAGTTGATACACTTATTAGAAGCTGGCAATGAGTAGACATATCACAAATTTAGTTGCTTCAGAATTATCACCATGTTGCGTCATATTAACAGTAGCTTGTTTTACAATATATGGTCGCTTATAAACCATTTATTAGACGCTAAAAGTTCGTCGCTGACCTATTAATTCATTAGACAACTAAATATATTTGCAGACGAGAATGACGTTTTAAAGAAGCTGCCTTAATTAGCACACTATTTTTAATGGTTTGAACTGCTCTTTCGCTCTTACCATTAGATTGAGCATAATACGGAGATGAAGTGACTTGCTTAAAACCCCATTCTAAAGCAAATTTTATAAAATTACGACAAGAATATTGTGGACCATTGTCACTGATGACCGTATCCGGTATACCATACCGTGCAAAATTTTCTTTCATATAGATGAAAGAAAATTTTGCACGGTATGGTAGTCAGTCATTCAGGACAAAGCATTTTATATATATAGATATATAAAATGCTTTGTCCTGAATGACTGACTGACGGATCAACGCACAGCCTAAACCGCTGATCGTAGAGACCTGAAACTTTGAGGGTGTGTTCTTTGTAAGACGTAGGCATCCGATAAGAAAGGATTTTTCGAAATTCTACCGCTAAGGGGGTGAAAAAGGTGGGCAAAGTTTGTATGGGACAACGTGATTCCTTGGTCCAATCTACTTCAAATTTTGCATAAACATTCTTTAACAGAATTAATGGAAGACATGTTTCGTATTTTATTGAAATTCATCCCTTAACGGGGTTAAATAGGGGTAGAAAGTTATTTTGGGAGTGATTTGCTTCGAAGTTGATATCAATAATACTCCTTAGTGCTTTTGATTTAAATTACATTTTATTTTGACACATGTTTGAAAAGTCAATCCGATTTTATTCAAATAAGGTTGAACTCACATAAAGGCTTGGTGCTTGCAATGCAAATCTATATCTATAAAAATCAATGCCACTATTCGTTGTAATTTTATAACTCAAGAACGGCTGGACCGATTTAGCTGATTTTGGTTTTGAAATGTTTGTCATAGACCAGGAAAGGTTTAAACGGAATTGAGTTTGAGAAAATTAGGGTAGGGTAGGTAGGGTAGGGTAGGTAGGGTAGGGTAGGTAGGGTAGGGTAGGTAGGGTAGGGTAGGTAGGGTAGGGTAGGTAAGGTAGGGTAGGTAGGGTAGGGTAGGTAGGGAGGGTAGGTAGGGTAGGTAGTGTAGGTAGATAGATAGGGTATGCAGAGTAGGTAGGGTAGGTAGGGTAAGTAGGGTAGGTAGGGTAGATGGGGTAGGTAGGTAGGGTAGATAGGGTAGGTAGGTAGGGTAGGTAGGGTAGATAGGGTAGGTAGGTAGGGTAGGTAGGGTTTAAAGCTACCCGTGCGAAGTCGGGGCGGGTAAAGCTAATACTCTTTAAAAATTGGAACGTCTTGAAAGTCACCGTACTATACATATTAATAGGTACCGCATTTGAAGGTTTCTAAGCTTTACAGAGGTCTGTATTTACTCCTAGGATTCCCCTAACACTATCAAATTACCCCTTCGAATTCAAGAGAGTGCAGTTTCCCATCAAAGTATGCTTCGCAATGACTATAACCAAAGCTCAAGGTCAAACTCTTAAGGTAGCGGGAGTAGACTTAAGGGAAAGCTGCTTCTCCCACGGCCAGTTGTATGTGGCATGCTCCAGAGTAAGCGCACAGAGTAGCCAGGTGATTCTAGCACCCGAAAGAAAAACAAAATATATTGTTAACAAAGAAATACTGCGGTAGGTGTAGTATCTCGATTTCGTTGTAAAAAGATAATACACCCGTGTAACTTTTGCCAGATCAAAGCCGAGCTTCGTGTTCATAAAATATATCTTTTTTTTACAAGTACACTACACTATTATAAAGATTGTTATATTTTATAATTATCCAAACATTTTAACATAATAATTTATATGTTATAACAAAATTAATAACGTAAAAAACCAATAAAAATCCTATTAGAACCATTTGCGACTTCTACGCGGACGAAGTCGCGGGCAAAAGCTAGTTATAAATATAACTGAGTTTGACGAAGTGTCTCTCAAATATGCGACCTCAATAAAACCAGAATAATAATCAATTAATATTAAATAACTTTGCTTTCCATACTCAAATATATCTGTTCCAATTTTATTCCATGGTAATTCTGGTATAGCTACCGGAATCATAGGTTCCCTATGTGACAGTACCTGAAATACCCTAGGCTGATAAAATTTTCGTTTTTCCTAATTGTGTTAATATTAGTGTTTGGATCGGTTCCCCGTAGGGGGAAGAACTGTGCCCCTCCTTTCCGCACAGTTCTGTAGGGCTCGTCCCGGACTGGTCACCCTCCCACCGATATAAGAAAGAGAAGCATTCCCATAAACTAAACTACCATGTTCCGTCTCGGAAGATTAAGGAACATGATTGGACCAGGAAGTTAATATTGGGAATGCACAGTTAGTAAACACAAGTATTATAATATGAAGCTAAGAAGACAAGAGGGTATGCAAAAGTATATAATATAATATTATGTTTTAGTATTATAAATGTTGGAACGCCAACGTCTCCTCCTCTCGCAGTTGAGCACCAATATCTGCAATACAGACTTGGTAAGGTAGAAGGGGTAAAGGGATCGTTACGCTTGTACTTCAAATACGATTACGTAATACTACGTTAATTTGTCTGATTACAATATACCCACTTCAGTGAGACCGGGAACCGTATAACAACGTTTGCCTCATTGTACGTGTCCTGCTAGACCTAACGCATAGAACCTCTGAGGAACTAATACGATTCTAACGGAACACGCTCCCTAAGCACTAAATAAATGTTTTACTCAATCCTAAGACAGAGTACTGCGAAGTCCAACTGTCATTGAGGAAAACAAATTTAATATTGAATAGTTCTAATCGCGTACTAATATGAAAGACCCTTACGACAGCCTAGCCCATTTTTACAAAGTTAACACAAAACTAGCACAAGCGCACCGTAGACTCAGTCTCTAGCAGAATACACTACGATCGTACCTGGTGAACACCGAAGTGGTATCTCGTCACTTCATATTTCCTTAATCTGTCCCATTTAGAGGATGCTTTCAATGTAATCGGCAGCCGTGTGGATCGTCCTTATCAACAACGGGGCGTTTCGATCTAGGCATCCAAATGACGTGTCTCGCTAATATAATTTGTGAGAGGCCCGAAAGCCGGTTGTAGAGGTTTAACGAGACACGATTTCTAGCGTTCCTTAGAACGAACTATCGATTCAGTATGAGATACTTAGTAAAGCCTAACCCAACTCCCTGGAAATATGTGTTAATACGCCTCACGCAAGGTATTCTGTGACAAAACCTTTTCGGAAACAGAAATCGTCACTAACGTTTGGTTGTTTTGTAATGCAATTACAGATTGGCTTATAGCCAAGATCAATTCCAAATGACCTGAGAGTATTTATGGCTCTGCCTTCCAAATGTGGGGCGTCATCTCAAAGTCAACAGTCGGAGCATTACTGCTCAGTCAAGTATGGTGGAAGGCCTTCGCCATTTCCCTATAGCCAACTGCTAGTGACAATAATCTGCCAAGGTACGGATTAGGATATGGACACGTAATACACGAGAATGTAGCATTAGTTATAAAACACGATACTAAATAAGTGTTGTTTCGCCATTCTGGAATAAACGACCATTAATAGCTCGGCAGCAACTTCACCTAACTGTTACCTATAATACACTGCAAATCAACTAGCAGAAACAAATTATTATAGTGTGAAGTTCTAGCTAAAATGGACATGCTACTACAAAAGATAAAAGTTAATTCAAGTTGGCACTTACCAAATAGTTCCTTAGGTAGAATTAGATTACTACTCACTTACAAATACTGCACACATTACCAGCTTTGCCTCGGAATAGCTCCCCTTTCACGACCGCCCTTCGACGCGCCTTCAAACTAACTAACCTCCTACTCTCTAAATCTCCGTCCCCTCAATCCCTACAAAAATACCACGTTGACCGTTGGGCCAAGTTTTTTTCCCAAAGTTTTGCAGAATAGTTTTATGGCTGTTTTTGTATATAACTTCTCAATTGTTTCAAAAGGGTCTTTTGAATAGCTCGACTTAATCCTTAGCAGATGCTCGCTGCAGTCTCAGGGCTGATCAATAGTTTGAGACCGACGACGAGTTATTATTTATATACAATTTATTATAAACCATACAAATATTTTAGCACAGAACATATTAAGTTTCGGTCGGCCCGGGTACGTTAATAGTACAAGAGCGGTTAAAGCATTCTAGCTAGGTGCTAGCTAGAATAATCAAATAATTAATCCAATAATATAACTGCAGTTATTGGATAATTGATAGTTACATCGATGGAAGCATCGGCTTTGCATGACTTTTGAAAGTTTGGTTAGATCCATCTTTATAACTTGTTGTTTAAAGTTTCAAGCATGAAAATCGAGAGCTGTGAGTTTACATTGAAAGAACCGTATGTTGACACCCCTGCTCTCAGAATATTTGTACAAAGTAGGCACGGATTGCTGCCCATAAAATATAAATGGAATGGGTTTGTAAGAGGTTCAATATTGTTTTAACATTTTAAAGAAATAGGATATTTTGTTATTAATTAGGGTAACGTGTCGAGCTGTCAACCCATAAAATTGAGATTTAATGTGTTCTTAAGAACCTCGAATCGGCCCTTAAGTGACGGTTTTAAAATAAATATAATAATATATTGTTATTAAATTAGCGAATGTTAATGACAGTCACATTCCCCCCTCTGAAAATCAGACGCGTGACGCAGTACAGCGGTTGAGCTTTCACAATAGGACAAAGACGTTATTATATATATATATATTTTTTTTTTTTTTTTTTTTTTTTTTTTATTATTATTCCTATACTATGAAACCATTATTGTAATATCTTTCGATATGCAGAGCATTATAAGTACCTACAATATTGCCACTGGTCGGCTCTACTAATAAATAAGCATTGGGATGAGGGATGCCCCCTACTCTAAAAGGACCATCATACAACAGAGAAAATTTTCTTGTAACCTTTTCCGCTGTATTGGATCTGTTATCTCTCCTAACTTTAACCAGGTCTCCTATTTGAAACGTTATTAATCTATGACACTTGTCATACTGTTCGCTCCTTGTTGTGGCTGCCCTTTTTAGATTTTCCCTAGCTTTTTCTCTTATTTCGTCAACGTTTAGAGTTGGCCTATCCCTAACATTGCCGCTCAGGGCCCCATCTATTGACAAGGTAGGACTCTCACCGGTAAGGATCTCGCATGGCGTGTATCCTGTGCTAGAATGTACAGTGTTATTATAACATCGCCCAATATTTGTTAGAATCCCAACCCAACTCTTGTGTGATTTGTGGCAATAAGCTCTAAATAACCGTCCTAATTCCTTATTAACCCGTTCTGTACTATTAGGCCTAGGGTTCCTCACCGTAGTATGTGAGACTTCTATTCCTAGTTGATGCAGTCCCTCGTACCACAGCCTAGACGTGAATTGCCTACCGTTATCTGTCACTAATCTCTTTACGGGAACTACATTTAGGTATTTCTTTACACATGGTAAGGCCGCTTTAGTGGTAGCTCTCCTCAAAGCGTATAGGTGTACAAATTTACTAAACACATCCTGCAGAACCAGGATATATTGCATACCAAATTTTCCCGGAGGCAGCGGCCCATACCAATCAGCCATGACTATTTCCCCAACCTCAGACGTTAAAACAGGCTTACAGGACCCCACAGTTGTCTTATTTGCATGTTTCGTCTTCTGACATAGTTCGCACTGCCTCAAAATTGCTTTAACTGTGTTAGATAGCCCAGTAAAATAAAACCGGTCGCTTACTAGCCTCCTAATCCTTGCTTCCCCAAAATGACCGGCTTCCTCATGTACCGCTTGTATCACTTCGGCCTGTAATGTTTTAGGTACAACAGCGACTTCTTTCCCAGAATAGTCTAACTTATAAATTAGTTTATTATCGTCTAATTTGAATACGCCCCCACGTCGTCTTACCTCGCTACAACTACCATTGCTAAAGTTTTTTATGATTTGATCTAAATCAGAATCTTCTCTCTGTAATTGTGCGATGCTTTTAAGTTTGGCAGAAACTATCTTCGCTTTGCTAGAAGTAAACATTGCTATCTCTAAACATATTTTACGTAATTCTTGTACATTCTCTAAACCGTTAGCGTAGCGAGAAAGAATATCCGGCACTATGTTGTTGCTTCCTTTTATGTGTTCAATTTCATAGTTAAATTGCTGGATGTATAATATCCAACGTGTTACTCTAGCGCTATACAAATTCCAATTATTAATAAAAGATAAACTTTTATGGTCCGTCCTTATAATTACTTTAGATCCCCTTAAATATGTCTCAAACTTCTTTAGACTATAGATTATCGCCCACAACTCCTGTTCTGATACTGTCCACTGTTGTTCCGGGCGAGTCAAACCTTTACTACAGAATCCTATCACCCGTTCATTATTCTCATTATCTATTTGATAAAGACATCCAGCTACTCCGACACCGCTACTGTCCGTTTGGAGATAATAAAGTTTGCTAAGGTCCGGATGGACCAGAACTACTGACTCTATAAAAGCGTTTTTAATTTCTCGAAATTGTCCGTCGTTTTCAGTCGTCCATTTCCAGGTTCTTCCCTTTTGAAGCATTTGACAAAATGGTACTGTCAAGTGACTATACTTAGCAACAAATCGCCTATAGTAATTCATGAGCCCTAAAGATGCTCTTAATTGTTTAATAATAATAATAATAATAATAAAGTTTATTCAAAAAATAATGTAGTACAGTAAAAACATTTTTCGTAATTCTATGTAATAGTTCACAAGTGTTACATGCCTGAACTAGGACATCCTGTTAATTTCTCTGTGTTTAATTGTACGCGGCACTGGGAATTCTTTGATTGCCGCTATTTTACTCGGATCCATCTTTATCCCATTCGGAGAGACTATGTGCCCTAAAAGCTTTACCTCATTTTTCATAAATTGACACTTTTTGAGGCTACATGTCATGTTAGCTTGTTTCAGTAGGCTTAAAACGTGGTCTAGATGCTCTAGATGCGTGTGAAAATCACCAAATTTTGTGAACACTACCAAGTCATCTAAATAATTTACACAAAATTCCCTAACGTCTGGCCCTAAGATAATATCCATTGCACGAGAGAAACTGCCTACTGATGTCTTTAAGCCTTGGGGTAGTACAGCATAAGTATAACTTTTCCCCATAAAGGTAAACCCAGTATATTTGGTAGAATTAGGATGCAATGGAATTTGGAAGTAGGCGTTATTAAGATCTATTAACGTCATAAATTTAACTCCATGAAATGACTGTAGTATATCTGAAACCAATGGCGGTGCCTCTACTTCACCTACCATTCTTTTATTCAACTCTCGTGCATCCAAAAGAATACGAATCGATCCATCTTTTTTTAAAGTGCATGTCAATGGGCTGCTATAGGGTGTACCTTCTCTCTTAATTATACCTAAATCCTGCAGCTCTTTCAACTTTTCCCCAACCTTTGACCTATACGCGAACGGTATCGGATATGATCGCTTTACGAATGGTTCCTCATCGCACATTTTAATAGTGTGTTGGTATTTGTCCGTGCGTCCAGGGTGTACTGAGAATACTCGTTTGTTTCTTACAAGAATTTCCTTAAGTCCTTCAAGCGGGAATTCTATAATTTTTTGTAACTCTGTTACGATATTACCTATGCTCTCTTCGGTTTCATAACAAATTTCAATTGCATTAGAACTAATATTTATACTTTCTGTGTCCCTTTCCTTAACAGAGGTACTTTGGATACTTCCTTCTACATTCGCTTCCTCCCCATGTGCTTCGAAATTTACACCCACGCTACCCTCTCCTAGTCCTAAAACCGGTTCCCCTAGAATAATGTCTACTTCGTTTTTCAAATATTTAAATCGTAGTGTACGCCTAGATCCACAAGTCACTGTCGCGTTCCATTGGTCTAACCAGTCTATTCCCAAAATGATCTCCCGAACTAAATTTTTAATAATTAAGCATGGCGTCTCTATACAAATACCTTTTATTATTAATGGTACCAATGTTGCCTTGTCTACTCTACTACTTTTCGCTCTCGTTGCTCCTTGTATTTGAACAGGAGAAACTGGCATAATGGGCATCAGTATTCCTCTGCTCCTAATCCCCATATAAGTTGCTTCGGCTATGCAGGTTACTTGACTTCCTGTGTCAATAAGGCATTTTAAAGGATAATCTTTGACCCTAGCTACTATTTCTACTAGGCGTGAGCCCGTACTCACCTCCTCATCCTCATTTAATCCTATATCTTCAAAAACAGTTAACACGTAATCTCTCCGGTCTAAGTTTTTGAGATTTACCTCTTCTTTTATTTTAGGTGACTGGTTAAGAACTTGAGTGAATAGGATTTGTATTCTCTCGTAATTACCAATAGGTGATTTAACTACCTCTATGGGATGAAGCCGCCCATTAGCTAACCTACCTAGCCCGGTTCCGGGAGTCCATTTACATTTAGTCATATACTTGTATGCGAAATGTGTAGTTGTGCCATTATATGTCCCAGTCTCATTATTTATAATCGTTGGCCAATTGGGACTTTCTTGGTCAACAACATCTAGTTTTCCGAATTATTAAGTCTTTCAGTAGGCGGCGCCACCTGTTTACTATCTATACCGTCCACGTTTCCCTGAACGAAATGTATCGTATTTGCTTGTCTCCTTTGATAATTTTGACCGAAAAACTGCCTATTATTCCTATTTGGATAGGGTTTACCCGCGAGACTTGAATTGTCCCTATTATTAACACCACCTGGGTGCATCCTCAATATCTCTTGTTATACCCGGCCAAAATATTACTTCGCGAGCACGTCTCTTACAACGATCAATCCCTAAATGCCCTTTGTGAATAATCTTTAACATGTCCATATGCATAAAATATGGTATCAAAACCTGTTTGTCTTTAAATATTACACCATCTACACAGTACAGTTCATCTCTTATAGACCAATAGTATCTTAAATCATTGTGTATGTTAAACTTATTAGGCCACCCTTGGCTAATATATTTTTGTAACAATTTTAAACACTCATCCTTACTAGTTTCCCGCTTCACGAGAGTAAACTTATTCTGAGACATGGGTACATTATTGACTACCATTTTAATTTGACATAAGTAGTACAGCTCTGCTAATTTTATCATCATACAAATCTGGCAGAGGTGCCCGTGACAATGTATCTGGTATGTACATATATTTCCAAGGCTTATAAGTGACCACCAACTCATAAGCTTGAACCTTCAACATCATTCGCTGCAAGCGAGCTGGGACTGAGTCTAGAGGTTTTCTAAAAATGCTTTCCAGTGGTTTATGGTCCGATTCGACGACCAAACTACTTTTTCCATAAATATACTGATGAAACTTTTCACAAGCGAATACTATTGCCAACATTTTCCTTTTCTATTTGTGCGTATCTTTGTTGTGTGTCAGTGAGCGTGCGTGGCGCATACTCTACTGGACGCCCCTCCTGCATGAGCACGGCGCCCAGTGCCCCACTGCTCGCGTCCACTGACAACACCACCGGACTACTGACATTGTATAAAGAAAGAACTGGTGCATTACTTAACAATTCTTTTAATTCATGGAATGCGTCTTTATGACCTATTTCCCAACTCCAAGTTATATTTTTTTTTAATAATCTGGTCAGAGGAAAAATACGCTCTGAGTAATCAGGTATAAACTTAGAAAGATAATTTACAGCCTCCAAAAACCTTTCTAAACTTTTCCGATCCGTCGGTTCCGGCATATTATATATCGCTCTTACTTTCTCAGAATCCATTTTCATTCCATCTTTGTTAAAAATATGACCCAAATAAGTTACCTCCTCAACACATATACGACATTTATCTTTGTTGAATTTTAAATTAATTTCCCGTGCCCTATCTAACAACTCTTTCAAACGCAGATCATGTTCATCTTTGTTCCTTCCCCAACAAATGATATCGTCGATAAACGAGTCTACCCCTTCTAGGCCTTCAAGTAATTGCTTGATTTTCGCGTGAAACACTTCAGGTGCACAATTAAGACCAAATGGCAATCGCAAATATTGATATCGCCCAAACGGTCTACTGAATGTACAGTCAGCATCAAAAGTTCATGAACACATTTAGATTTTCAAAATCGCTGTACACCGTATTCACTATGAAGTGCTAATAGTGAATACGGTGTACAGCGATTTTGAAAATCTAAATGTGTTTATGAACTTTTGATGCTGACTTTACATATATCTGCACTTGCATTATCCAGTTTTACCGACCAAAACCCTGAAAATGCGTCTAAAACTGAGAAATACTTAGCACCGTGAAACTTAGTAGCCAATTCATTTATTGTTGGCAGTTGAAAATGTGCACGCTGTATAGCCTTATTAAGCGGCCTCGGGTCTAGACATACACGCAACTGCCCATTTTTTTTTGCAACAAATTCTAATGAATTATAAATTATAATCACCCATGGAGTTGGATGACTCACTTTCCTAATGACACCTAACTCAATCATTTCGCGAACTCCTAATGGGACCTTACGGGTTGCACAAATCACCGGCATCACAGTTTTGTCTACAACAATATGATATTGATCTGGCAAACAGCCTAACCCATTAAACAAATCTTGATAATCTGTAAGATTTATATTATGAATTCTTTTAACTAATCCTAAAGATAGACAAGCTTGCAACCCCAACACTCTGACATTCACTAACCGTAATTGCAAATTTTAAGTCATACGAAATACCCTTATACCACCATTTTAATTCGCAAATACCTTTAATAGGAATAAAATTACCACTATAAGATTGCAATCTAACACCTTGCTTGCCACTAATTAGCTTATTGTCATAGCCTAACAATAAAAATCGATTATACGATAAAACATTAATGTCTGCTCCCGTATCTAATTTAAATTTTTCGGATCCGCACTTCCCTTGAAGTGTTTCATACCAATCCTCCCACGAAGATTTGATCTCTGAGACATACAAAGCTGATATAAAAAATGACTCACAATCATCTTCTTCATTGCCATTTGCTTCAGTTAAACCTATATCATACATTTTCTTAACTCCTTTTTTCAACTTGCACATTCTAGCAAAATGTCCGTGATTTTCGCACAGATAACACTGCACAGAAATAGCCGGACATAGACTGGGTTCATTGCATTGGCCTCCGCATCTGAGACAATTTCCGGTCTCGCTTGAATGACCAAATCTTCGGGCTGTGTTGGAACCAGCAGTAACACTGGCCACACCACGCCCTTGTCGACGTCCGCTGCCGCACCAGCCGCTGCGCCCACCACGGCCGCCTACACCGCGCACGCCAACTGCATCGACCTGCACCAATCCAGAAGTACCAGCACCACGCGTCTCCAATAAACGTCGATTATCTATTGAAATTTGGTCAACCTGGACAATTTTAATAGCTTTTACCAACGTCAGGTCCTCTTGTCTCAATAAACGATCTCTTGCTCCAGTACTCTGTATCCCACAAACAATACGGTCGCGAATCAACTCCTCTTCCAAATTTTTGAAGTTACAATTTTTGCTCAGTAATCGCAATGCCGTAACATACTGATCTATGGATTCACCTACTTCCTGACCCCTTGTAAAAAAGTTGTACCTTGCTAATGTTATATTTAGTTTGACTCCGAAATATTCATCAAATTTCAAAAGCAATAGTTTGACATCATCCCTATCGCTCTCCTTGTCAAAAGAAAATGTCTCAAAAACTTCAAACCCCTCAGGTCCGATTAAATTTATCATTAAGCTGGCTTGAATACCAGATTCTTCTATTTGCACCCCCGATGCTTTTAAAAATAGTATAAATTGCGACTTCCAACGCCGCCATGCGTCAGCCCGGCTGACGGAGCTGCCCTCCAAACACAATTCTGTTGGTGGTCGCGCATGTTCCATAGCGCTCTTGAACCGTCCCTGACGTTTTTAAAGTTCACAACGTGCCTTTATTACCGACTTAAACTATTAAATCGAATAATTGTTAATTGTTGTTTATTTATGTATCTATTATTTAGGATATGTATTTATCTGTGTATCTATTCTAGTATATTGTATACTTATAATTTGCACTAACGACCGCCCCATTTTATGGCCGTAAATCACTGTCCATTCTAAGGTTGCCTGGAAGAGATCGCGGAAAGCGATAAGGCCGCCCATTGTATATTTTGTAGTGTTTGATTTTTTTTTTTTTTTTGTTATGTTTTTTTTTTTTTTGGTGTACAATGAAGTATATATAAATAAATAATTGTTCACCGCTGCCACCATGTAATGTAATCAAAGACAAGTCTGGATGACAACTGCTTTAATGTCTTATGCTATAGACAATCCACAACAAAAACCATCTGCAACGATAAGCTTGCGTGGGGCCGCCCAAACCCCGCAGCGCCGGAGCCGTGACAGAAACAATGCTTGCTGCATGTTGCATGCCTGCGTGCATGTTGCATGCTTGTTTGCACGCTGCATGCTTGCTTGCATGCTGCATGCCTGCTTGCACGCTGCATGCCTGCTTGCACGCTGCATGCCTGCTTGTATGCTGTATGCTTGAAGCAAGCATACTTCCTTCACCCATCCATACCTCGTAGTATAATAAATGTTCGGAAACATAATGTTTCGAACAAATGTTATTTCGGCTAAGTGTAACTTCGGTAAAAAGTTTTTCGACCAAATGAAACGTCGGAGTAACGAAAAAAATCGCATTGATAATAGGTCAACTGATACAGTGGCAGACGTGACTTCGATGAAGTAAAAAAAACGAAACGATAATAATTGAAAAGTTTTAGGTGAAATAAAATTAGGACAAATATTTTTCAAATTAAAAAAAATAAGGCTTGAGCATTCACCGACAGCAGTTCCTTTTCTGTCTTCTTATTTAATGTTTTCACCTCTTCAAACTAATTCTTCTATATTTTGAAAAAAAATCTTCTTTTCTTTTTTCTTCTAATTCTCTACGTCTTCACAAACTTCTATTTGTAAAATTCTTCATGACTTCATAAGTTGATTTCACGTAATTGCAAAAAAAATATTACTGGCCTAGGGGCGCCATGTATTGGAGTGATGTAGGCAAAATAAAGAAAACTGTTCAATTCAACGATTCGTGTAATAATGTTCATTATAAGTGTGTGCAGTTACAAATATAAGGTTAGGCGAGCTGCACACTACATGTAAAACAACAACCTGGTTTATAAAACAGCGGATTCTACAATCCATCTGCCACATATTAGGTATAGGAGTAAGTATCACCAGTGAAACTTCCATTGAAACTTTTAAAGTGACTTCTCTACACCAATTTCTGACCATCTGCTATCAGCAACTCCTTTTAGTCGGCTTTAAAGCGGGCTCCGTACCCCTAGATTTAAGTCCATTGTAGCCGGCTATAATTCAGCAATTAACCATAAAACATAGTAGTAATATGAATTATGCATAGTTCCACAGTAGTGTTAGTGTGGCAATCTGTGAGGCGTCTTGCTTCTTGTCTTCATTGCGCTTCTTCGCGCATCAAATGCGAACGTCCCCCCATAGCTGCTTCGTGTCATTACTGCGTTCCTTTACTCCGATAGAATTGCACATTGGTGACGTCATTTGTAATAAAAAAAAAAAGTTTATAGATTACTATCAATTCAAGTGCGGCCTTCAGAATATTATCGCAGCTGTACAATACAGCAGTTTGTCGTGGGCTGCGCACTAATGCTGCTCACAATGAATAATTGTCGCGACCTCGGAAGTGTTCCGGCGAATTGAGTCCGTTCCGGCGGTGACAGGTCGCGAGCTCGCTTCCGTCCCGCGATCCCGCTCCGTCCCGCTGTGAGCCTTTTTGTACCTTCATACAACAATTCACAAATAAAGGGTGTGTTCATAGTAACACACTCAAAACAACTAAATTGGTTAATTATAATTCCGCCTACTAGCCTAGCACCACCTGTACCACCTTTCATCTTCGCACTTGTATTTTGCATGCCTACTGTGTTGGATAATAACTGCTAATTCGTGCCAGAGCATGGAAGGTATATAAAAAAAAAGGGAAACTAGCTTCTCACTCCTCTTTTTGAATTGGTCTTTCTTATAGTTTTCAATCATCTGTAGCTAACACATTGTCAAACTGTGCGACAGGTATGCCAACGCTCGCGCCGCCATCACATAAATATGGTTCAACGAGTTAGACACTACCAAACAGCTCTGCTTTATAACAGTAAATACCTACCTACTGAAGGATTTGAGGAGGCTGTTAATACAACGTTAGATTGTCTGAATCGGGAGGTGCGATGTGACAAGAATATCAAATGTTACTACTCAGTGTGCAAGCGGCGAGAGAGCGAGCTCGGTTACATCTAACGGGGTGGCCGGGAGGGGGGGAGGGGCAGGCGGCTGTAATAAATCGAACGCTGTAAGACGAGGATTTACACGACAACGCACGCTATCGGCTCCCGGGTGCTCCGCCGACAAGTGTGATGTCTTCAATGAATTACAACTGCGCAGAGCCGAGACGGTCGGCACTCACCTAATATGTAGCTGTGTGCAGCTACATATTATACGAGAGTCAAACCGTCACTACAAACATTACTACATTATTCAGTGTCGATGTTGGAACCTTAACTGTACTGGTCTGCTGCCAACTAAAGATTACGAATAGTAGGAACGGAAACTGTCCGTAATTTTAACGATATCGAGTTGAGTGAAGTCAGAAATCCTGCTCAGATGATTAATTGCAATGTTACCGAGTTTTGAACGATCTAAGATCTTACTTGTTTCGTTAATTAGTAGTCGTTTCGGACCGATACGGAACTCAGAGAAGGGAGCGGGTTGTGTGACGTGTTCGAGATGGTGCTGGCTGCACGCGTGACGCGGCACGCAGCACCCGCTACGTAACGCACGCGCCGCGTCGCATCTAGGTCAGGGGCGGGTCGCACCCCGCCCCCCCTCTCCCCCGTGAACCCTCACCCACCAGAAGGCACGGGGGGAGCACGCGATCTTGTCGCGACACTCCCGGAAGTCACGCGAAATGACCCACTGCCAGCCATCCTTCTTACCTTCGCCTTGAATTACTTACCGATAGCGAGCGAGGTGGCGGCGCGCGGCGGTGCGACGACGGCAGCGTGATGGTAGCGTGACAGCGGCGCACAGTTTGTAAAATGACCTGCTCGTAACTCATAAAAATTATAAAATAACGTTTAATTTAGGATTATAAATTATTTTCGAACAGTTCAGAAAAAGATAAAAAATAAATTAAGACTTAAATAAAGTACTTACTTGTATTTGGTGTGAAATGGGCACTCGGCTATTTTACTCTTGCTCTCATGATTTTCTATTGTAAGTATCGATTATGTGGGGTGCGTGCAGAAAACCTCCCCGTGTGCCTGATGCCTGCTGGTCCCTTATGGATACGTCCGAGGGGAAGAGCAGTCGTTGGGCCGGTGCACTCTGGGCATGGACAATACTCTCTTCGAAAAAGGCAGTGGAGTTTTTCGGAGAGGGTATTGTTTATGGCAAATTTCTGCGAGGGGGAGAGCGTAATGCTCCTCCTGGGTGGATGGTGGCCTACTCCCCCCTCTGCTTACAGAGGGACGGTCGAGTGGGCGCAGGTTAGGACCTGAAGGTCCGTAGGAGAGGGGCTCGTTGTGCACTCACCCTGCCAACGAGCTCTCCTGACTGCACCCGTCGAAATCGTAATCCGGAAAGAGATCACGGTCATGTTTTGTGACTCGGAACGGGACGAGGATCTTGGCTTAACCGCCCGGATCGCGAGGACGTAAACCTCTATAAAAAAATCCTCTAATACCAAGTTTTGGTGCGTGGTGAGGGTATGGATGGATGAGGAGTAGTGCCATCTGTAACTTTTAGTTGCAGGTGCTGTATCAGTCGTAAGCGCACCCCCAGCCGGGGACCAGTGGAATCCTTGGGTTGGGAAACAAATGTACACTTACCTAGGGACAGGGGGTAACCCTAGGTATGACGTTTTAAATCCCCCACACTCGTGGGATCAATTATGACCAAAAATAAAAACAAAATTAAAAGTGTAGAGGTGGTGAGTAGTGATACGGGGTTGGAATCCGCCGCAATCCGACGCCGCATCTGGCGCGAAGGGCTCTTCTAAGAGCCTGGAGCGCGTGGAGATTGGGGCCGCAAAAAAGAAGAGCGAGTTCTTCAAGCGGTCCAAACCAGGGAAGGGCCAGGGGTCGTCCTCTGATGGCGAGTTGAACTCGGCTCGCAAAAAACTTATCAAGCGGGGCGGGGCTCGGGAACGGGGTGTGGCCAGAAGGCTCACTACCCCGGAGGATAGCGAGCCGAACAGAGGCTCTGAGTCCTCGGGCGGTGAGCCGGACGCCGCTGGCAGCTCCGAGCCGAAAGGCTCAGTGCGTCCTTCAATGCGGAGGAAGCCCGAGTCTCCAGGCTCACCAAGTGCGCTGACATGCGCATCCTGGGCCTGGACGACTGCGTGACGGCGGAAGACGTTGTGGCCGCCGTGGCTAGGACTGGAGGGTGCTTTGCCGAGCAGGTGAGGGCAGGCACCATCCGTCCTGACGCTACGGGCATGCAAACCGTTACGGTGAGCTGCCCCGTGTCGGCAGCCCAAAAGATAGCCGGGGAGGGCCAAAGGCTCCGGGTGGGCTGGGTATCCGCGCAGGTGAAACTGCTGGAACCCAGACCACTGAGGTGCTTCCGCTGTCGGGTGGGGCACCATGTAGGAGCACAGTGCACCTCGGAGGTGGACCGCAGCGAGGAATGCTTCCGCAATGGTCGGCCCGGTCACAAGGCCGGCTCGTGCAATGCCACACCGCACTGTTACGCATGTACGGCGGCTGGCAAGCCAGCTGATCACCGGGCTGGGAGCAAGCCCTGCGCTCCACCTGCCAAATCCAGGGGCAGGGGCAAGCCTTCCGCCACCACCGTCACCGCCGCAGCCGCCACCATTGCCGCCGCCGTTGCCGCCTCTACCGGCGTTGTCGCCGCTAACACCGCGGCAGGGCCATCAAAGGGGGTCCAGGAGGAGGCTAAAATGGAGTGCCATTAATGGCCCCATTACGCCTCCTCCAGGAGCACATCAACCACTGCGCCGCCCGCCGCTCAGGATCTGTTGCTCCAGAGCATGGCGCAGTGGTCGATTAACATCGCCGTGGTCGCTGAGCCGTACTTTGTCCGGCCAGGGATGACTGGGTGGAGGACCTGAGCGGTTCAGTGACCATTATTTCATCGGCCGCCGCCGGTACCCCGTCCCTCGAGGCCGTCAAGAGGGGACCGGGTTGCGTGGCAGCACGGTTCGGGGAGATTGTCGTGGTAGGAGCGTACTTCTCCCCGAGCCGAACTCTCGCCGAGTTCCACAACTCCCTTGGGGAGTTGAGAGTCGTCGTCGTCGGGTACCATCCCCTCCCCGTGATCGTCCTCGGGGACTTCAATGCCAAGAACGTGGCTTGTGGTTCCCGGTATACGGACACACGGGGCAGGATGGTGGAGGACTGGGCTCTGGACACGGGCCTGGTCGTCCTAAACCAGGGTTCTGTCCCCACGTGTGTGCGGATCCGGGGTGAATCAGTGGTGGACATCTCGTTCACCAACCCCGCTCTGTCGCCGCGTGTCACCGACTGGCGCGTCATGGAGGGGGTGGAGACCTTTTCCGATCACCGGTATATCCGGTTTGACGTCTCCGCCCAGACCTCGGGCACGCCGGTCAGACAGACCCCGAGTGGTCCGCGGTGGGCGCTGAAGCAGCTGGACCGGGAGCTTCTCCTGGAAGCCTCGATTGTGCAGGCGGAGTGGTTTCGGGAGGCCATGTCCGAAATTTGTGACGTGGCAATGCCTCGGGTCTAGCCCGGACGTGCTCGGCGCCAGGTGTACTGGTGGTCGCATGAGCTTAGCGCTTTACGCGCGGCGTGCGTCGATGCGCGCCACTGGTACCGGTCTAGGTACCGCAGGCTCCGTATCCGCCCTCCGGATACGGAAGCCATTGAGGTGGAGCTGTACGAAGGGTACAGAGCGGCGAAGACCGCCCTCCGAGCGGAGATCGAGCGGGCCAGAGGAGTGGGCCGTAAGGAGTCGCTGGAGACTCTGAACAGAGACCCGTGGGGGCGCCCATACAAATGGGTGAGAGATCAACTCCGCCCATGGGCTCCCCCGCTGACGCAGAGTCTCCGGCCCCAGCTCGTGGAGGACGTGGTTCGCTCTGTTCCCTTCGCGAGGGGAACATACTCCCTCGCCCATGGCTCAACCTCCTGCGGTGCCCGATGCGGACCACACCAGTGAAGACGACGAATACGAATCTCTGGAGGTGACCGAGGTAGATTTGAGAGTGGCGGTACGTAGGCTGAGTGCCAAAAATACCGCCCCAGGACCCGACGGCATACCTGAAAAGCCTTGGTTCTGGCCTTAGAGGCTCTCGGGCCTCGACTTAGGGGGCTCCTAAGCGCATGCTTGGAGAGGGGCCAGTTCCCACTTCGTTGGAAGACGGGGAAACTGGTCCTCATTAAGAAGCCGGGGCGCCCAGCGGACTCTACGTCCGCTTACCGGCCCATCGTGGTGCTCGACGAGGTGGGCAAGCTTTTTGAAAGAGTAATTGCGGACCGCCTTGTCGGGCGGCTTGTGCGAGTGGGGCCGGATTTGGCGGACAGCCAGTTTGGTTTCCGCAAGGGGCGCTCCACGGTGGATGCCATCATGCGCGTTCGAGCCCTCACGATGGGGGATGCTATTGCCCGGGGTGGGGTAGTCTTGGCGGTGTCTTTTGACTTGACATCGCCAATGCGTTCAATACCCTGTTTTTTTTTTTTTTTTGAGTGGGAAATCATCAAATGCCTCCTCCCGCTCTGGGTGGAGCGAGAGGGAGTGTCAGACTTATACTGACTAAAACCCACCCGTGTTCCTTCCGTTGCCTGTGTGCTGGGGCCGCGATATCCCTTTCAGACAAACCCGCAACCCCAGCAGGCATTGGTCCTTCCGGACCCCATCAGTTGGTGCTGACATCCCTTTGAGGCGCGCGTGGAACACAACGCGCCGTCGACCCGGGCCTGGTCCTTATCGGGCGGCGAGCTGCCCATCGCTCACTGTCCGCAGGCCCGCGCCTACGGTGGCCGGAAGTCAGCCTGTGACTCCCGACGCCCGGGGCGTCTCCCACATGTGCGCGAGGACTTTCGCCTCCAGATCCCATGGCGGTAGTCTGGCAAGGCAGCTCGCCGCGTCGCGGGAGACCGTGTGGTATCGGACCAGCCTTATGGCCATGACCCTTTGGGACGCGTTCAACCGCTGGGCCTGTCGCAGCCTCAATGAACGTGCCCACACCGGTGCCCCGTAAAGGGCCATGGACCGCACGACTGCCGCGTAGAGCCTCCGGCAGGAGGCGTTTGGACCCCCTAGGTTGGGCAGGAGCCGCTTCAAAGCAGCCCCAGCCCTGTCCAGTCTGGGAGCCAAACGTCGGAAGTGCTCCACGAAGTTCCACCGGCTGTCGAGGACAAGTCCCAGGTACTTCATCGTCGACTCGACACCGATGTGAACCCCTCCTGCCGTTATCTGGGAACCCGACAGTGGCGCGTTCCGAGTACCATAGAAACACATGGCCTCGGACTCGTGCAAGGCCACCTCGAGTCCCAGTTGCCGGATCCTATCGACGATTGTCGCAGCCCAACGTTTCGCTAGTTCGGCCGCCGCCTCATGCGACCTCCCCTGCACCAGGACCAGCGTGTCGTCAGCGTAGCAGACTACGCAATACCCTGCCCTGGAGTTGCATTAGGGAGGCACTCCGGTATCACCGGATGACGACCTATCTCTGTCGAGTGGTCGAGGCCTATTTGACGGAAAGGGCCGTCATCTACCCCGGTCACCACGGAGAGTAGAACCGGCGAGAGATGTCGTGCGGTGTCCCACAGGGATCGGTCCTGGGGCCGCATCTGTGGGACATCGGCTACGACTGGGTGCTACGTGCCGACCTCCCTAGCGGCGTCAGCGTGAGCTAGTCGCCGCAGGAGACGCCCCGGGCGTCGGGAGTCACGAGCTGACTTCCGTCCACCGTAGGCGCGGGCTTGCGGACGGTGAGCAATGGGTAGCTCGCCGTCCGATAAGGACCAGGCCCGGGTCGACGGCGAGTTGTGTTCCACGCGCGCCTCAAAGGGATGTCAGCACCAACTGACGGGGCCCGGAAGGACCAATGCCTGCTGGGGTTGCGGGTTTGTCTGAAAGGGATATCGCGACCCCGGCACACAGGCAACGGAAGGAACACGGGTGGGCTTTAGTCAGTAAAAGTCTGACACTCCCTCTCGCTCCGCCCAGAGCGGGAGGAGTCATTTGATGATTTACCACCCAAAAAAAAGTATCGATTATGTCACTACTAAGTTTTCTTTGTTTTCTATCAAGCCAAATGCGTGTCGTCAAAATCATTTATCGACCTTTAGTGGTCGCAGCAGTTAGTGATGAATGAGTAAGTAGGAACTGTTCTTGACGTAAATAAAACGAACTAGGCTGAATGAATTCTGAAGTATCAATACTTTATTTTACATAATACCCTACATATATACATTAATCTATCTATACACTAGGCGCTAGCATGTTATTATTATAAATCAATCGACCAATAGCGATGCGCCGCAGGGCGAGCCGCGCGCGTGGCTCGGGGCGCTGAGTTGCACACGACACTATTCGCCGTGAAGGCATAAATAGGAGTCGCATGCCGGGCGCGGTCCTTTTCGCCGAGCGCCGTCGTCGAGTGAAGATACGGACGTGCTGGTGCTTCTGCTTGCTTTGCTTGCGCTTACAAACCGCTTCTTTCGAAGCGAACCGGCGAACGTGTGCAGCGTTGTGATAATGCTCGTGCCACGTCGGTGTTGCTATCTTGTTTCTTACGTACTCGTCTTTTTCAAGACGGTTGTTTCCCTGTTTCTTGCGGATTGTCAAAAACGTGGTAAGGTTCGGTGGTATGTGGTAATTGGTTCGGTGGTATGTGGTAACTGGTACATTCTGGTGACGGTGTGACAGGTATTGTGGTCACTACATCTCTCGGTGGTATGTGGTATTCTGGTGAATGTGTGACAGGTACTGTGGTCACTACATCTCTCGGTGGTATGTGGTATTCTGGTGAATGTGTGACAGGTACTGTGGTCACTACAGACCCCAATAATAAAATGTATTTTATGGCATTTCTATAAAAAAACTATGAAAAACCAAGTTCCCAACCAACCACCAGAAAAACATCCATACAAACTACTGACTAAAATAAACGGGGCTCTTGGCTGAATAATAATAACCGACCGCGCGGGTCGAGCGAAGGTTAAGCTTGCCGCGGTCGGTTCGTGGATAGGTGACTACTCATTACATATCTAAACCACTCCGTGCCTCAGAAAGCATGTTAAGCCGTTCGTCCCGGCTGGCATTCGTAGATCTTTGACAGTTGTTACGGGTAGTCAGTCTCACCAAGAGGAATCGTGTTACCCAGTAACTGGGTTGTGGAGGTCAGGCAGTCGGTACATCAGAAAGGCACAACGGTAATGTTTTCCCATTGTTTGTCTTATTTGTTTTAGTATATTAATGTATATTTATGTGTGCATATATTTACGTATATAAAATTAGGTGTATATGAGGGTGACACTGAAAGTTCTAAGAAAATCAAAAACTATCAATATATTACTATATTTATTTTAAAACCGTCACTTAAGGGCTGATTCGAGGTTCTTAAGAACACATTAAATCTCAATTTTATGGGTTGACAGCTCGACACGTTACCCTAATTAATAACAAAATATCCTATTTCTTTAAAATGTTAAAACAATATTGAACCTCTTACAAACCCATTCCATTTATATTTTATGGGTAGCGACCCGTGGCCACTTTCTACAAATATTCTGAGAAAGCAGGGGTGTCAACATGCGGTTCTTTCAATGTAAACTTACAGCTCTCGATTTTCATGCTTGAAACTTTAAACAACAAGTTCTGAAGATGGATCTAACCAAACTTTCAAAAGTCATGCAAAGCCAATGCTTCCATCGATGTAACTATCAATTATCCAATAACTGCAGTTATATTATTGTATTATTCTAGCTAGCACCTAGCTAGAATGCTTTAATATGTTCTGTGCTAAAACATTTGTATGTTTTATAATAAAATGTATATAAATTATAACTCGTCGTCGATCTCAAAAGATTCACCATCCCTGAGAATGCAGCGAACATCTGTTAAAGATCTAGTAAGGCAATTCATACCGACCCTTTTAAACTTTTAAAACAATTAAGAAGTTGTGCACAAAAAGAGTCATAAACCTATTCTGCGAAACTGTGGGACCAAACCGTCAACGTGGTATTTTTTAGGAATTTAGAGGACTGAGGAATGAAGTCCAGGGGTTGGTGCCAGATCACGAAAAACTGCGGACGCGGGAGTCCAAGCTGGGGAAGTTGGGAAGTTGGTTTTAGACCACGGTAGGGTTTTTTTTTTTTTTTTGGTTGGGAAATCATCAAATGACTCCTCCCGCTCTGGGCGGAGCGAGAGGGAGTGTCAGACTTTTACTGACTAAAACCCACCCGTGTTCCTTCCGTTGCCTGTGTGCCGGGGCCGCGATATCTCTTTCGGACAAACTCGCAACCCTGGCAGGCATTGGCCCTTACGGACCCCGTCAGTTGGTGCTGACATCTCTTTGAGGCGCGCGTGGAACACAACGCGCCGTCGACCCGGGCCTGGTCCTAATCGGATGGCGAGCTACCCATTGCCCACCGTCCACAAGCCCGCGCCTACGGTGGCCGGAAGTCGGCTCGTGAGTCCCGACGCCCGGGGCGTCTCCTGCGGCGACTAGGGGCGCGAGGGCGCGCATCTTGCATTTCCCTCGCGCGCTCCGCCTCCTCCTTCGCGAGCATTACTGCTTCGCAGAAGAGAGTGACGGCTTACCATGCACTCTCGCTCCGGACCATGGCCTGAACCAAGGCCGGACGCGAGAAATCGCCGCTGCCGATCGCCTCCGTGAGGACACGGCGGTGCCCCGCCCAAGCCGGGCAGACCTCAACCGTATGCTCCACCGTGTCCTCCGGGCGATCCACACAATGGTAACACCTGGGCGTTTCCTCCCGCTTTATCCTGAACAGGAACCTCCCAAAACAACCGTGTCCGGTGAGGACCTGCGTCAGGCGGAAGGTGAGGACGCCGTGGCGCCTCTCTAGCCATTCCTCAAAGAGGGGCCTTACCGCCGCAATTGTGGCGTGCCCAGCGCTGGGTTGCGACAATCGCACTCTCCATGCCGCCATGAGATCCCGCCGGAGCTCTGTCCGTTGTGCCGTGATTTCTCGCGGCAGCGGAGTTACACCCCGGCGTTTCGCCTCCTCGCGCAACTCCCACATGTGCGCGAGGACTTTTGCTTCCAGATCCCATGGCAGTAGTCCGGCAAGGAGGCTCGCCGCCTCACGGGAGACCGTGTGGTATCCTCTGACCAGCCTAATGGCCATGACCCTTTGGGACGCGTTCAATCGCTGGGCTGGTCGCAGCCTTAATGAACGCGCCCACACCGGTGCCCCGTAAAGGGCCATGGACCGCACGATCCCCGCGTAGAGCCTACGGCAGGAGGCGTTTGGACCCCCTAGATTGGGCAGAAGCCGCTTCAAAGCAGCCCCAGCCCTCTGCAATTTGAGAGCCAAACGTTGGAAGTGCTCCACGAAGTTCCACCGGCTGTCGAGGACGAGTCCCAGGTACTTCATCGTCGACTCGACACCGATGTGAACCCCTCCCGCCGTTATCTGGTTACGGTAGGGTGTGGACGTAATATTAGGCTAGTTATATTAGCAAACTTGTTGAATACCAGAGGCCATGATTGTCCAAGTGGGCTGTCGCAAGATAGCGAGTATTATTTATTAAGTTAAATATAGTTAGGTTGAATCCCAGATTAGACTAATGTAAAGAAAGAAAGAAAGAAAGAAAGAAAGAAAAATGTTTATTTGGACACAGTTCGTGAAACACAAATAACAAAATAAAAAAGTGACAATAATACGAGTAGTGTGTGCCTCACGGCTGCGCCAAAAAGGTTCATTTCAGCATTAATGCCAGACAGATGCTGTCCGACGCTGGTTTTCTAATGAACCTTTATGTAGGGACAAGTGACGGCGAGTACAAAACAGTCTCAACATACCTAATACATAATTTGTATACTTATAACTAAATAAATAAACTAGAAATCAAATATAAATTCCAAAAAACAAAAATATGTGTGTGTATGATGCGATCTCGATGCCGGCTGTGCTTCACAGTCGCAAGTAGGCCAGGCACAGTGGGTAAGTACAAAAACAACGCGTTAAGATATAATAAGATATAGAATAGTGTACCAGATGGTGGTGAAAAAAACAAAAAGAAAAAAAGAAGTAATGTGTCCGTTTATGTTTCCAACAGGTCTCACAACTGCGACGGCACGTAGGCGCCGTGGATGGCACAGCAGCGCCATCGAGTCGAGGACATTTGAGGCAGCAAAGGACGGAAAAAAACACCGAGCGTGCGCAATACCATACCCAATATATTGTTTTGACGCAACAGGAATTATGTTTTAAGCTAAGTATTGTATTTCATATAAGTGAAACATTTAGGGCGACCATATCTAGTTTCTGTTGCGAATCTATCAGATACTGCCGTAAACGTGTTCTAAACGTGTGGATAGTGCCCAGTACCCTTAATGGTGGTGGGATGTTATTCCACACCTTAGATGCAGCGTATCGGAAAGTGCCTCTGAAAGCTGCTGTCCTATGCGACTGTGTTGAAAGTTGTTGTGCACATTGCCTGGGCGCGCAATCCCGTCTACTAGCCATCCAACTAAACTTGTCGTACAAATACTTCGGTTTCTGTGACTTAACGACACCAAAAAGCAGGCACGCTAGATGTAACTTTCGTCTCGACTTCATCTTGAGAATAAAATGCTTGTTAAGAAAGGGGGTGACATGACTTCTAGGGGGAACAGAGTAGCAGAAGCGTGCACATGCATTTTGGACTCTTTGTATAAGTAGTATGTAGTATTTAATGAAGTACGAGTATGTGTGTGTTTTTGTTGGTGCGACTGAGTGAGTATTTCATTATAATAATTATCCTAGGCTGGTAATATAATTAAACTTCTTGTAACTCAACACTTAATTACTATCGTGTTTTATAACTAATGTTACATTCTCGTGTATTGCGTGTCCATTTCCTAATCCGTACCTTGGCAGATTATTGTCACTAGCAGTTGGCTATAGGGAAATGGCGAAGGCCTTCCACCACACTTGACTGGGCAGTAATGCCCCTGACTTATGACAACTGTTGTCTTTGAGATGACGCACCACATTTGGAAGGCAGAGCCATAAATACTCACAGGTCATTTGGAATTGATCTAGGCTATAAAGCCAATCTGTAATTGCATTACAAAACAACCAAACGTTAGTGATGATTTCTGTTTCCACAAAGGTTTTGCCACAGAATACCTTGCGTGAGGCTTGTTAACGCATATTTCCAGAGAGTGGGGTTAGGCTTCACTAAATATCTCAAACTGAATCGGTAGAGAGTTCTAAGGAACGCTAGTAATCGTGTCTCGTTAAACCTCTACATCCGGCTTTCGGGCCTCTCACAAATTATATTAGCAAGACACGTTATTTGGATGCCTAGATCGAAACGCCTCGTTGTCGATAAGGACAATCCACACGGCTGCCGATTACATTGAAAGCATCCTCTAAATGGGACAGATTAAGGAAATATGAAGTGACGAGCTACCACTTCGGCGTTCACTAGGTACGATCGTAGTGTATTCTGCTAGAGACTGAGTCTACGGTGCGCTTGTGCTAGTTTTGTGTTAACCTTGTAAAAATGGGCTAGGCTGTTGTAAGGGTCTTTCATATTAGTACGCGATTAGAAACACTCAATATTAAACTTGTTTTCCTCAATAACAGCTGGACTTCGCAGTACTCTGTCTTAGGATTGAGTAAAACATTTATTTAGTGCTTAGGGAGCGTGTTCCATTAGAATCGTATTAGTTCCTCAGAGGTTATATGCGTTAGGTCTAGCAGGACACGTACATTGAGGCAAACGTTGTTATACGGTTCCCGGTCTCACTGAAGTGGGTATATTGTAAACAGACAAATTAACGTAGTATTACGTAATCGTATTTGAAGTACAAGCGTAACGATCCCTTTACCCCTTCTACCTTACCAAGTCTGTATTGCAGATATTGGTGCTCAACTGCGAGAGGAGGAGACGTTGGCGTTCCAACATTTATAATACTAAAACATAATATTATATTATATACTTTTGCATACCCTCTTGTCTTCTTAGCTTCATATTATAATACTTGTGTTTACTAACTGTGAATTCCCAATATTAACTTCCTGGTCCAATCTTTGTTCCCTAATCTTCCGAGACGGAACAAGGTAGTTTAGTTTATAAGAATGCTTCTCTTTCTTATATCGGTGGGAGGGTGACCAGTCTGGGACGAGCCCTACAGAACTGTGCGGAAAGGAGGGGCACAGTTCTTCCCCCTACGGGGAACCGATCCAAACACTAATATTAACACAATTAGGAAAAACGAAAATTTTTAATTTTATGAGCCTAGGGTATTTCAGGTATTGTCACAATATCTTTTCAAAATAGTGTCCATTTACATCAATACATCGCTGCATCCGATGGAACCACTGAGAAAAACACTTTGCCCACTCGTCCTTAGGGGTGTTTTCGACGGCATTTTGAAACGCAGCCACTGCTTCCCCGGCGTCCATAAAACGTTTTCCTCGAAGTTTTTCTTTATTTTAAAATCTTTATAATAAAAATCGCAATGTGCGAGGTCGGGGCACCCAGGGCCCCTATAGGGCGGGTGACCCAGTAAATCCACGTCTGACGTCGCCAAGTAGTCGATTGTTTGCTTGGCGGTGTGCGACGAGGCGTTGTCGTGGTGCATGAAAATCCTACTGCGAGGTCGTTCCTCCCGAACTTTTTCCAAGACAAGTGGCAAACATATTGTTAGTGTACCACTCTGCAGTAACTGTTTTTTGATCCTCTAACACAATTGTTGCGTGTACTTCCGAAGAACGAGGCCACCATCTTTTTTCCCACGCTTCGACCTCTCTTCACTTTAGTTGGGAACTCCTCGGAAGGAAACACCCAGATAGCAGACTGTCTCTTAGTTTCAGGATCATAACAATAAATCCAGCTTTCGCCACCCGTGAGTATGTCGAGCACAGCATTTGAGTCACCTCTGTTAAATCGTTGAACCATTTCACGACACTAATCAACACGACGGAGTTTTTGGGCCTCTGTCAAATTATGAGGTATCCACCGGGCAGAAAGCTTCCTGACAGCTAAATGTTCATGGAGGATTTTGTGCACTTGACTCATACCGATGCCTAAGCTTGTCCGAATCTGCTGATAAGCCACTCTTTTGTCAGTCTCTATCATACGCCGCACACATCTTCAGTCGTCGCCGTAGAAAGCCGTCCCTCACGCAGATCATCGGTGAGATTAGTGCGACCACGTTTAAACTCACTAAACCGGTTCTTAATAGGTAACGTATATGTAAAATATATTTCTATATAAATAAATATTTATTCCCCAATTCTCGCTATGGAGACAAACAGTGGTAGATGCACCTACCACTGTTTGTCTCTGCATCACACAAAGGTTAACTGGTAGAAAATGCCTATGGCACGTATTTTTCACGTATTTACATACAGTCTGCCTCTGTATATTTGTGTGCTTGATGTATTAAATAAATAATAATAAAAACTTTTTACAATTAAAAACAATCGACTACCAAAATAGACCCCACAAAGTTAAAAATAACTTTAATTTCGGAAGTCGTTGGCAAAAAACGAAAATACAAACCAAAGACACCGACTTCCAAAGCTTTGTATTTATGGAATCCAACGGTACCCCACATGTGCTTATGTGCATTGAATTTTCTTCATGCTTCCGTTAGGTACCTATATAATTATGTATATGGACACCGACACCCCTCATTATTTTTCATGCTTCCGTTAGGTACCTAACTACATAATTATGTATATGGACACTGACACCCCCATTATTTTCATGCTTCCGTTAGGTACCTATATAATTTTGTATGTGGACACCGACACCCCTCATTATTTTTCATGCTTCCGTTAGGTACCTAACTACATAATTATGTATATGGACACTGACACCCCCATTATTTTCATGCTTCCGTTAGGTACCTATATAATTTTGTATGTGGACACCGACACCCCTCATTATTTTTCATGCTTCCGTTAGGTACCTAACTACATAATTATGTATATGGACACTGACACCCTCATTATTTTCATGCTTCCGTTAGGTACCTATATAATTTTGTATGTGGACACCGACACCCCTCATTATTTTTCATGCTTCCGTTAGGTACCTAACTACATAATTATGTATATGGACACTGACACCCCCATTATTTTCATGCTTCCGTTAGGTACTTATATAATTATGTATGTGGACACCGACACCCCTCATTATTTTTCATGCTTCCGTTAGGTACCTAACTACATAATTATGTATATGGACACTGACACCCCTATTATTTTCATGCTTCCGTTAGGTACCTAACTACATAATTATGTATATGGACACTGATACCCCTCATTATTTTTTTTCGTAATTTCACTACACCATTGTTTAGCGGTACACCGAACACCACTTCTTTTCAATTTTCATTGATATAGTGCTAATAGTCTCCGAGTAATTGCTCTGTGGCATCTGGACGGATGGACAGACGTACATAACAAAGTTAGAAGGGTTCAGTTTTTGCCAATTGGATAAATCAACTTAAACTTAAAAACGACCAAAATCACTTCCCACCACACTCACTTTTAGGCTATGCAGTGCTCCACTGACGGCCTGAACTGACATCAGTCGTCCGTAGCTATAACATCACAACAGAAATATTTCATTAGCACGTAAAACCATTAGAGCCGACCGCAGGTCACGTTAAGTGACCATGGTGACGTGACCCTCATTCCTTCTCCTTCACTCATATATTATACGTAGTTACTTTCTGAGACTGAGTTCGTTGGCTCGGCCCTAGCAACGTGGCCCGTAATATCCTTCAAAGTCAGTATGGAAAAGATCGACGCATCAAACGGCCTTCAATAGCAGCTGCTCAAATATAAGAAACAGGCAATAATCCTTTAGCCTTCAAAGCTGGACTGAACAGGCATCTTCAAGACCACATCCATGGCTTCCACCGGGTGATAACATGGTCAATAGCAGGCCACTCAGTAATAAGAAGAATTCACTAGTTCAAGTCCAGCGAACTGGCGCGTTGCAGGGTGTAGCGGGTGACGGGTAACGGGGGGCTAGGGGAGGTGGTATTCAGCGCGCTTACAGCGGATACTTAGCCGGTGACACTGTGCTCATATCTTAGAGCCAACTATTGTTGGCACTATGAACCACGTCGTTGGTGATAAGATCCGCGATGTGTGCGGGGCGCGGGGCGGTAGTGCGAGGTGGGGCCGCGTCCGGAGCTAGCCGCCGATAAACGACCCTTGCGTCGTGTTATGACGCTCCAGATTACCGGCGGAAGCTTTATCTCGTGGTGTGAACGAGCGCCACCAGCGACTACTGCTCTCCTGCGTCAGCAATTACTTCAGTAAGTCGCTATCAATTACATTAGTATAATTTTATCAAGCTTCACGACTGAACAAATACAGTGGACGGTAATTTTCACACTTTATAATGAATATAAAAGTGCTTACTTTCTCGATGAATGTCACGTGAGGTTGGACGTTCGAGATCCGGCGGCGACCGGCCTGCGCTCAGTGACTGTGTTAGCAACACGCGGCTCGCTGCCATGGAAGCAAATGGTCTCGCTGAGTTTAGTAGCTTTTATTAGCGAGCAATCAGGGTGTTAAGAGCGACCACCACCGGTTTTCTTTCCACTTTCAAATTAGCGAGAACACAACACCTGCACACATTCTGAAAATTCAAACGAACTCAGAGTGTTGCGCCACATTGCTTTTTTTGGACGTAGTATTTCATCATGTACAACGTTGTAGGCACGGAGTACAACAACCAGTGCTCCGTGGTCGTAGGATACGTCGTGTGCTACGACGTCGCACTCGTCATGTGCTAAGACGTACATAGCACTCATCATGTACTACGACGTAGCATCCGTCAGGTTCTACGGCGTAGTACTCATAAATCATAATGTTCTAAATACCTAGGGCGTCGTAAACTTCATTCTCTACGGAATTTCGCTGTACGGCGTAGTACCCATGATAATCTACAGCATAGCACTCATAAGCTACGATGTAGCACTAATCATGTTCTTCAGCGAATACTCATCATGTTCCTGGGTCTTACAGCGTAGACTCTTCAAGTACTATGGTTTAGTCTGGTCACGGCACCAAAATGTTTAGGGCTAGACCTTATACTTGGTGTGTCAGGTAAGTGTGCGGAGCTGAAAATAATGTCTGGATGCCAAAATACTATGTTTTTATTACTTTTTAAATTTACAATATTGAGCTTGTTCCTTTTATGCGGAATGAATACATTACTAGGGTTCGGTCGCGTTTAATGATCCGGTGCACTAGTTTATATAGGCTTGGGGTCGCGGAGTAGGGGCCATGGTGACCCCCCCCCCGCGCATCGCAGGGCTTAGGCGTTAACACTTACTTAGGTCCGTATTACAGAACGTTCCTCAAGTTCAGTTTGATCTTCAATCAGTCGATCACTGTTTAAGTATAGAATCAGTACTTAAGCATCGATCTTATTCCAGAACGGTAATCAAACTCTACTCATTACTCAGATAAATCGAGACTCAGATCCAGCCTCAAGCAGAGATTTGTACCTATTGTCTATGCATATGCATCGAATACAGTTGTATGTTTTTTATTACGTTTAATAATTAGTTTTGCTAATTTATTTAATCATAATATTATCACTATAAAATGACAGGACGATAAAATAATTTCAGTCCATTGGAAAAATCCTTTTAAGTAATAAATTAATAAAAATTCCGCTTAGTAGCAAGTCACCAGATTCTCAACTCACCAGATTCTCAACTAACCAGATTCGCAACTCACCAGATTCGCAACTCACCAGATTCGCAACTCATCAGATAATGTACTATCGAACAAAGAAATTATATAACTTTCAAATATAATAGCCTGGGGAAGTTACGCCGAATTTTAGGCTAACTTTGCATTAGCGATTTTTTTCATTTAACGTGTAGGGTATGGACAAGGGAGTATGTTAAACTGTATACCGCGAAAAGTTTACACCCGCGTGTACGTTTTTTTTTTAAGAAAACATCTAACTTCAATTTTACGTGGTAGGTAAAAATATTAACAGACATGTTTGTATGGAGTGTTTGTCGAAGAGATTAGGTATCACAAGTAGGTAAAAAAAATACATTTTCATCCACAGATATTAACGTAAAAATAAAATTAAGTTTTTTTTTTTTTGTACTTCAAGTAAAAATATTAACAGCAGTTTTTTTGCATTAAATTACTTAATTAAATATTTTAATACGCTATTTAACAATATTAAACATATTGTACTAGCGCAAGATATTAATAAAAGTTTTTTTGCAATAACGGTTCAGGCAAAAATGTAACAGAGTTAAATTTGGTCTAACTTTTATTTATAGGCTCTATCTGCTGTTAATATTTTTGCTTGAAGTACAATTAAATAAAATCGTAATTTTATTTTTATTTAAATTTCCGTGGAGGTAAATGTTAAATTCTGAAATAATATATTAATTTTACGAATTGTTTACATAATATAACCAAAATTTTCCTGTAAACTATTTTGCCTCAATTTTCATTCACAAAAATGCGTTTTTGTTTTTTTTACCTTGATGCGGTGCTGGAAAAGGTTATTTTTTTAAATATTATTTGAAGAGCTAAGTTCAAAAACACGATTCAGGAAAAAAATCGCTGTTACGATTTAGTGCAGGGTTCAAACCTAATTTCCCCGGTCTATACGACTATTTTACTGATAGACAACCTAATTACATAAATTTGAAAAATCCATTCAAATGCACAAGAGGTCGGATTACATTGCTGATAGACAACCTCATTTCATAAACATGTTTATTTTCTTCCTGTAGATTTATTAAGAAGTATTGTGACACTGACGTATTATATTTTCTAAAAGTTTAGTTTGCGAGTGGTTTGCGATCTTTGCTTAAATAGTTATCGATATTTGCGATTCAAAATTAACATGGCTGAGATCGGTGTAAAATTTATAAAGAGTCAAAGAGGTAACATGGTTTTATTGTATGAGGGCTATAAGTATAATTTCAATGTAAAAAACAAATCAGGAACCACTAATTGGAGATGTTGCAATCAAAAAGAATGCAATACCTCAATTACCTTGAACGCTAATAATGCCATTGTAAGAGAAGGAAGACATTTGTGTACCCCAGACCAGATCCGAAATTTAGTTGATGCTACAATGGACGAATGCAAGAATGCAGTATGTGTCAATTTAAATACTGTGCCAAAAATATTCGAAGAACATTTTTATAACAATGTGGCTAATAACGAAATGGCTGTGCATGAGATTCCTCCGTTTCTTTCTAAGAAGGATACTTTATATAGGGCACGAGCAAAATATTTGAAAGTAGGTCGTGGTGTGATATCTAATACTAAGGATGTAAAATTACCGGAGCACATTGTTAAAGATTTATTTTTATTTGACGACGGCGATGAAAATAAAATAATTATTTTTGGTACTCAATCGGCAAAACAAAAGTTGAAAACTGTTACTACATGCTACGGGGATGGCACTTTCCGAGCGGCACCTAAGCCGTTCTATCAAATTTATACAGTACATGCGGACTTATCACACAATAAAAATGCAGTTGGTTTTGTGCCTCTAGTTTACGCATTTCTTTCTGACAAATGCCAAAACCGGCATGACCCAACCGTTGTAGGCAAGGTGCGCTTGCCTACAACGGTTGGGTCATGCCGGTTTTAGAATTAGAATTAGAATTTATTTATTTCTCAGTATATGGTACATTGAGATCTTACATTAAACACTGTTTCACACATACTACCATTGCTGGTGTAGAAATATTAAATAATAAGCTAGGTACATGAACTAGGTACATTATAACAATATTATATAAAATTATGAAACTTTGTATTAATTTATGAAACATAGGTACATTATAACAATATTATATAAAATTATGAAACTTTGTATTAATTTATGAATTTATAATGTTAATGACAAATTAATAACCTGATAGATTCATCAAGACTGCATTATTTTTAATAGTTAAATGAAAAATATAAATCTTAATGTCGAAAATATAAATCATAATGTCAAAATATCACAAAAAAATTTAAATTACAATGTCCAAGATTTCATAATAATGTCAAAGTACTAATGTCATATTAAGATTTTAATTACATTATCAAAAAGTATGATTTAAAAATTCATTGACGGAATAAAAACACATGTCTAAAAGCCAATCAAACATTTTATATTTAAACTTATTAATTGGTAACATTCTCAGGGCAGGTGGTAATTTATTATAAATTTTAATTGTCATACAACTGGCATTTCTACTGTACAATAAATTGCAATCTCTGAGCAGGTACTTGTAATTTCCCGGCATTTTTTTTGTTCAGTCTTTCGGAAACTTGTTCATTTAGTTGAAATAAATGAGGGTATTTTTTTACAAATAGACAAACTTCAAAAACATACAGACATGGGAGTGGGAGAATTTTCAATTCCTTAAATAATGGCCTGCAATGGTCAAGATATTCGGCTCCACTCATGGCTCTAATACATTTTTTTTGCACTATGAATGCCCTTTCTACATCCACTGAATAACCCCATATCACTAGGCCGTAACGCAATACTGATGAAACATACCCATGATACGCATTTAGGACTGTTTTTCTACTGGACACTAGTCTTAACTTGCGAAGAGCATATACAAACTTATCAAGCTTACTGCATACTCTTTCTACATGTTCCTTCCAGTTCAATTTGTTGTCAATTACTATACCTAAAAATAAAGCTGATGGTCCCGGTTGCAGAATTGCATTAATATGTCTAATTGCTGTTGGTATTACAGACAAGTTACATGTTTGAAATTGAACTATTTTAGTTTTTTCTATATTAACATGAAGATTATTGTTCCCCAGCCATTTTATCACATTAATTAGTTCATTGTTAGTATCAATTTCTATGTCACTTTTGTTGGAACATTTTATCGTCAAAGTAGTATCGTCAGCAAATTGGATATATGATATAAATAGTATAGGGCAGTACACTTCCCTGCGGGACGCCCGAACCATTATTTTTTTGTTCTGAGCAATATGTCGTCCTAGTATCATTTTCTATCCTGGAGATAACAGTTCTCTGTTGGCGATTAGATAGATAACTATTAAGCCAATCATGCGCTTTACCTCTTATGCCATATTTCTCTAGCTTGTAGAGTAGTCGTTCATGTGATACAAAATCAAAAGCTTTGCTCATATCTAAGAATACCGACAAAGTAGACCTTTTTTTATTAAGAGCTTCGGTAATTAGTTTCACTAAAGAAAAACAGGCTAGAGTCGTTGAACTGTTTTTCCTAAAACCAAACTGACTCTCCACAATTAAATTGTATTTATTTACAAAGCTATTTATTTTATCATGCATTGCCTTTTCAAAAAAAATTGCAAAGATTGGGATTAGTGTAATTGGCCTATAATTGCCCATATCTGTACACTTGCCCTTTTTGAATAGTGGTTTAATTATAGACTCTTTTAATCTAGATGGGAAAACACCTTCTTCAATAGATAGGTTTATTAGGTGGCTAAGTGGGAATGCTATAATTTTCGCGCTTAATTTGATTATTGTAGTGTTTACTTCGTCATATCCGGTAGAATTTGTATTATTTAATTAATTAATTATTTTAATAACGTCAATTTCATTCACTGGAATCAGAAATAAAGTATTTATGTCAATGTCAATGTTGTGTACGTCATGATTATTATTGTTGGATTTTTGTGTCAGCTCAATGAAATAATTGTTAAATTGGTTACATATATCATTAGGATTTTTTTTATTTTTATTACTGATTATTAATTCATTTATATAGTTGCAATTATTAGGTTTGTTTAAATATTTTTGTACGATTGACCATGTCGCTTTACATTTGTTTTTAGAATTATTTAAAAAATTGTTGTTGTTTATCTGTTGCGATTTTAATATACATTTTTTTAAGATCTTAGTGTAATTGAGGTATTTTTTCTTGTAACCTTTACTTATAGCATCATGTCGATATTCGTAATATAAAACTCTATTTTTAATGCATGATATTTTTAAACCCCTACTAAGCCATTTGGTTTTTATGGGTTTATTGCTCTTTTTAACGAGGATTTCGGGAAAACACAATTTATAGAAGAGCGTGAATAGGTCGTGGAATGTATTGAAAGCCCCATTGCAGTATGGCACATTATAAATTTCAATAAAACTTAAGGCTGCTAAGCAATCTAAAAACTTATTTACGAGTATGTTGTCTTTATTATAATCCCTCTTCTTATCATTCCGGAATTTTATAGGTTTTGATTTATTATTCATCTCTTGAAGGTAAAAAGTTAACGATTGACCGGTATCATGATCGGAGAGAGCTAAATTATGTGTACTGCATTTCAATTCATGTACGGGAACATTACTGGCTATTTGATCTATGCTAGTATTTTTCCTAGTAGGCATTCGAACATGTGGTGAAATATTAAAATTGTTCAGTACGGAAATTAGTTCTTTTGAATATTTATTTTCTTTTAATATGTCTATATTCCAATCTCCACACATAATAATATTTTTTTTAACTTTGCGGGTTTTAATGCGTAATAATAATTCAAGATTTTTTAGAAATATGAACACGTCGGAATCCGGAATTCTATAAATGCACACTATAATTAGATTATGGCTCAATATTTCTATGCCACAGCATTCGAAACAAAAATCACTGGCTAGTTCATCACTTATCGGTAACGGATTAAAAATTAAACCTTTTCTTACTAAAACACATGTTCCACCACGTTTTTTCCCGTGTCTTGTGTAACTCGCAGCTAAGTTAAAATGTGTAAGTGCCAGATTACTTTCATGTCCCGATTTTATAAAAGTTTCACTCAGACAAATAAAATTTATTTTGATGTACTCTTTCGGCATACTCAAATGGACTCAGACCGAACTCGACGCCCTGGACAGAAGGGTCCGTACACTCCTGACCGCAAACCGGATGCATCACCCACGTTCATCGGTGATGAGACTGTACATCCCGCGGAAGTGCGGGGTCGAGGCTTTTTAAACGCTAAGACCCTCCACGACCGTGAGGTGTGCAGCCTCAGGGATAATTTTTTAAAAGCCGAAGTGGGTATGCACCGGGATGTGGTCGCAGTGGACAAGGGACTCACCCCGCTCTCCATGGCTAAAGAGAACTGGCGCAAACCTGTAATACTTACTACAGATGACCGCAAGGAGGTATGGCAGAGCAAGGAGCTTCACGGGCGCTACTATCGGGCTCTTCATGAGCCTGGTGTAGATTTCTTAGCGTCCGTATCCTGTCTACGTTTCGGTGACCTTTTCGGGGAAACTGAAGGTTTTGTCTGTGCAATTATGGACGAAGTTATCTTGACGAATAACTACCGGAGACATATTATGAAGGACGGGACGGTTGACGTGTGTCGGGCATGCCATAGTCCGGGTGAGTCCATCAGACATATTATCTCTGGTTGTTCACGTCTGGGTTACGGCGAGTACTTACACAGGATAACCAAGTGGCCAGGATTATTCACCAGCAACTTGCTTTGAAATATAAACTTGTTGAAATCAAAATCAAAAGTCATTTATTCAAACTAAGTTGAGAATCAGCACTTTTCGAACGTCAAAATTACATAAGACAGTCCCCCAAAACGCCCACCCTTCACCACTTCCTAGTGCGTTAGCTGGGAAGAAGAAGTGGCGCAACAAACTCCCCAGCAGCACAGCTGTCTGTTCAGTTAGAGGAACAAAAAAAAGATTCTATATAATAGTATTCAAAATAATTTACATTACGCAACACAAAACATAATTTAAATTATTAGCCATATATAAGCTAGCACACGCCAATATACCAAACAAAATCATCGAGAACTATACTCAGGCAGAAATAAAAACAAAACGTAAACAGAACTTAATATCTTAATAAAAGCCTCCAGGCATAAAGGGCGTGCCCACTTACATATAGTTGTAACTGGAAGTTATAAATGATAAACTAGGACCATCGAGGTAAAATAAATAAACAAACAGTTAATTACTAATAACAATAAATAATATGATCAATTGTCGAGGTCACTAGCTAACCACATATTGCAATACAACTCATAAAAAAAAACATTGTTATGAGTAGATTATGTCAACAATAAATTAAATTTAAATAACTTGACTTTTATAGTCAAATAAAAATAAACAATTACTTATATAAACTCATATAACTTGTCAGTAGGTAAGCTGGAGAAAGAAAACAAACATTGTCTTGAGTTAATCAGAGCGACCAACTATTCTTATCATTTAAGTAGTCGTTGATAGAATAGTATGCCTTTGAACAAAGCTTGGATTGACTCTGAGGTACCGTATTACAAGTATGTGCCCGACCCAGTTCTCGAAAATGACCATGTCACGTTATACTGGGATCGGTCTATCATTACTGACAGGACTATTGTAGCCAATAAGCCTGATATAGTGGTGATAGACCGATTAGCGCGCCGCGCAATGATAATCGATGTTACCATCCCACCTGACGGGAACCTCGTGAAAGCTGAGAAAGAGAAACAAATTAAATATCTCGACTTAGCACACGAGGTTGTCGACATGTGGAATGTGAGCTCGGCTATCATTGTGCCGCTTGTCGTAACGGCCAATGGCCTGATTGCCGAAAGCCTCGACCAACATCTCTCGAGGCTGTCGTTAGGCGGTTGGATCAAGCGCCTGATTCAGAAGGCTGTACTCCTCGATACGGCTAGCATTCTGAGGAGGTTCCTGTCTCTGCAGCCCTAACCACCGGTAGCTTGGACCCTGCTCCCGACACCGGCGGATCACAATTTTTTTAAATGTTTTTTTTTAAATATCTTTTGTAAGAAATATTTAAAAATGTAATTTAATATGAAAGAATATGAATAAACGACATAATAATAATAATAAAAAAATAAAAATAAACGGTTTATAAACTTCTTACATCCATTTTGAGAGCGAAAATTAACACAAACATTGACAATAACTCTATTATGTCTGCCTCTCAAAATGGATGTAGGAATGGGTCCCACGGTACTAAAGAGCTACTCCTCATTGACATGGCCATAAGCCAACAGGTTCGTCGATCCCGCAAGGATCTATCGACATGCTGGATAGACTATAAGAAGGCCTACGACTCGGTGCCACATACATGGCTCATGAGGGTGCTGGAGTTGTACAAGATAGATGCAACTCTGCGCACCTTCCTGAAGTCGTGTATGGGGCAATGGAGGACGGTCCTTTGCTATCCAGGATGTCGACAGATCCAGGGGAACGATGAGCCTGCATATATTAAACGGGGAATATTTCAGGGCGACAGTTTGAGTCCACTTTGGTTCTGCCTAGCCCTGAATCCTCTAAGTACACTGCTGGAGGATTCAGGTCTAGGCTATCGGTTGAGGAAAGGTGGTCAGGTCATATCTCACCTCCTTTACATGGATGATTTGAAACTCTTTTCCCCCAACAAATTGTAATTGTATTGCAACTGATGGAGCTACTGAAGGTAACTGAAACATTCAGTAGCGCCATCAGGATGGAATTTGGTGTGGACAAATGTGCAGTCATGCATGTAAAGCGAGGGAAGATTATGGAATCCGAGGGAACTCAAGTCTCGGAATCCATACACCTTAGATCCCTGTCCTCATCCGAAAGCTACAAGTATTTGGGTACCTATGTCGGAAGCGTTAGGTTTCAACGTTACTGACATGAAGCAATCGTTGAAGGAGCGCTTCTTTGGTCGCCTGAAGAAGGTATTAATTGTCTTCTTTCAGGCGGAAACAAGGGGGCCTTCAACGGTTGGGTCATGCCGGTTTTGATGTACTCTTTCGGCATACTCAAATGGACTCAGACCGAACTCGACGCCTTGGATAGGAGGGTCCGTACACTGCTGACCGCAAACCAGATGCATCAACCACGATCATTGGTGATGAGATTGTACATCCCGCGGAAGAGCGGGGGTCGAGGCTTCTTAAATGCGAAGACCCTCCACAACTGCGAGGTGTGCAATCTCAGAGAATATTTTTTTTAGACCAAAGTGGGTATGCACCGTGATGCCGTAGCAGTGGACAAGGGGCTCACCCCACTCTCCATGGCTAAAGAGAACTGGCACAAGCCTGTGGTACTTACTTCAGATGACCGCAAAGAGGTATGGCAAAGCAAGGAGCTTCACGGGCGCTTCTACCGGGCTCTTCATGAGCCCGGTGTAGATTTTCTAGTTGGGTGGGAAATCATCAAATGACTCCTCCCGCTCTGGGCGGAGCGAGAGGGAGTGTCAGACTTTTACTGACTAAAACCCACCCGTGTTACTTCCGTTGCCTGTGTGCCGGGGCCGCGATATCCCTTTCGGACAAACCCGCAACCCTAGCAGGCATTGGCCCTTACGGACCCCGTCAGTTGGTGCTGACATCTCTTTGAGGCGCGCGTGGAACACAACGCGCCGTCGACCCGGGCCTGGTCCCTATCGGACGGCGAGCTGCCCATCGCTCACCGTCCGCAGGCCCGCGCCTACGGTGGCCGGAAGTCGGCTCGTGACTCCCGACGCCCGGGGCGTCTCCTGCGGCGACTAGGGGCGCTAGGGCGTGCAGCTTGCATCTCCCTCGCGCGCTCCGCCTCCTCCTTCGCGAGCATAACTGCTTCGCAGAAGGAGGTGACGGCCTCCCATGCACTCTTGCTCCGGACCATGGCCTGAACCAGGGCCGGACGCGAGAGATCGCCGCCGCCGATCGCCTCCGTGAGGACACTGTGGTGCCCCGCCCAAGCCGGGCAGACCTCCACCATATGCTCCACCGTGTCCTCCGGGCGATCCACACAATGGTGACACCCGGGCGTTTCCTCCCGCTTTATCCTGAACAGGAACCTCCCGAAACAACCGTGTCCGGTGAGGACCTGCGTCAGGCGGAAGGTGAGGACGCCGTGACGTCTCTCTAGCCACTCCTCAAAGAGGGGACTTACTCTCCATGCCGCCATGAGATTCCGCCGGAGCTCTGTCCGCTGTGCCGTGATTTCTCGCGGCAGCGGAGTTACACCCCGGCGTTTCGCCTCCTCGCGCAACTCCCACATGTGCGCGAGGACAGCGTCCGTATCCTGGCTACGTTTTGGTGACCTTTTCGGGGAAACCGAAGGTTTTGTCTGTGCAATTATGGACGGGACGGTTGACGTGTGTCGGGCATGCCACCGTCCGGGTGAGTCCATCAGACATATTATCTCTGGCTGTTCTCGTCTGGCTAACGGTGAGTACTTGCACAGGCATAACCAAGTGGCCAGGATTATTCACCAGCAACTTGCTTTGAAATACAAACTTGTGGATTCTGAGGTACCGTACTACAAGTATGTGCCCGACCCAGTTCTTGAAAATTACCATGTCACGTTGTACTGGGATCGGTCTATCATTACTGACAGGACTATTGTAGCCAATAAGCCTGATATAGTGGTGATAGACCGATTAGCGCGCCGCGCAATGATAGTCGACATTACCATCCCACATGACGGGAACCTCGTGAGAGCTGAGAAAAAGAAACAAATAAAATATCTTGACTTAGGACACGAGGTTGTCGACATGTGTAATGTGAGCTCGGCTATCATTGTGCCGATTGTCATAACGGCCAATGGCCTGATGGCCGAAAGCCTTGACCAACATCTTTCGAGGCTCTCGTTAGACGGTTGAATCAAGGGCCTGATCCAGAAGGCAGTACTCCTCGGTACGGCTCGCATTGTGAGGAGGTTCCTGTCTCTGCAGGCCTAATCACCGGTACCTTGGACCCTGCTCCCGATACCGGCGGAAGACTATTTTTTATATTTTTTAATGTTTTTTTTTTATATAGGTTTTAAGAAATATTTAAAAATGTATTTGATATGTTCGAAAATGTAATAAACGAAATAATAATAATATATTTATTTCAGATCAAGATCCATAAGTTATTAGTACAGGTCTTAAACTAATGTTATTAAAAAATCACACTCTACTCGTATATACAAAATACAAAATTTAAACGACTGACACCTACGTGTGCAGCCGTATCCAGTGAGCCAGCATGGGGCTGTCCCACCTATCACACAATATACTCAGGATGCTGTGAGACCTAGCACGTATTCTACCGAGAATGGAAGCGCACCGTTTCCGTATAATGGCATGAAAACCATCAACCCTGGCCTCGGTGAACATCCCGGAAGCGCTACAAAAGCGTGGTAGACCCAACAGCATCCTGAACACATTGTTATACTGGATACGCAGGGTGCTGTATGCCCTCAGCGTGTACCTGATCCACAGATTGCACGTGTAAAAAGACTGGCAGCCAATGCTCAAGCGCGGTCTCGACCACACTTAGGTGATTACAGAACCAATCACTGCTTGGGTTCGATTCGTGAACTGAGTAGGTAACGATCTAAAATAGAGCCGAACTCAGCTGAACTATGATAAAAAAACCTATGCTTGAGGAACGTTCTAAAATTAAAACTCGACTCAACACTAGAACAAATAGTTTTTCAACACACTTGCTCGTAAAGTAGCTCTTATTGAACCGTTTTGAGGGTCATAATTCAGTGTATTAAAAACGCGTGCTTTTTACTTTATATTATCGGACTAGTGCTGTAATGCCACAGATAACTAATCAGGATTTGGTTGCGACTCGCTAAAAACAATAACATTGGACTTGCCTGGGAATTGAACGCGATATCTATGTGTCACTAATTAAATACGCACTAATTAGAATACACGTATTATGACACCCACTTTAACATCCTATGCGTGTTTCTTATCTTTTGATTAAACTATTTTAGTTAACAATAAAAGCGAAAACTGGAACAAATTTTGAATTTTTATAAAAGTCAAACAACCGACCATAGGCAACTGACATCCTATTTTGTCATTGAAAAGTTAGTGATTGACATAATAAATATCGAGTATTTGTTCAAGGAGTATTTTATTAATCCATTATTGAAAAAGAAAAACTATTTTAATGTATTTATTATTATTATACTGACAACAACAATAGTGTTTTTCGGTTAGGATTTTCAAGATGCTGTCGTAGATCTATACAGGAAAAGCTTTTAACCAATGCGCAAATTTTTTTTGGTGGTTCAAAATCAGTAATGGAACACATTTCCATTATTTATTCAATTTTTTTCTTTAATTTTTTTATCCTACTTTAAATCAGCAAAATATGGACACAATCTATTCGTAATAATATCAACGGGCGCGCGCGGCGCGGCGGCCGGCCCAAGCGGCGGTGTTGAACCTCCCCTCCCTCCCCGGGCGGCAAGACGACGCCCGCGCGCCGGGCGCTGTGACCGACAGTTCGCTCATCGCACGCGCTGTCGTGTGACGTCGCGTCTTATCGCTTTCCCGCGCTGCACGTGTGTCGTACTTGTACACCGTAACCTACCGGTCACTATGTCAGACTTCACTAACCGCAAGTTTTATGAGATGGTGCGAGTGTATGTACTGAGTGGTGAAAGTTTGCGAGCAGCTCACAGAGCATACCTCGAATGCGAGCCCATGGAATCCTTAACCCCGTGAAAGGAAAAGACCATTTTAGCGGCATAAGGTATTAAGTAATGTAAATTTAATTGATAATAATGCTTTATTTTCTGTATTTTGATGGTCCTAAGCCCATTAAAGTATGAAGGAAAAATTGGAATTACTCTTCAAATAACTTCAGGTCACGGCCTAAACATAAAAAGTCTAGTTCGAATTTGATAAAATTTGCGATCAATACATTGTAAGTATTGTAACCCACGTAAATACCTACGCCGGCGAATCGAGCGATCACACAGCTGATAGGTAGGTACTTACGCGCGTTCCGCTTCGCCGCGCGCCGCCGGGTAGCCATGCAACCACTTTTAAAGTAAACATCTTTCGGTAAAGATAACTTTTTTTTTTGTACTATGACGTATCAAAATTAAAAAGTATGTTCAATAAAACTCGTTTAAGTTTAATTTGTCAAAATTTGCGCAGTGGATAAAAACTTTTCCTGTATGTATTATGGGGACCCCTCAAGTTTTAGAATATTATACTGCTTTATCACTGAATTTGTTACGAATCATAACATTTGGTGACTCCTGAGCTACACCATATCTCTAAGTAGTCTGTGAGCTACACCATCTGTAAGCTCGTCTCGTATTATTTGCCAGGTAGGTATTTGGTTAGCATAAGTATTTTTTTTTAATCTTTGACATACGAAACGTACGTAAGTACCCGTGCTATCTTGTTCGTTTTCACGGTTTTAACTTCGAACATATTTCAATGGATTTGTTTTTTATGTGAAAGTTACTCAATTAAAAAAATACTGATGAAACACTACCACCAAAAAAAACCATCGAAAGTACGAAAACGAAAAGATCATACTACCACATCACTAAAACCATAGACAATTTTTAGCAGCGATTGTTGTTTGAAAAATTTTAAAACGCGACATGGCAGTATGGAATTAGTAGGTACTATCATTGCAACATAGAATTTGTATAAAGAAATTGACTTTGAATACATGGAACTAGTATGAACTATCCTATACTATTAAATGAGCATTCTCTATTTTAACCCGAGCAGAGATTTGTGCTTTTTTTAATCTCATCAAAGAGACTTCTTGCCTTCTATGTTCTATGTTAAGCGGTTTGGTTCTTTCCTTCAGGTGGACCATTGTGCGTGGGTACTTCTTGCTTTTTAATGCCTACTGTGTAAATAAAATAAAAATTATACATTTACATAATATTTCATCAAGTTATATATTTTTCACGACATCTTAATCTTAATTTGCGTATTCAAATTATTATTTTGTGTTTATTACATTTTTATATAGGCTGTTCAGCGGTTTTGCCTGTGCCTTTATTTACAACTGCGCGCGCATCGCTAGCAGAAAAAAAAAACCAGCGCGCAATTTTCCGTAAATATTTGTTATCGTTTTTGTTTTGTTGTTATAAAAAATACGAAAATCTAAAGTATTGTCACGAACCGACGTACAACAGTTTTTAAAAGAAGCTCCGATTGACAGTACCTAGCAACAAAGGTCAGTTGAACTTTATAAATCTAAATTATCATCTCTATAGTTACGTCATTCCAGCATAAGTTCTTACAACAAGTCTGTTTTTTTCCTCGCAAGTTTGTTGAAAAACATCGTATGAAACGCGTGTGCATTGATCATTACCCACTCGGCTAAATTATCGCGCTCGCCTATGGCTCGCGCGCCAATGCCGCCTTTTGGGTAATGACAAATACAGCACACTCGTATCATAATGTACTATTATACAGCGATCAATGCTTGAGTTTCCTTCTGTAATACGGACCTTAGTGCTGTCAAACTAAAATATACTTAAGTTGTGTCACTTTAGTCTATTTCAGAATGGGAAATCGGCGTTTGACAGGAATAAATTAAATTTTAGTGATTTTTAGTCTAGTTTAGAGGCATTTGTGACAAGAGAATCGGCACCATTGTCACTTTTTTTCACTAGTGCTTTTAACTTTTCTGTTTTTTTTTAATTTTGCAGGCCGTCGTCAGCCCATCGCAAAGAGTTTTTATTATTAATTGACAAAATTTTTACAAATCAGATGATGATGATAACGATGACGATGGCGATGGCGAAGGTAATGGAAATGACGATGGCGATGACGATAGCGATAACGATGGCTATGGGAATGGTGGTGACGATGGCGATGGAGATGGCGATGACAAAGTCAAAGTCAAAAAGTTAAAGTCAAACAGTCAAAGTCAGAAAGTCAAATTCAAACAGTCAAAGTCCAAAAGTCAAAGTCAAAGTCAAAAAGTCAAAGTCAAAGAGTCCAAGTCAAAGTCATGTACTTATGTTGTTTTTTATCAAATCAAATCAATTGTTTATTTGCTAGAAATACATTGTTTTGGTACAGGTGAGATCTTTTAACCTAAGTGTCATTGTATTCTGCCTGCAAGCAAGCGTGCAAATTTTTTATTAAGACGTCATACATTCTTATTTAATTACTATTATTATTAAATACTATTACCATGCATTTATTTATATTGTCAATATTCTTATAAATAAAGGTACTAATTTTAAAGGAGACGGGGATTTCTGGGCCTGATTGTAATAAGTTGACGTATGGTTAAAAAAAAAGGTTATATTTTTCTATTACAAAATGTGAAATATCAGCCCATTTTACAATCTGGAAATTGAGAAATCCAAAAATTAAGTTATGGCTACGAACAAAATGGAATATCGATTAAATTATAATCGACTATCGTGACAGAGTTCATACTATTTAAAAGATGCTTTTACCAGATGATTAATTCAAATACATTAATTATTAGAATTAACGTATTAAACAGTTTAAACAAATTAAATATCTATAAAGATAAATGTTAAAATCGATTCACGTTTGCTAATCGATTATTGTATTTTTAGTCTATGGTGACATGTCAGTCAGTCACTCGTTTCGTATCGTTTAGTGTTAGTGCGTGTGCGTTTTGAGTGTTTCCTCCCATAGTTTTATTGATATTTTCTTTGACCCCTGCTTTCTTTCTACGGACTTCTGATCTTGCTTCTTGTACGACCCTTGCTGCCATACCGGACACGGAGAGCCTCGCTTTTACGTTGGACTTGGACTTGTTTTTTTGGATTCTACGACCAGCCTACCGATTGGATATTATCACAATGGATCGTTGTGTAAATTGTGGCATAGCGACTAGTCGCTGTAATACACTGGGTCATCGAGCTTTAGATGACGAAATGATATTAGCAGTGATTCGTCAATGGCGTGCACCACAATCTGTAAGTACTTACTCACCTCCTGTTTATTAGCTCACCAGGGTCTACCACGCTGGCTTGCAATCTTCACGATGTTTTCCTTCACGATTACATTTACAAAATAATAAAGTATGAATAGGTAAACATTTAAAAATCATATGAACATTTACATTACATTGAACTAAGATATATATTTTTTTATTGTAATAGATATTTGCACACCTATTCAGGTAGGATATGGTTTAAAGATCTTCTGTTCTATGTATCACCTCATGTACCCATATTCAACCAAATAAATGATTTGAATTTGAATTAAATAACTATCGGACAGAGTCGGTTGGTTTAAAAAAAAGTAATCATGTTAACTGATATTAAAAACTTTTCCATTTTTCAGGTAAACAGCAGTAACCATGTTTGCCAAGCTTGCTGGGACTTGGCTCAAAGACCACCTCATGGTGAACCTAGACATCTTGGCCACCGTAGTGTTTGTCTCCGATGTGGACGTTCATTTGCATCTAGAGTCAGCCATTTACTTCACACCACCTCACCTCGCGAATTGAGAATTTATAATGTTATTCAAGAGTGGATTATACCTAGAGCTGTAAGTTGAATCAGTTTACATTTGTTTTATGTGCTTTTGTTGTAAGTCAAATTGAGTTTTTTAATACTTCAATGATTATGTATTGTTTGTTGCAGATAGAAGTACCTAGTCGCATATGCCATACTTGTTGGGTTGCTGCAGACAGAGCTGCTGTCCATATGGTCTCTGGCCCATCAACTTCTTCCCAAGCAAGCCCAATTGAAGAAATACAGCCACAGGTACAAGTTCTTCCTGCTGAACCTCCAGTTGAAGAAGTTAGAAGTATTCAGCCTGAACCTACTATTGTATTACCAGATTACATGAGGGCTGTTGAAACAGAAAGTAGGTGCTTTATTGAAGGATGCCTGAGAACAGAGAGGTACAGAGTTCCACTTTCTACTAGAAAGATGTTGCTCAGTCGGTATAAATATTATGTACCTGAGAATAATCGTCTATGTGATAGACATTTAGTTATAGAAGCATGGGATTTTCTTACCAGTTTGAGAAATAATTATGTACAGACTTTTACAGCAAAACATATCCAGGACATGATGTCCTTAAAAGAAGTTGTAGAATCAGGATTACTTCATTTTGAGAGTATAGATGATATGGAAGACCATGTTGTGCATACGTGGATAGGGTTAAACAAAGCGCAGTTCCATCAAATGTTTAATGAGGTTCCTCAGTTATTAGAAATTCCTAGGGGGTCCCTAGCTTTAGCAGCATATTTAATTAAGCTTAGAACTGGGGATTCTGATGAGAGGTGGTCAACTTTATTAAAAGTTTCTAGGCGAACTCTAGAAAAGTGGTTACACCAAGTGAGAGATCTGCTGTATGAGTATTTTGTACCTAGACACCTAGGTTTAAATCATATAAGTAGGCAAAACATAGTGCAAAGAAATCTGTTAATACCTAACACTTTGTTTGGTAACTTTGAGGGAGTAGATAGGCCCATTGTAATATTTGATGGAACATATTGTTACATTGAAAAGAGTTCGAATTATTTATATCAAAAAAGAACATATAGCATGCACAAATATCGCAATCTTATGAAACCGTTTTTACCCCTATCCAGCCACCACTTCAGACGCTGATATAATGAAAAAGGAATTTTCAAATGAAAGACCATTACGGGAATACTTCCTTCAAGGTGATGCTTTCATACTGGATAGGGGCTTTCGTGATTCATTGCCCTTGTTGCACCAATGTGGATATAGGACATATGTGCCTGCATCATTAGAAGAGGGTGAGACACAGCTTTCCACTAGTGAAGCAAATAAATCGAGAGCAGTCACCATATGTCGTTGGGTAGTGGAGGTAGTAAACGGCAGATTCAAAAGAGATTTTAAATTATTACGGCAAAATTATTTTAACGTAGCTAGTAAAAGTTTCATGAAAGATTTTGAGGTGGCTGCTGCTCTTTTAAACAATTTTCACCCTCCTATTATTGATCGTGTAGATGCTGGGGAAATATTAGTACAAATAAATATGAATATGAATACAGAAAATGAATTAGCAGAATTTATTGTAAGAAACCATTATAATAGGCGTAGGGCTGATTTTCAAACAATAACTGTACAAAATGATAACCTATATGATTTTCCCCAGCTTACCGATACTGAGCTAATACTAATATCACTAGGCACATATCAAATAAAGCAGGCACGTTCCTATTTTGGTGAACATGTAAGGGGCAATGATGGCTATGTGATAGAAGTGTGCAGGGAGGTCAGCAGCAGCCTACTTCGAGAGCTGTCAGCTACAAATACCTCATGGCTACTTAGGGGCCGCATTCATTCGAGACATATAAGTCGAAAAACGTATTTTGTTTACATTTTAGTCGACAGCTCTCGCAGAGGTAGGGAAGCAATAATAAAATATTATTGTAACTGCATCGTAGGCAAACGGACTGTAGGCTGCTGCGCCCATGTAATGTCAATAATATGGTACCTTAGTTTGGGCTAGGTACCAAGATAATATTGTACCACCTGCACAATTTCTAGATGACATTCTAATTATAATTGAAGATGAATAAAATATACTAATTAAAAACGATTTTTATTTTTAATTATCATCTCCTTACCCATGATTTTTAATAGGTATTTGTGTTTCCTAATTTCCATCCACTCTACAAATATAATTAAGGCAAGTCAAAGTGCCGCTAGTGGCAATCTATCCCTATCGGATTAAGTGCCAGGGTCCGTTTAGGCACAAGAGAATGTAAGTTTTCGGAATTTGGTGTTTTACAGCGAACTAACCGTGTATACAGTGCCGCTAGCGGCACTGTATACACCATCTATAATTGTAACAGCATCCTTATCTTTAAAAAAAACAACTACCTATCGCACAATGAAGTTGTACATCGCACTTAAAAAATCAGCTGTTTTGTTACGTAACCTCACTTTAACAAAATCTCTTTTAACTCGGCTCTCAGATTGCTAAAATCCGCAAAATTTTCAGTGATGGTTTGATAATATAGTAGCTATTAATTGACACCAATTTCATCTCTTTACATCCAGGCCCAAGATTGTATGAAAGCGTATCCGTCTCCTTTATGTTCCTTATATTCCTTAAAACTATAAAAACAACACTAAAAGCCATTCTGTTAATTTTGTCTTGAACACGATACCCTGCAATAATTTTAAATCATTTGGTAAGTTATTATAAATTAAAACACACATATTAAACACATTTTTCTTATAGATATCCTTATGACAGGGTGGCTGTTACAGTAGGTTGTGAAATTTAGCCCTTTTTTGTCTAGTTAGGACCTCACTACGTTGTTTTAAGGTAGTGCATATGTTTTTTTGTGAAGATACAGATATCTTTTATATACTCGTACATACCAGGTATTGGAAGAATTTTAAATTTTTGAAATAATTGTTACAACTATCTAGGCACCAAGCCTTGTTGTTAAGCCGAATGCATCGTTTTTGAATTTTAAAAAACCTGTCGGGATCGGTCGAGTTGCTCCACATTATTAATCCATAGCTCAGTACAGATGACACATAACCATGGTAAGCTGATAGGGCAGCTTCTACAGAAACATTTTGTCTTAATTTTTTTAACGCGAACACAAACCTATCAAGTTTCTGACAAATTGACTCAATATGACTTTTCCAATTTAGATGTTTATCTACATTTATTCCTAGAATTTTTAAGTCGTCTACTTGTTCAACTTTTTTATCTTTAAAAATAATATCTAATGTTAATTGTGAGGAGGCATACCATTTTTATTTATTATTGCCATTGATTGAAATTTTTCTTTCAAATATATTCTGCTGCCTTTTTTTACAACTTTGGATATCTCTGTACACTGTTTCCTGTTATGTAGATAGCTAGATATCCATTCATATGCTTTTCCTCTTATGCCATAAAAGTCTAACTTGTGTAAAAGTTTTGAGTGATTTACAAAGTCAAAAGCCTTACTCTTATCTAGAAATAGGGATACCACTGGATTGCCATTATTTATACTTTCAGTTACAATTTTTATTAAATTAAAGATTGCAAGCGTAGTTGAAATTCCCTTGCGGAAGCCAAATAGCTCTTTGCATAATATCTCATGTGTAGAGAGAAAGTTGCTTAACCTAATAAGATTTTTTTATCATTTATATACGTCCGTATTTTTTAAACGTCAGTACATAAATATTAAAAACAACTTGCATATGTCAGATGTTACACATCATAGGCGACTACCGAAAATACGAGCGAAAAGTGGTGTAATTATATTAAAACACTTTTTCTCTAACAAAATAATGCTATTATATTTATTTATGCTACAAGTGCGGAAGAAAGGTGATTTCCGACGAGTGGCATTTTTAATCACGAGCGAGCGAACCGAGCGAGTGTATAAGTCGACACGAGTCGGAAATCTTCTTACGCACGTGTATCATACAATGTTTTACTATCATTGTGCGAGGAAATATAAAAAACGAGCGAACCTTACAGCAGTCGCATGAGATCAAACATTGATCTGACAATATTGGCTGAGGTATATAAATGATCATGGGCGCCGGCAGAAATAATTTCCAGGTGGTGCAGATTTTAGTTTTCTTACAATCTTTGCCGTATATGATTGTTAATAAAAAGATGAAATTTTAGTCTGAATGTTCGAGACATTTACAAATTTCTGACTATTCATTATGAATTTATTATATAGGTACCCAGTTGTCACGGCTCACACCTATTTGTTCACGACGATCGAAATTTAAAAATTCTAAGTTGGTGGGCCAGGAGTACCGGGATCGATATTAATTGATATTAATCGACATGATTGATTCTTTGATTCTTGATTTCCATGACTTCTCTGAACGCACCCTTTAAAGTACCGCTACTCCACACCAGATGGCACCAGCATAAATGAGATGAACTTAACAGAGAAAGCGCAATACAGTTTCTAAGCAGTCCGAAAGAGACCGACTCTTATCAAAGTCAATCGCGAATGAACTAGAAAGATCATAAATGTGAAAGAGACATAGATTATAGATGACAGGGACAGAACTACGTTCGAGAACGTTTGGGAATCTGGACCCTTCCTTACATTTTGATATATAAGGGGGCTAGGTCGCGTTCCGAGTCAGTCAATTTCACAACGCCGATAGCTCCAGAGGAGGATCCTATCTTCTTCTCGCCTGGCGCAGTTAGACGCGCCATCCTAAGAACGAAGCCCAGGAAGGCCCCGGTGCTGACGGTATCACCAACACAGTGCTGCGCCACCTGCCGTTCCGTACGGTAGCGGCGCTGGCGCACCTGTTCACGGCGATACTGCGCACGGGGGTCTTTCCCACCTCGTGGAAGGAGGGGCGCGTCATAATGCTGCCCAAGGCGGGGAGAACGTAGTGAAGCCGGAGAGCTATCGGCCGATCACACTCTTGCCGATGGTCTCCAAGGTGTTTGAAGTACTCCTGCTGCGACACCTACAACAGCACATTGCCCCACGCCCGGAGCAATTCGGTTTCAGGGCGGAGCATAGCACGACGCTTCAGTTGTCGAGGGTACTGCACCTTTTGACGACTGCATTAAATAAAAAAGAATGCTCGGTGGCAGTATTCCTCGACATGGAGAAGGCCTTCGACCGTGTATGGCACGACGGCCTCATATTCAAGTTGGCCACGTCCGACGCGCCCCGTCGCGTTGTAAGGGTGGTCTCCCCTTTTCTGTCCCACAGGACCTTCAAGGTGGTGGTCGACGGGGCGCTATCCGGTGCCCGCTCGGTGATGGCTGGCGTGCCCCAGGGCAGCTGCCTCTCGCCGGCGTGTTACTCACGTTACACCGACGACATCCCCACCACTCCAGAGGCGACGCTCGCGCTGTATGCCGACGACGCCGCGTACATTGTTAACTCACTTAATGCGAAGTACGCGGCGGTCAAAATGCAGCGCGCCCTCGACCTGCTCCCCGATTGGCTGTCGAAGTGGCGGCTAACGGTTAACGTGAGTAAGACGCAGGCAATGGTCACTGGATCGGCGCCTCTCCCACCACCTTTGAAACTACATGGAGCCGCCGTCGATTGGTCGCCCCGGGTCAAGTACTTGGGTGTGACCATCGACCGCCGCCTCACGATGGGGCCCCATGTCCGCAAGATCGCCGCACAGGGTAAGGTCGCCCGCAACCTCCTCAGGCCCGTGCTCTCATCCCGCATCCCGGCGCGCGTCAAGTTGGGCGTGTACAAAACGTACGTGCGCCCAATATTGACGTACGCCCCAGTGTGGTTCGCCCTCACAAAGGAGTCGAGCCGCAAGCTGCTCCGCGCGCAAGAGAACTATGCGCTGCGGACCATTGTCGATGCTCCTCGCTTTGTGAGGAACGATGTACTCCACCGGGATCTCGGGATTGAGAGCCTGGATGAGTTTGTGAGGCGACTCGCGAAGGTGATGTTCGCGCGTGCCGACGCTTCTGCCTGGCCTGATGTCAGACAGATAGCGCCATTGCACGCGCGCCCACCTGACGCGCGACCCCTGCCCGACCTGGTAGCGGACACGTGACCCCATCCCACCGGATTGACGCCTCGAGTAAGCCGCACCCAGGTTACACGCGGCTCACTCGATATAATAAGACTCTACAGATGTACACATACATCTGTTGCGCGGCGTGTTCTAGGTTAATATAGGCACGCCGCGTAACTATATACAGACAACCTAAACTACACAGACGCCTACACAACACGTGCGAGCGCGACGCGGGCCGCGAAGCACGTTGACACTGAGCGGTGTTACACTACAACACAAGCCGCTCACACAAACACGACTGCTTATCCCTCAATCCGTAAACGGCTAGATCTGTGAGCGGGGTGAGGGAAAGCTACATATCTACCTGTAGGTGCGTCGAGTCGGCATCTCTGTCGCTGGTCGTCTTCGTTGGGCCTCCCCCCCAGGCAACTGGGGGTCTCACCTGGCGGGGACAGACCGCCGGGATGTCGTGAAGAAGCGACGCTATAGGAATATAGCTTCGCGGCGCGCCTACAGAATTCATAGCAATCAGTCACACAGACGCACTTTGCCTGCGTCAATTCCATAGGCCGCCCGAGGCCAACATATTGAAGGGCCCGTATTTGCGGGCCACTGTGGTGCATCCGCGGGCGAACGGCGAAGCCCTGACCCCGCACGCCACGCCCCCTGACGGGGGCGTCGCGACATCTTGACTCCGAGTCAGTCAGTTTTCGATTGAAGTTCGAACAGTTCGTTCCGAGTGGTCAAATCGCGAGTAGTAATAGTTCCCGCCATATTAGTTTCCATAGATTAGTGTTTTTAGTGTTTTTATAGTGTTGCCGTATTTTAATTTCGAAAATATATAGATAATTCATACAGTCCAAATAAGAATAAGAATAAGAATAATTTATTGGTCCATTGTTACAAAATAAATTTCAATAATGACATTGTATGCTTACCATTGTAACTAGAATATTTAACAAAGTATTAAAACAGTGGTCCCCAAACTAGGCAGCGCCTGTATCTTGGGGGCCTGAGTTGCGTGATCTTAAATTTTAATTCGAAACATTTTTGCGTTAGCTTAAATTTTATATCAGGATGTTTGAAAATGGACAGGGTAGTTAATTAAATAAGGATAGCGAATTACCAAATAAAAATAAATTGAACAAAATAAAAACAAATTGAACAAAATAAAATTATTCTAAATAATATTATAGTGTGCGTGTGTGAGAGTGTGTGTGTGTGTGTGTTAGTGTGTGTGTGAGTGTGGGTGTGGTGGTGAGTTGCAGGTGTGAGTTTTGAGTGAATGACTTGCTTGTATATTTTGGTGTTAACTCACTATAACCTCTGTGTCGTTGTATGACAGGGAGAGAAGCCAACTTTTTATCATTCTTTTATACGAGTGGGTGTTAAGACCTTTAGTATTACAGCGCTTGCTTATTTTATTGTAGATATGAGTGTGTGAGTATGAAGGGCACCGTCGGGCCAGAAGACTGTTTGCATTAGGAAGAGGGACGTGTAAGATACGTTTTGAAAGCAGGCTTTGGTAGTCAGGTCTGTTTTTAGTAGATTTGTGTGCATGCAGTGCGGCACTGAGTATGTATAGTTGACGTACTCGAAGAACCGGAAATTGGTTGTATAGCAGATCTGTCGGGAACCTAAAAGGCTTTCTAAGCATCACTTTAATTACGGCTCTTTGAGCTCTTTCTATTTCAATAAATATGCTTTTCCCGGCTCCGCCCCAGACGGAGATTCCATACTGGAGTACTGACTGACAAAGACCTAGGTATATTGCTCGGAGAATTTTGATAGGTGTGCAGTCTCGTAGTTTTTTCATGACGTAGATTAGTTTTCTGACGCGGCCCGCTAGCAAGTGTATGTGAGGTTGAAATGATAAATTTTCGTCTATTGTAATACCTAGATATCTAAGGGAGGAAATGCGATCTATAGGAGTACAGATACAGTTTGTGAGTGGAGAATTGTGATCGTTGCGGCATGTGTGTATTTTGAGTGTCAATTGGCGCGGAGGACTGGAAGCTATGGTTTTGAAGAAAGTGATCAGCTTAGTTTTTTTTACGTTAAGTGTGAGTAAATTTCTACTCAGAGTCTCGGAGATTATAAGCAGACCATTTTCGGCACGACGATACACCTGTTCCCAAGTTTTGGCATGGAATATGATTGCCGTGTCGTCTGCATAAGAAATTATTTCAGGTTTTTGAAGCGGTGCATTAAGGATGTCATTCATATAGAAAGCAAAAAGAGTCGGACCGAGAGTACTACCTTGAGGAATTCCAAAGTTGATTGGTAGTAATCCACTAGAGTAGTCACCTACTTTTACTAGTTGCCGGCGATTTGTTAAATAGCTTCGAAACCAATCTAGCGCGTTTCCTCGTATTCCAATGCCTTCTAGTTTTGACAGGAGTAGATCTACCGATATTGTGTCAAACGCCTTGGCTAGGTCAAGGAAAACTGCCAAGACGTGTTCGCCCTTTTCAATACAAGAAGCTATGGAGTTGGTCAATAATATACCAGCGTCCTCGGTCGACTTACCTCTTCTAAAGCCAAACTGTCTTTCAGATATTAGATTGTAACGTTCTAAAAAATTAACTAGTCGCTTATTTACAACTTTTTCGAGAAGTTTTGATAGAATGCACAGGAGTGCGATAGGACGGTAATTTTCCGGTAGTTCTTTAAGACCGCTTTTATGAATGGGTCGGACACAGGCAACCTTCCAGCAGTCTGGGAAAATACCGTTTTCCAAACTTAAGTTAAAAATGTGAGTGAGTGGTTTTAACAGTGTTTTTTTAAGAAGTAAAATTTGTCTGACACTTATTTCATCCAGTCCGCCAGCGCTGTCAATTTTAAGTTGATCTATAAGTTTTTCTATTTCATCCTCATCCGTTGGGTGGAAGAAAAAAGAGTGTGGTGGAGTTTCACGTGGTTTATATTTGCCCGCAAGGGATGCTTGGGTTTCGGACAGTCGCGTAAGTATGAGATCAGAAAGATTGTTGCCTAGGGAAGTGAAATAAGCATTACAACTATTTAAAGAATCGACGGGGTCCTGAGAGTTAGATAATAACTGGGAAGAATCACATTTTTCGGTATTTGGGTTGTAAATAGATTTGATGGTGTTCCAAAGCTTTTTTGGGTTGTCTTGGTTTTTGATTATGAGTTGACTGTTATAATCAGTTTTAAGTTTATGTAGCAAGTCGTTACAAAAATTTTTGTACCTAGTGTACACTAGGCGTCGCATTTCGTCATTTGGATAGGATCTTAAAGCAAGATGAAGATTATCACGATGCCTCATGCATCGCATGAGGCCTGGCGTTATCCAGGGTTTTATATTGTATTGACTTCGACTGACGGTCATTCTACGTGAATTTTTAGCGATTGAGTTGGAAATAGTTTCAATTAGTGAGTTAACGGAGGAGTTTGTGCAATTGGTAGTTATTACGTTAGACCAATCAGTGTTTTTCATTTCTGCGGCGACTGCCTCTTCGTCTATTTTAATTTTATACCGGGGTCTAGCTTTGGTGGGAGTGTGTTTTTGGGCTATGGCAGCCATGGTTATATCATGATCTGTAATAGATGATTTCCCTATGATCCCTACAGATGTGAAGTTTGACTTGACAAAAATGTGGTCAAGACAGTTGCGCCCCCTGGTAGGCTTGGTTATCGCAGGCAAAAGTCCGTGCGTTGCCATCAGACTTAGATATTCAGTGTGCTTGTTGTTGTTTATATTATAAATATCAATGTTAAGGTCACCGGTTACTATAATAGTTGGGTACTTTTTCAATTGCGTAAGGACCGTGTCTAAGGAAATAATAAAATTATCAATATTCGGAAAAGAGGGAGAGCGGTAGATTCCCAGGATAGCCACCTTATCGTCTAGTATAGTAAGAAGACTGTCCGCTTCTGCGACTTCTGTATCCAGTACATAAGTGTTCCAAGAGGTTTTGGTGTAGATGACTACACCTCCATAATAATAATCATAAATAATCCAATAGATCAAGAATAATTGCTTGATTACATGTGCAAGAGCGAGCTAATTAGTCAGTGTCAGTGCGCGCCGTAATTAATTAATCAGTGCAAGCAAGCAGTGACAATTGAGCTAACGTGTGTTTCTTTTCTTTATAATTTTAAATATGAGTGACATAAGGCGATTTTTGTGCAAGAGAAAAAAGATGGAAAATGAACAGTTTAATGCTAAAGATTGTCTAAGTACTTCGGCACAGCAAAGTACTAGTAAAACTGAATTAACAACACAACAAACTTCAGTTAATATTTATGATGTGGGTTTATATCTGGATTCTAACGTACCTATCAGTGATGAAATACGGTTTAAAGTGCTCGAAACACCGTGGAAACCTCCGCAAGATTATGATTTCAAGCAGGACATCGATCATAAAAACCAAACACAACAACGTGCATTTCGCCACGAGTGGCTCACAGCATACCCTTGGTTAGCCTATTCTGCTCAGGCTAAAGGACCACTTTGCCGTACATGTGTATTATTTCCCGCACAAATTCATCGAGGCAGTACTCAGGGGCCATTTATCGTTCGGCCATGCAAAAAATATCTAAAATTTCATGAGTGTGCGAAATCTCATGCAAATAGCCAGTGGCATCGTGAATCGGTTATACGTTCTAAAAAAAATCTGGAAATCATGCAACAAAGAAAAAAAAAAGACGTTTATGAACAGTTAGATACTGAATATCACAGGGAAATAACAGAAAAAACTTCAACCCATTATATCTTCGGTCTTATTTTGTGCTACGCATGATTTACCCCTTCGATGAAAAACAGAAGATGGGTCAGTTTTCAAAAACTTACTACATTTCCGAGTTGAGGCAGGAGATACGGTTTTAAAAGACCACTTTGCAACTGGTTCGAAAAATGCCCTCTATGTATCCCATCAAATACAAAACGAAATTATTGAAACCTGTGCTGATGTTCTTCGTGAAACCATTTATTTTATTTTATTTAACAGTTTATGTACACACATATAAATAGACAAGAAGAAAGGAACAGAAAAATACGTACAAAGGTGATGCTTATTTCTAAAGAAATCTCTTCCAGCATACCTGCGATAGGAAAGTAGTTAAAGAGATGTAGACAACGTGTGTAAGATTAGAAGAGAAAATAATATACATAAAATAAAAACACTTAATTATTCACAAATTTAACCATAAACATACAATATGAGAATAAACTTACATAAATACTTCTAAACTAAATATCACTAAAATAAATATACTTAAATATAATGTAGCATAAAATAATAAATACAAAATATGCAACTATGACGAAGTGGACAGATAGTGTTCTTTTACTCTTCTTTTAAAAATTGCAACAGTTAGGCAGTCCCTAATGTCAGGCGGAAGTGAATCACCATTACTGATGAAACAAAAGAAGCGGCATACTTTTCAGTCTTGGCTGACGAGACAGCGGATACATATAAGCGGGACTGAACAGCTTTCAAGTTTGACCAAACGAAACACAGTTACGTAATACTTGAAGAATTTTTGGGGTACAGACCACTTCAAAAATTAGAGGCTGCATCGATTTCTGAAGTTATAATATCTTTTTTGACATCATGTGGTTTAGATCTCAACAAAATGGTTGGGCAAGGGTATGATGGTTGCTCCACGATGGCTGGACATGTTGGTGGAGTTCAGAAAATAATTAATGATAAATATCCCAAAGCAAAGTATTTCCACTGTGCTAGTCACATATTAAATCTTGTTGTCAATGATTTAAATAATTTGAGTGAAATAAGAAATTCGGTATTTATTTTTTATTTGTTTGTAGTTTAAGGGCTCGTATTTACTTTTCTAGCAATAATCTGCGTCAAATTCTAATTTTATAAGATTCTACAGTTACTTTAGATGAAAATAAAAATAAAATGTTGCCAGTTATGTTGTTTTTAAATGAAATTATTGACGTTTGAAGTTTTGGCAATGACAAATTCCGAAAAAAAAAAAAATACATTAGAAAAAGTCCTTGTGGCCTGGGTCTTGTTATTGGACCTAAAAACGTAGTAGACGGCCCCACGGATCCGCCATTTTCGTATGTCATCATCCTTCTGCCGAACACCCTGTATATGTGTCGGAGGAGTATGTTTATATGTATGTTTCTCTCTCGATATCAGGCATATTTTAACTACTGTGGGCGTACTAATGGGTACTTCACAATCATCTCCACTTCTCCATATGCATTGTGACGAGCATAAATTGCTTGGCAACCATATTTAAGTAATCGAATCGCAACCCGTGAAATCCTTATTGTTGAGTAAGTAGTTCATGTGGTCTTACACATCAGTTCCACTTTGCTTTCAAAAAGTACCAGGTACTTAACAAAATAGACGATGGTCAACAAATCTACAGTCCACTAAGCAAAAAAGCGTTCTCACATTCACAAATTAGAAAGTAATCTATATAAAAGATAAATTAATTAATAAAAATAAAAACCAATTTTAAACGAAATGATATGATTGCTATTACAACGTACTTTATTCAAAATCAAAGATAATGTAACCTGTTGACACTTGTATTGTTTGCGATCCTGAAACTTTGCTAAGTATTCTGAATTACTCTCAGACATTCGTCCTCAACCAATTCAAAATTGCGTATGGTTTTATACGATAATAAGAAAAGTTCCGAAACTACTATTGAGTAATTTACTTTGTGATAAAAACTCAGTTGTAGTTCGCGTCGTGTATACATTTTAGCTCGCGCTACGTAAAAAGTTTGTGTACGATAGAGGCGTGGCGAGTGCGTGGCGGTGCGCGGCGGCGGGCGTAGTGGTCGCGCGCGGCGGCGCGGCGCGGCGGCGGCGCGAGTGCGACGGCGCGCGGCGGGGCGCGAGCGGCAGTCCCCGGCGCGCCCCCGCCACACGCGCACGCCTGCACGCCGCGCCGTTTTCCACGCCCGCGTGAGCCAGCATGCCCGCCGCCCGAGCCGCGGCCGCGTGAGCCGTCCCGAGCCATTAGGACACTGTGCCCCACTAATAATGAATTAACGTTCGGACTCGCTCACCAAAAACTTGCGTTCAGGATCCGCTTCGTCCCGATCTGGTAAATGTCGATTGTTACATTTGAGTTAACGGATAGTGTTGAGAAGCGTGCGTGACTACCTTGAGTGGTGCAGCCGTGCACGTCAGCATGCATCCGCGCGTGTGACACCTGCACGCCACTCGTTCCTGCTGCTCGACATCTCCAAATCTTGATCACCAATCGAGTGCAAATAGTTTTTCCTTATAAGCAAATACTCTCAACGCTAATCAAAATTGTGAAAGTCGCATCATCATCGTAAAGCAATAAACGGTGATGTTAAAGTTTAGTGGTTCAGAAGTCTCAGGCTGCATAGGACTGCAGATATAACTGAAACCTGAATGTCAATCGTGGAGCTTCTTTGAATGCAACGCAACGTCTAAAGGTGGTGGTAAAGTAATGTAAGAAGAACGTACAGTCTGCATTACAGATGAGTGTGTGATCACGCACTGTTGGGGGCGCCTGCCGCCTGCAGCTATGTGGATACGTTGCTCATCCGATTATACTGATTAGTAATGTAAGAAGAACGTACAGTCTGCATTACAGATGAGTGTGTGATCACGCACTGTTGGGGGCGCCTGCCGCCTGCAGCTATGTGGATACGTTGCTCATCCGATTATAGTGATTAGTAATGTAAGAAGAACGTACAGTCTGCATTACAGATGAGTGTGTGATCACGCGCTGGTGGCGGCGCCTGCCGCCTGCAGCTATGTGGATACGTTGCTCATCCGATTATACTGATTAGACTGATATTACAAGCCAGTAAAATATTACTGTAGCCAAATCTTAACAAATGTCATTCACTAAACACTTATAGTACGAGTAGGTATCTTCGGTACTCTCGGTGTTGAATGTCACCGATTATTGAGCCATATTCAATAGATTCAGCTGTTAGTTTGTCTCCCAGGATACCCAAACGCTATTGCTATAATAAGTATTCATAGTCAGTGCAGTCTTTTACTAGAAATGTTGCTTTTGCTTCAAGCAGTTCGACCCTTATCAAAATCGAATCGACACGATACCTAAAATGTTCGCCATAGATGTTTATATAAACACGCGTGTTTATATAAATTTTTGATTTGTGGTATCCCGTCTAAACTCGTGATGTGTTTATTTTTCTACATTGCAAGAAGTGCAATTGTATATTAAGATATTTACATAATTATAGTCTTCCTAGAATAATAATGTTTCCTTCCCCTCCTTTTTATGTACATGTACACAGACGAAGTAGAACCACTCCTCAGAACTAGAGCAAGCTTGAGGTCGAGGAGGCCACGTTAAAAAATAAGAGTCTTTCCGATAAAATAAAAAATTGTCGAAATCGGTCGACGTGGTACAGAATTATCGCTGAACATACATTTAAATAAAACTGACGAATTGAGAACCTCTTCCTATTTTAGAACTTGACACTACGTACTTAGACAAAACACACTTTATGACGCACAAAATCTGCAACACACGGCTCTGTATCTCACGAGCACGCCGCTCGCTGCCCTTTAGTCCAGGGGTCGGCAAACTCATTAGGCAAGAGTCAAATATCAAACTATAACGAATACGATTTCATAGGAGAGCCAATCCTTTCTGTATTTCCAAACTGTCTCAATACACTATTCTTAATCCTTCAAACTCCCATCCACTTTCAATCCACAACGCTTCCTAAAATTAACTTGCTAAGAAGTAGGATGCCTTTATCGTCATCATCATAGGCTGATAATAATATATAATGATGAAGGCATCTTCGACTGCCGCGGTCGGTCTCCGGCCCACCGACCGACCGAAACCCCGACCCACGCGCGTATCTCTATCTACGCTCGCACTCATGGACATTGTACAGAGCCGCACTCTATAGGCCAAAGAGGCGCATGCGGCTTGTCGACCACTGCTCTAGTCGCAGCAACCCAAATATGCAACACACGGCTCTGTATCTCACGAGCACGCTACCCTCTAGCCGAAGCAACCCAAATCAAATTCCAAACATTTTATTTCACACAAACCTACATGGGTACATAAGAAACCATAGAAGTACTGAAGAACTTTGAACCATGCACGTAGCGTGAAGTAAAATAAAGTAAAACAAACATTTATTTGCATAGATAGCAGGTACCCGTACAGTAAATAAGATGTGACAGTTTGGTGGTTGATCCTTGTGCAATCTACCTTATAATAGGCAACATTATTGTAAAATTAGTGAATTATTAATTAAATTACAGTGATGACATGGACAGTGTTAAATTATTTTTGTAGTATTACAGTTCAACATAGTCGGCATGTCGGCATGGTACATTCACATAATAAAAAATAATAAAAAAAAACTAGAATACAATAGGCATAAAATTAAACGCACGGTGCACGGTTCTAATTAGTCGTTTCCTATGGAGAAGAGCCAGCATGAACTCCACGGTTAGTCTTTTAAAAATAATCAGCTTTTACCTACAATGTTTTCAAATTATATCGGAAATTACAAACACTTGTCACATTCTAAACTGTAACGAAACTATGTATAATATTTGTTGCGGTCGCGGTGTGTCTACTTTGAGCTCAAAGTGAAATCGATGCAAACTGCAAAACCAAGCAAATATCAAAAAAATCTATAATCCATATTTATAAATAGTATTCGTATAACAAGTGCGTGTTCGACCACAATGAAGGGTTCCGTGGTTGGGATGAATTTGTCGCAAGAACAAACTTAACTTTGTGAAAAACATGTTCTCCCATACGGAATGTATGGGGGAACATGTTTTTGCAACCGCGAATGTAAGTTGGTCGATTATCACTCGTTAACTTGTAAAGCCTACTTAGCTGTGATAGTTTTGTTTTTTATTTTTTATAACTGGCATTTCGCAGTTGACCTCTGAGGAAATCGTAGCTGCTTAACCGGACTTTTCTGTGGCTGCCTTACTACTAACTTAAAGCCTCCAGCCAGGGCGTAAATATTACTTATATACTACGCGAACGCTCGCTAAGGGCACCCCTGTGGGGTACGAACCTCGGCTTAGGGCGTCGCTGGGGGAGGACAGCAAGATGGGACAGGCTGGATTAAACATATATTCGCGGGCGCATCGTCGAACAAGGATCGGGGGGGGCGGGGGTGATAGAATTATTTTTAATTTCTTTATATATACAGACAGACAGAGAGACGGACATAGCGAAACTATAAGGGTTCCCTGTTTACTACGAAACCCTAAATCCGCGCTTTTCGAGTCTGCTTGTGATGATGTGGATGCAATTACTTCTTCTAAGTTACTAAATCGATTTTGATGCGGTTTTCACTATCTTTTACAGAATTTGTCCGAGAAGGTTTATCTACTATATGAAATACTATTTTACTTACATAAATATAGCATAGAAATCTCGATGTTTTGGCATGTCGCCACATCATTAGATCATAGCACCCGTGCTTAGCAGGCGGGTCGCTAGGTGCATATATGATTCATAATGATCTCTCAAGTTGAAAGTAATATCAAATCAAATCGGATCTTTTTATTGTGGGCATAGGTTATACAGACAGATGTTAGGTAAATTACAGTTCCATTACGTCCGGACTGCCTAATAGGCACACAATAATTATGTCAACATGCAGAACAAAACAATTCTTAGGTATCACATATACTTAAAACATTTCTGACAGAATAATAATTAGGTGTATGGTGACAGATTGTAGTAGGTACTAATTATTAAGAAAATCTTGGATCGTGTAGTAAGCTTTGTCAATTAAAAAGTTAAGCAATTTATATTTGAATAGTGGGAGATCCTTGGTGGTTAAAATGTCCACACATGAGTCAAATATCCAGGATGCGGCTCGCTCTCTCACCGTCTGCATCCACTATTGGTTTATCTATTATTGCCATTGGTTTAATCGATTGTAGGCTTCTACTCGCTGATGTTATAGGGGTATGTCTGCTCGAGCTAACCAATCTAACGAAGTGCCACAAAAGCTATCTTTATACTTTAAACTAGCGACCCGCCCCTGCCTTGCACGGTGTTTACGAATTGACAAAACATCGAGATTTCTTTATTATACTCGTATGTAAGTTTAATATTAAAAAAATAAACCTCCTGGAATAAATTCTCTACATGATGGTGAAAACCACATCAAAATTCGTTACGGATTTTAGAAGAACAACGCGTTCGCACAGGAATACACGGAAAGGACTTTCATTTATAATATGTCAGCCTAGCCTTCTCGCAACTATGATGGAGCAGTAGTATTCCAGTCTAACCGGAGGCAGCTGAATACCAGTATTTTACATGGAGCGACTGCCTATCTGACCTCCACAACCCAGTTACTGGATAACTGGTTGTCAGACCCGTAACAACTGTCAAAGATCTGCAAACGAAAGCCGGGTTTATTTGGTATGTAAACTTTACATTGTAAAGATGGTCACCTGAAGGCCAATTCTCGTACTTAAAAAACGTTCACATCCTAGTCGCAATCTGTCAAACTTGTCAAAAATATTGGTAAATAGACTGTATTTTTGACAGATTGCGAATGAGATGCGAATGCGAACGTTCTTATAAATTACGGGAATTGCCCCTCTGTCCTCGGACCAACCGCGGCAAAAGTAACCCGATCGATCGACCCGTAAGGTTTACTTAGCCACAAGCCCCTAAACCCCTAATTTATAATATACACAGATTAATAAAGCGGTAGATATTTATTTATTTGCTATACATAAAGTGGATTATTTGAAAGAAATCATAAATGATCAAACTGTAGATATACCTACTTGGCGAATTAGTTCAGGCTGACATCGGATCGAGTATCGACGACCCTGTGATCGAGTGATATTGTTTATTTTTTATTTTATTTTTTTATTGATATTTTAAACGTAGGTCGAACAAGCAGGAGATTATTGTATTCGGCGGGTTTAATTTTTTAACTTAAGTCGATTGAAAATGTTAACATGAGATAATACCAAAATAACTTTTTATAATATATCATAATGACAATAGCCAACTCTTATATTTATTTCAAAACACCTATGAAGGATCTCTTCGATACGAAAATTATTGTGTTTTGTGATCTCAATGAGAACTTATTGTTATTATAATAATAGGACTTATGGTTTGTTTTTCAGTGGTTTACCAAAACTTCCAATGCCATAGATAGGTACGCACTTTTTGTATGCACTGAATAAATGTTTTATCTATCTATCTATACAAACAACACTCATTATGTGTTTTCATGGCACCAGCTACCTACCTAAAATTGTCTAATAAACAATCGAATGCCTATTTCAATCTATTCTTCGACTGACAAAAATACTTGTTTTTATTTCCGAGAAACAGGTACTTACAGCTAATTTGAGGTTGGTTACGGAACTTAAAGTAAAGAGCTACTTATTGTCGAAAAACTCAAGTTACATAGGTACCTTTTCGAACACAATTTCCGAATTCCCATTTTGATGATAAAATAACACTATAATCACTAACAAAAGCACGGAATGAAATCGCCACAATAATTATCGAGATTATAGTATTTACCTTTCCGAGTAAGGATTGCACACACTTTAGTCCTTCACAAGGAACAATTGCATGCGTTTCCGAATTCATTTGAATGATAAGAAACTTTTTAATCACTTCAAAACAAAGGTAATCACAGCAAAAACTAATCACAACACTAAAATTCACAGAAAATGAAAAAAATTCAAAGCGAAAAAAAGTGCACCAGTTCCTAGCCGATCAAAACAAATTTCAAAATTTGAACAAATTTGCCACGTCATTACTCCTACTATTCATAATCAAATGCACGATTCGTTCCATTCATAAAAAAATCAAAAGCCGGGCTTAAAAATTAGAACAATTTGCGAAATAGGTACATACTAATGGTATCAACAAACTTAACTATTTCTATGCGAAAGAAGAGAGGGTGCACAAATGCCTCATAAAAGCCAGCACAAGTGCGAGCGAGTAAGAATAAAAATTACGTTTTCATTTACGATGCGATCTCGCGTCCTGCTTATCGCTATAGTGTTAGAGCGAGATCGCAACTGCATCCGAGATAGTTAACGGTGCGTGATGCAAAACGGTTCGGAATTTAAATATTATTCATTGAGTACGTAAACCTGGCATCGTAGCTTAAAAAGCGCGCGGCTGACACAGTGCAGCGCGGAGTATGTTAGGTCTATTCTCATCAATTTTTGCGAGATGAATAATTATTGACTTGGTTGCTTTACAAGTTTTTTTTTTTTTTGTTGTTGGTTTTTTCACTTTTTAAGGCAAGCCGGGCTTTTCGGCTTTCATGGGGGGAACGCCACTGCCGTCAACTGCTCAGTTTTTTCTTATTGGCTTGGGAATTAAGGAAAGGACATCTACTTTTCTTTTGATTATGAAAGTTTTTAACAGAGTATTTTCAAAGACTATAACCACAGAAGAGACTGGGATAGCTACAGAAACAAAATATCAGTATTCATAAATATGAACTCACTGCTAAATAGTGCGGATAGCATCGAAACAGCTATCCAATCACTCAACAAGCTTATTCTTCTAGCGGCTAAAGAATCTACATCTTTTCTGAGACTGAAAACCACACAAAATGCCCCCTACTCCAAACTGATAAACGATAAAGTAAAATGAAAGAAGACAGCTGCGGAAAAAATGGCATTCTACAAAATATCCTCGTCACAAAAAAGCTTTCAACAAGGCCTCTGAGGAACTTAAGCATATGATCTGCCAAACAGAAAACGAATGCCTACCAATACCAAAAATACCAATTTTATTTTCTTTGTCAAGTCAGGTCAAGTCAAAATTTTAGCAGAATACCGTTTTAATGCATTTGTTATTTTCATTCCATTCGCAATCTCATGGGACGTGAGACCAGACAATGGGGAAGAAATCGCAAAGCTATGAACAGGTGGCGCTGCTAACGCATTGCCCATAACATCGCACTGAAATTTTGATCTCTCCATGTTTTTCGGGTTTAAAATAATTATAACAGGAACTAGCGTGTGTTTTTTGATAATTTAAAGAACTATATACCTATTCAACGTGGACTGTACCTCAGTTAAAAGCTGAACTGAAGAACCGAGGAGCTTCATTAAGAGGTCGAAAAGCGGATTTGGTCAGCAGGTATTTACAGCCAATTTTATTGTTATTAATAGAAGTAAATAACCCAATTTTATATACAGAACATGTAGTTCATTTATTATCGTAGTAATTATAAGCTTTTACGTACTTACACAGTAGTTTTATAACATATTCGATGTTTCATAAGCTACGAACTTAACCTAGAAATTAAAATCTGAATTTGGTTACAGAATCGAATCATTTGATAGAAATTTGAATTTTGGGATACCTCAGCAGCATGAAACTGATGATACCAAGATGGATCTTCTACCTCCACAGTTAACATGACATAAATAGCAGCACAAAGCTTCCATCCGTAACAAAGCAACATAATTATTCATTTTATTACAATGAATAAGTATGTACCTAAGATGAGGATAATAATATTTATTATAAAATTATTATACAGCGCGGCATTTTTTTGTCAGATGCCGTCCAAACTTTTTGGAATCAAGTTTTGTATGTAGTTTGACAGCTAATGTCAGCCAAGCGTTACCAGTGACACCCTCGGCAAAAGTTGTCAGTTTTCTTCCCCATTGAGACATGTATGACATATGGATTTTTATAAATGTGTTACATTCATTCATTTACTTCTTTATCTGAAAGTATACCCAAGCTTCTGAATAAAATAATACTACTTTAATTATGTACGAATTTAGCAAAAATATTCTTTAATGTCAAGTCAACACACAGGTTACTATATCATCATAATCATAATTACTGGCAGCCTTGTTCCGCCCACTGCTGAGTATAAGCTATACCTACATTATCACGCTTTATGCTAGGAAGATATAACAGAGAAATATTGCATTTTGTTCCTGTTCTTCGATAGTTTACTGCGGGATTGATTTAAGCTCTGAAATGAAAATCATTACGCTGTACCTACAAGGAGCTATGTTAGAAAATAGTAAAACAGCCTTGTGGATTCTTCTTAGCAAGTGTTTCCTCTTACATATTGCAGGCGTCAATATTTGTTTGACATATTTACAGGTCACAGGCTCTCGTACTTATACGAGGTGCCGTGTGTCTTTTCAAAGTTAGCTTTTATATTATGACGTGTAGGTATAAGAAAAGCTATTTTATTCATTTATAAAACGTACCATACAGCCGGGTGGTTCGACGTCTGCCTTGCATGACGTTGATTATAAGTTCGATCCCCAACTATTGTTAAATTTTTTGTATGTTTTTAATTTATTTTTGTACTAATTTTTATTAAATTACTTATAATAAAATAACTGTATGCTTTTTAGGGTTCCATACCCAAAGGGTGCCAACGGGACAATATTCATGCAAAATTAACAATGAATAGATGTCGACTATTGGTCTACACATTCGAGCTACGCTAAGAGTCTTTGTCAAGTGAAACAATATAAAAATAATATAATAAAGAAATGAAAAAGGCGAATGAAAAATATACTTACTTTTATTTAATTCGTTACAGTCATAAGCAGTACCCTACTGTACTAGTACCCAGTAGAAATTATTTTTACAATACAGTCTTCAGTTTGTGCCGAATAGTTCGTATAGGTAGGCACCTTCATATGCAAAGGATTATAAAATCCGCTGTAAAGCTTCATCTACCTTCAGGGTATCGAAGAATCATTAATGTTAACAACAATCGTTTGTGTTTGTTGTAGGCGCGGTACGGATGCTTTACATCATAGCGGCACTTCTGAATCTGTATAATTTTCCCTGTAACTCTTCACTCAACGCGAGTAGAACGACTACAATAGTGGATATTAATTATCCTGGATGCTATGTTCGGATTCTGTTCCTAAGCGATGATATTCCTCATGGATAATATAGATAGGTACTGAACCAAATTTTAGTAGCTGGTGGTAGGTACCATATTCGAGAAAATCTCTTTCTTCCTGTGACAGTTCAATAAATCGTTACAATAATTTCACTAATACACTACTATAAATCAATAATAATAAAATTGATATAAAATACGACACGGTTGGCGCAGTGGCTGAGCGATCGACTGCTGCGCAACGTGTCGCGGGTTCGATCCCCGCACGGAACAAATATTTGTATGATCTGCAAATAGTTGTTCCGGGTCTGGGTGTTAGTGTATGTGAGTTTCTATGTTTGTAAACGCACCCACGATTCAGGAAGAAATTCTTAGTATGGGGCAACGTTAAAAAAAAAAATAGTTTGACATTCAATTTAATGACGTCTCTTCTGGACATCTTAAATCATCCGCGTGGACGCGGTTACCAATACGTTTCAAGTTTGCTTTCTATCCAATTATTTATTTTAATGGTTTTGTATTTTTAAAGCATTAAAATAAAAATGGAAAATGAAAATACTATAAGTATGTACTTAACCAAGCGAACTAATCAAGACATTAAAAAGATCATAAAATAAGGTTGCTAAAAATTAAAGTATCACTATCTCATCACAATATCGTACTCGTCTGCATACATTGAACCTCCATGAAAATATGTTTATTTTCGTAAACGAAAACAAAGTTGATTGCCATGAGACTAGTCTGCGATGATATTGCGACTTGAATGTGAACAAACCGAAGTTTAAGATTAGCAGAATACCATTTTTTGTTCTATTCATAATGTCATCGCATTCCGGTCTCATGTTTTTCACTTTGCATTAAAAGATGAGGTTGCCAGACTTACATCTCAACTTACTACTGCTTATAATGAAATAGAGATTTTATCATTAGAAAACAGCCAACTAAAGAAATTAAATGAAGAATTAATAAAAAAAATTACATCTACAAAAAAAATTACAACAGTCCAGGACAACATAAAGCGAAGACCGCATTAATGACTCCTAAAAAAACACGAAGACTAAACAAACTCAGACCACCCAGACAATTGAAAAAGACGACTCTTTACCGACGAACACACTTAATACAACTAAAAACGTTAGCAGCAGCGCAAACCCATCGAACAAAAATAAAACATTACAAACCAGAACAACTGTAGAGCATGAGCATCCTTCTACGAAACACAAACTATGCCTAATAGACAGCGAACCGTCAAACAAAAATAAAACATTACAAACCAGAACAACTGTAGAGCATGAGCATCCTTCTACGAAACACAAACTATGCCTAATAGACAGCGAACCGTCAAACAAAAATAAAACATTACAAACCAGAACAACTGTAGAGCATGAGCATCCTTCTACGAAACACAAACTATGCCTAATAGACAGCGAACCGTCAAACAAAAATAAAACATTACAAACCAGAACAACTGTAGAGCATGAGCATCCTTCTACGAAACACAAACTATGCCTAATAGACAGCGAACCGTCAAACAAAAATAAAACATTACAAACCAGAACAACTGTAGAGCATGAGCATCCTTCTACGAAACACAAACTATGCCTAATAGACAGCGAACCGTCAAACAGACTGTATTCGTATACAATTGCCGAAATAACTAATCTATGTAACTTTGAATTCTGTCACTATCGTAAACCTACATGTGGATTGTGGCAAATTCTTGACAGAATTGAAAGAAATGTACAAAACGCACTCGGACTACTGTGTTATTTATATTGGCGAGGAAGACTTTCGCAAAACGAATAACTATCTAGAAATTGTCATGTTATCTTTGTGAGGGAAACATTGTTACCATTGCATCACACACACTTTATAATTTGTTTACCCACCTTTAAATATAATGACAGATTCCAACATAATGTTTAAGGGGCCTATTACAAAAATGCGCGTAAATGCATGATTTCCTCGTTGAAATTGAATACTATTCGTTGGTTAGTATAAATAACAATTACTATGTAAAAATAGTTCGTTTTCTCTTCTACAATAATAATAAAGCGATTTTTTTATTATTTATTTATTTATCTAGCAATAATCTTTCTCCTGATACATGTTTTGGTAAAAACTCATGTAGAGCTCATTTGAGAGCTTTAATTTGCGGATTCTGTTGAATATAATTCATCAAAACAATTTTTCTCATATTAAACATATCCGATACTTTTATAATAATAGAATACATTTTTGTTATATGACTTTGATTTAAAGAAAAAATTACTGGACCAAATTCAATTTTCTACTAAAAACGTTTGGAAACAAGTCTGAATATCCAAAGTTCTACATCATTTTCGTACGTAGTATTTATACTAAAATAATTTCCAACATTTGCTCAATAACAAACAATTTTTTTTTTTTTTTTTTTTGCCATATCAATTTTTTTATGAATAAAATAAAAGTACCATATATTTCACTGCGCCGGCAATGAGCGCTCAGTATCGCAAGAATGCTTTAGCGCAGCGCCGAAATGTAAGAGGGCTCTTAACAGCCGTATAGAAACGTTTAATAACCTTCTTTATTTAGATATAAATACATGTAATTATGCATACTTACTAGACTCAAATCTTAATCTACCTTACGATTACGAAACCTATACTAAAAAATATGGATCTTTAAATAACTCTGGTTTAGAGACTGTTGTATCAGATTTGCGAGACCTTATATTTGGCCTAAGCAACCTAACTACTACGTACTTAAAAGTTAACTGCCTCCCGCAAAATAAAAATAGTTTATCTACAGATTCGCAACAGGTAAATTCTCAGTTTTTTCTTTAAATACCTTACCATTCTACATCAGAACATAACTGGGCTGATGAATAAAGCAGACAGTCTGACTGTAAAGCTAGTGGAGTTATCTGACAGAGAAACAATTATAGATGTTATCTGTATTACAGAGCACTTCATACAAACTGGTTATGAGGATTTATTACATATATTACAAATTTTTGTCCAGCTGCTTTCTTCTCTAGAAATGCAAAGAGAGGAGGAGCGTGTATTTTCAAAGAACTACCTGACATATCGAAAGAATCAGTTTCGGGGATTTTTGAATGCTGCGCTGTAGAGATAATAGCTCATAAAATTGTTATTATTAATGTATATACAGAATTCCTAAGCCTAATTACGAAATATTTTATGAAAAATTAGATTATGTTTTAACAAAAGTTTGTATTTCATCAAATAAAAAAGTTGTCTTGTGTGTTGATGTTTTAAAAAGAAACAAGGCCATATTAGACTTGGAATATTTTCTTATGAAGTACAATCTAAAACTAGCTCTTTATACTCCCACAGGGTTAAGTTGTCACACCTGTATTGATAATTTTGCACACAACTATAGGAAAGACTGCGAGGCTGAAGTTGTAGATCTGGTTCTTTCGGATCATACATCTCAAATAATTAAAATACCTATTAAAAAAAACATGTAAACTACAGCATTGGAAAACTAAAAAACAGGACATCTTAGCTGTTTGTCTTTTGTTCAAGTTTTTGATGCACAAGACGCAAATAAAGCTTTTGATAATTTCATGGATGATTTTTCTCTTTTTTATAGATTATGTTTTCCGGAAAAAATTATAACCATCAAAACCAACAAAGAAACGAAATGGAAATCTAGAGGAACAAAAATATGTAGCAAAAAGCAAAGACAGTTGCTTTGGGCATATAGGTTACATGCGGACTCACTGAATAAAAAAGTTCTTAAAAACTATACAAAACTTTATAGGAAAATTATCAAGCTAACACAAAGGGCACATAATAATCATTTTATAAGCACCGCTGAAAACAAATTCAAGGCTAACTGGCAAATAATAAATAAAACCAAATTGTGTTTGCCACAGGAGTCAATCATGTGCGTACTCGTAAATAGAGGTAATCTGTCGTTTACACCACAGAACAGATAAAAGAGGTTAGAAAGGAAATAGTTCCTGATTTGTATTAGAACGAGTATCGCCGCATATCCCCCACTCTTTAACTCACCTAAGAGCAAGAGACCAATAGTACGCGCATTACGCACACAAATAAACCACACGCACTTAGATCGCGAGTTTGCTATTGGTTGTCACACTAACGCAAACACTGCGCTTGACTTACACTCACATACGCGCAAAAGCAATTTATTTCTCATACATGTTACGGCAACCAAAAGGTCGATTATTGATATCGATAAAATTACTGTAATTTTTAAGTTTTGAAATTTTTGGCTATCTTCGGGAAGGGGGACAATTAGTGTGGACTTCTTTTATCAGGATCTGTTGGAAACCTACAATGCTTTCATTATAAATGCGGTTGGTCACCTCAAACCAAATTATAGACGAAAAACCCACTCAGAAACTAAATTAATAACCCACAATAAACAATCATTGGTAAACAAAGTTATTTTAATTATAATATTACTGATAATAATCATTTAATTTTGTATCAAACACACAATGACATACTTATTATCGACATTGTTTACAACTTAGTACAACACTATCGATACGCGTGGATTTCGCGGAATTTCAACTTTGGCTCGGTGCACGCGACGTTCGTAGTGAACGCAATACATTGCGCGATCACTCATCTAACTACAAGATGGTATAGTGCAATGCATGGGGCATTGCAACCAATGTATAATTTTGCATCTGTTAGCGATTGTATCGTTTTTGTCTACAAACTACATTATACTATTGTAATAATTACAAATATTACTTGTATTTTAAGGTTTTTGGACTTACCGGTGAATAGAAATCCCTTCCCGGGCTACACTACACACCTGGCTTCTTTTCCGACACGTTATGATAGCACAAGACGGCATAATTCTTTTTTTTCGCGGAGCTTCCCACGTTATCACAATATGAGCGCGACTATTGGCCGGTGAACCAAAATTCGGTTAACTATGAGCGTTTACTCATATGTGCGGCGCGCCTGCCCCGCCCACAAGGCCCTTCTAACCTCTTTTATCTGTTCTGTGGTTTACACACCCCACAGACATTGCAAACAAATTTAACAATTATTTTATTGACGAAATTTTAAATAATACTAAAACTGACGTCACGTTAAATAATATTAATTTAAACAATCAGACATTGAATTTCCTGTTCATTCAACCTGTTATATACAACTGATGACATTATAATAGTACATTATGATACGAGTGTGCTGTATTGGTCATTACCCAAAAGGCGGCATTGGCGCGCGAGCCATAGGCGAGCGCGATAATTTAGCCGAGTGGGTAATGATCAATGCACACGCGTTTCATACGACGTTTTTCAACAAACTTGCGAGGAAAAAACAGACTTGTTGTAAAAACTTATGCCAGAATAACGTATCTAGTAAAGAGATGATAATTTAGATTAAAAAGTTCAACTGACCTTTGTTGCCAGGTACTGTCAATCGGAGCTTCTTTTAAAAACTGTTGTACGTCGGTTGGTGACAATACTTTAGATTTTCGTATTTTTATAACAACAAAACAAAAACGATAACAAATATTTACGGAAAATGGCGCTAGCGATGCGCGCGCAGTTGTAAATAAAGGCACAGGCAAAACCGCTGAACAGCCAATAACAAACCCGTAACATAGAACATAGAAGGCAAGAAGTCTCTTTGATGAGATTAAAAAAGCACAAATCTCTGCTCGAGTTAAAATAGAGAATGCTCATTTAATAGTATAGGATATTTCATACTAGTTCCATGTATTCAAAGTCAATTTCTTTATACAAATTCCATGCTGCAATGATAGTACTTACTAATTCCATACTGCCATGTCGCGTTTCAAATTTTGTCAAACAACAATGGCCGCTAGAAATTGTCTATGGTTTTAGTGATGTCGTAGTATGATCTTTTCGTTTTGGTACTTTCGATATTACGATTTTTTTTGTAGGTAGTGTTTCATCAGTATTTTTTTTATTGAGTAACTTTCACTTAGAAAAAAAATCCATTGAAACATGTTCGAAGTTAAAACCGTGAAAACGAACAAGATAGCACGGGTACGTACGTTTGGTATGTCAAAGATTTAAAAAAATATATTTATGCTAACCAAATACCTACCTAACAAATAATACGAGACTAGCTTACAGATGGTGTAGCTCACAGACTTCTTAGAGATATGGTGTAGCTCAGGAGTCACAAAATGTTATGATTCGTAACAAATTCAGTGTTAAAGCAGTATAATATTCTAAAACTTGAGGGGTCCCCATAATACATATAGAACTACGATATTATTTCATAAGGAAATAGGAACGCATCTTTAAACGCGGGCTAGCTCCAACAGCATCTTGAAAATCCTAGCCGAAAAACACTTGTTGTTGTCAGTATAATAAATATAAATACATTAAAATAGTTTTTTTTTTTTTTCAATAAACGATTAATAAAATACTCCTTGAACTAATAGTCGATATTTATTATGTCAATCACTAACTTTTTAATGACAAGATAAATTTAGACCAGTTAAAAAGGTTGTCGGTTGCCTATGGTCGGTTGTTTGACTTTTGTAAAAATTCAAAATTTATTCCAGTTTTCCCTTTTATTGTTAATTAAAATAGTTTAATTAAAAGATAAGAAACACGCAAAGGATGTTAAAGTGGGTGTGATAATACGTGTATCCTAATTAGTGCGTATTTAATCAGTGACACATAGATATCGCGTTCAATTCCCAAGCAAGTCCAATGTTATTGTTTTTAGCGAGTCGCAACCAAATCCTGATTAGTTATCTGTGGCATTACAGCACTAATCCGATAATATAAAGTAAAACGCACGCGTTTTTAATACACTGAATTATGACCCTAAAACCGGTTCAATAAGAGCTACTTTACGAGCAAGTGTGTTGAAAAAATAATTTCTAGCCTAAAAAACACAAACACTGTTGGATACGATCTCGTTTCTACAAAAGTCATAAAATTCAGTAAAGAAGTGATAGCACCTCCATTAGCGCATATAATTAACTTGCGTATTTCTAATGGCATATTCCCAAACAGGCTCAAAATAGTTATAATAAAACCCTTACACAAAAAAGATGACAAAACAGAGTTAAAAAGCTATAGACCTATAGCGAAAATTCCCATTTTTTCCAAAAATTTTGAGAAAGTTATCTACGACTCTCTTTACACTTATTTCGAAAAAGGAGATTGACCGATCTGGACCAAATGCTGCTCAGGCATGAGAATACTTTCATTTGTTTCCTTACATGAATAGACAATTAAAAAATTAAAAAAAAACATTCACGGGATTCTATGGTATCTAAAAACTTATCTTATGACTTTTTGGTGCTTTAACTCTTGTTTTTTTTTTAGCTTTTTCGTGAAATAATATTATTATCTTACTTATTCTACCTCCCAAGTCCAGTCCTGACCTCGCTAGTCTCGCTCCAAGCAAGATTTTTTGTAATGACAGCTTTGTATAGCGCTGTCTCGATTTTCAATTCACAGCGAGAGTTGAGAGAAATCATAAGTCTCGCTTGCTCCTATTCAGATTTGGTATGTGTCTGTCTCTTTCGCGCACGGTGGGTTTCTCTATACCGGCTTGCGCGCGCGCCATTTTGTTTGTATCGCAGTCTAACATCACTCTTTGACGTGAACCGTTGTGTACTGTGCGCTTATCTATCTCCTTATTTTTTTACAAGCCGGCATTACTTTTGGACTATCGTATCTACATCACCTGTTGACCTGGCTATTCATTTGGATTTCGTGATGTATCAACCACATCACAAAGTGTGTTTGTTTTGTGATCGTTCTGTAGAACGAATCAGAAGATACACATACATATATATATATACATATATATATATATATATATATATATGCTTTATATTTAGATTCAATAATTATAGACGACGATGAGGATGACGATTGATTAGGTATTTTAATGTTTACATGAGGCCGTATAGAGGATAATTTATTATGTTGTAACCCTATGTAACGAATAACAATTGATTGATTCAATGACTATCCTTAACTAAGTGTTGTTATAATAGTATAATCCATTGTTTATAATATACCGTCTTTTATTTTAAAAATAAGCTGTTGATTATGATTTTTCGTCAATGTAAAACCTATACAATAGATATTATTTTCTCAATACTCCTCGGATAGATTCTGAAGCGCTTTGGGTTACAGACTAGTATTCGTCTAAGGAACATTATGCACTATGATTCAATGTTGGGCAGCATTTGGTCCAACGTCGATACAAAAATGGTGAATCTCCTTTCCCCAACCTTCTTCCTATACTATCTGAAAACATAACTGACTGATAGCAAACTCGACTACTACAAGAGGAAATACTACTAGCTACTGACTGTACCACTTGAGATCACTCTTGCACAATATCAGGTATACGAGTATCTTGGTTGAGGATACAGTCTTGAGACAAACTCTCAGTCTGGGACGGGTCCTCCGTTGCCTCAAGCTGGAGAGCACCAGGGTTTGAAACCTTCTGACAACATGACTACTGACACATAACTAACTCATTAGCAGCAAGAATATGTTCTTTAATTTGGTTCTGAGAGCCCACATATTTAATGAAAAGGGAACTAAGCCTGCCCTCAAGTTCCTGTATGTCGGACTGTAAGCGCTGTGTATCAATTTCATAGATGTTTTTGCTGTTTTCTAATTTGATTTGATAATTATTTAATTTATTGATTAGATGAATACGTTCCTTTCTTCGTGGAATATTTTTCGAAAAGTGTTTTTTTTGTCTCCTAATTTGATAAAAAAAAATTAATTATTCTATTCAGTTTTGCATATTTTTTCATTTTCTTATGACTAACTTTATAACTATAGTTCTGTTTCAACAAGGAATCTTCAGTAAGGTCAATAGTTATTATGGAATGAGCGTTACAATTAGTATTTATTAATTCATTATATGTATAAATGATTTGTTTCCTTAACCTGAGTACATTCTTTTACTTTCTCTAACTGGACAATACGACTATTAGTACGAATTAATTCATCTTCTAGGTCCCTAACACAAATTACTTCAGTTACTGAAACCATCGGTGACCACCTTCAGTTGGTCGCGTTCGTCAACAACATTCAGATATTGCTGATGAAGGTCTACTAGCTCCCGTTTAAGGCTTGAGTTTTTGTTGACTATCTTCTTAACTTCCTCCTCGCTTTCGTCACTCTCTTGTAACAATAATTGTTTACATTGGAGTTTAGATGCTTCAAGGTTTTGGAGGGCCGTCACAGGCATGGTTTCAGGATTTGTAACTGAAAGTAGAATAAAGAAACGGTGAAAAAAAGGACAGACAAAGGAGATTGACCATTTGTGTATGGACGTTGGACCAAGTGCTGCCCAACATTGAATCATAGTGCATAATGTTCCTTAGACTAATACTAGTCTGTAACTCAAAGCGCTTCAGAATCTATCCGAGGAGTATTGAGAAAATAATATCTATTGTATAGGTTTTACATTGACGAAAAATCATAATCAACAGCTTATTTTTATAATAAAAGACGGTATATTATAAACAATGGATTATATTATTATAACAACACTTAGTTAAGGATAGTCATTGAATCAATCAATTGTTATTCTTTACATAGGTTTACAACATAATAAATTATCCTCTATACGGCCTCATATAAACATTAAAATACCTAATCAGTCGTCATCCTCATCGTCGTCTATAATTATTGAATCTAAAAATAAAGCAAAACCAAAGCCTCAAAACGTCTTGGTGCCTAGCCCACCCCAAAAACCAAACTAAGATAGATACGATAGATGTAGATACGATAGTCCAAAAGTAATGCCGGGTTGTAAAAAAATAAGGAGATAGATAAGCGCACAGTACACAACGGCTCACGTCAAAGAGTGATGTTAGACTGCGATACAAACAAAATGGCGCGCGCGCAAGTCGGTATAGAGAAACCCACCATGCGCGAAAGAGACAGACACATACCAAATCTGAATAGGAGCAAGCGAGACTTATGATTTCTCTCAACTCTCGCTGTGAATTGAAAATCGAGACAGCGCTATACAAAGCTGTCATTTTCGTATAGAGCTTACAAAAAAACTTGCTTGGAGCGAGACTAGCGAGGTCAGGACTGGACTTGGGAGGTAGAATAAATAAGATAATAATATTATTTCAAGAAAAAGCTAAAAAAAAAATCAAGAGTTAAAGCACCAAAAAGTCATAAGATAAGTTTTTAGATACTATATAACCCCGTGGATTTTTTTTTTTTTTAAATGTCTATTCATGTAAGGAAACAAATGAAAGTATTCCCATGCCTGGGCAGCATTTGGTCCAGATCGGTCAATCTCCTTTGTTAGTAACAACTTGAGTTTTTCTACTCAAAACGTGTTTACCTGGTATAACCTTCAAAGAAATAATGACATCAATTACAAGAAATATGATTCTAATACCAACATAACTGTATTTGTAGGAAATACGCTCATGGACATATTTAGAGGAACGCAAAAAAAAGTGTGAATAAGACAAAATAACATGGATATTTGTGATAATTTAGTATATTAATTTGGATTCTGTTTATTATTCGTTAATTTAAAATTGCAAACGTCAATAAACAAACGATCAAATGACAAAAGTTCACCAATTCAAGAAAAAAGGAACAATATTACAGGATTTTTTTTGTACTTAACAATTTATTTAAATTTTTCATAAATACTTAGGAAAGGCTATAACTTGGGCTATTAACAGTATTCAGTGTTGCCCCCTCTAGCTCTTCGAACTGCTTCCAGTCTCCTTGGCATACTCCTAATCAAGTTATCGATAAAATCTTGAGAGATTGCGTTCCATTCTTCCTGTATTGCGTTTTTAAGATCTCTCAAATTAGTGGGGGCAGGATTTCTTTTTTTAATTTGTCTTCCAAGCTTATCCCTTAAATGCTCTATGGGGTTTAAGTCAGGTGAACGCGCTCGCCACCACATAACATTGATTTCAACATCTCGAAGGTATTCGACAACTACAGCCGCAGTATGGGGGCGTGCATTATTATGCATTTATATAAAACAAATCTATCTCCTATAACATATATATATACACAATATATATACGCTTTGAAGCAAGTCAAAAATGTAACAAACATAAAAACTGCTATTATATCTTACCATGCATATGTTGAATCGTTACTACGATATGGTCTTATAATGTGGGGTAATAGCACTGATCTAAATAGAGCGTTCATCGCCCAAAAGAAGTGCCTAAGATCAATTTATGGACTTCAGCCGGATGATACATGTCGGCCAATATTTAAAAAACTTGGTTTGTTACCGCTTCCATCTCTCTATATTTACGAAATATGTGTGTTTGTGACCAAGAATAAACAACTATTCAAGACAGCAAGCGATGTATGTCCTCGGAGCAGACGTGATGCTTATGGACTGGTGTTAAATGATTTACCAAAGCTAACCAAATATAATAAAAGCTGTCTAGCAATGTGTGTACGTACTTATAATAAAATACCAAATAATTTAAAACTATTAAATGTAAGATTATTTAAAAACAAATTATACAAATGGCTAAATGAATATAGCTTTTATAGTTTGAAAGAATTTATGGACAAAAAATATTGACATTCTATTCTAACATTAATTACTTAATTATAATTACCCTGTGACATTAAATTTTTCCATGCTATGTTTTATCGTAGCTAAACATGTTTGTGCCACTCTAACCCATGCTAAACACCATTGTATACCATGTTTTACGCAAATAAATTATTTTATTATTTATTATTATTATTAAAAGGGGCAAATGGCACTGCAATTTCTTCCAAAATCTCAGTTACATATCGCGCCGCTGTTAGTGACCCATTCTCAATGACTTGGAGTTCCGTACGTGCCCCCATACAAATACCTCCCCATACCATAACTGACCCTCCACCATATGCCTCTTTTCCAATGATGTTGCACTGAGCGTACCTCTCTCCTGGGCTTCTCCACACTTTAATCCTTGCATCATCTGGCTTCAGGCAAAATCTAGACCCGTCTGTGAATAGAACTTGACTCCAAGCTTCGTCATTCCAATTTTCGTGAATACGAGGAAAACTAACTCCAGCTACTCGATGGGATGTGGCAAGAAGTGGGCCTCTGGCAGGCAAGTGTGAATTTATTCCGGCCGATTGCAGCCTTCTTCTCACAGTTTTTGTGCTAACTGTAACCTCACGAACTTCTTGGACCTTGGTTCTTACCTCAGAAGAAGTTAAAGTCCGGTTTCTAAGCACGCTAGTAACAATGTACCGGTCATCTCTGGCCACAATTTTCCGTTTACGTCCCTGTCCAGCGATTCTTGTATACTGTCCGGTCTGCCGATACCTCTTGACAACTCGGTGTACCACAGATTTTGATACTCGTAATTTTTGGGCCACATGTTTGTAGGTGTGCTCTGTTTCAATTAAAGTAACAGCCCTAGCAACTTGAGTGGCTTTTAGATCTGGCATTCTCAGTTTATTTGAAGTAAAAATTCACACTTAACACGATAAACAAGGCAGTCAAGGCAATTTTTTTAACAAAACCTAAATTTAAACTCAAATTCAAAAGTTGGCAAATTTTGTCGCAGTAAGAAAGAATGCAATATTACGCAATAACTACATAAAAACAAATGAAATTCGAAAAAAGAACATTCCAAAACTTGCTTTTTTGTTAAAGCATTTACTAATGTTTTCGGCCAGTACGCACGTTAATTACAACAGGAGAATTTAAACTCTTTTTTTGCGTTCCTCTAAATTTGTCCATGGGTGTAGTTCGCAGGTCGGAAAAGAAGATATTATTATCACTGACAGTGTTACTGAGATTTTAAAGTTAAATTGTAATAAAGTTATCTTTTGTGCTTTTCCATATTTTGAGAGGTTATCAAATAGAAAAAACAATTATAGACATATGCTTAATAAGCATATCCAGTTCCTAGTAAGTCACTACAGTCACCAACTGATATTTTTTGACATCAACAATTTTGTTGATAGATTGAAATCGACAAGGAATACAGTGTATCTGCCCATTAGGTTTAGACTTAAAATAGCTAGGCTATTAGCTTATATTAACTCAGACATAAGTAGTATGTCGAAGTGTAGTACTTTAATTAACACCTGAATTATTAGTAATAATTCTAATGTACGTATACAGGTGGCCACCAATAACTGTAGCACAAGTGCTATACACGTTTACAATAATTGTACGAAGGAGGATACATGTGTCACTATGGCAAATTATGGATACCCGGAACGCGCTCGGAGACCGCTAAGTCGTGCCCTTAATAATTTTGTTTAAAAAATATTTATTAGATGTTACTACTTTAACTTTTTTGCTAAAAACAAGTTTAGTACAGTGTAAAACTACAAATAACTGTTTTCGGTCCTTCACGAAGTGAAATTGGAGCTATAATAAAAAGTGAAAAATAGTTAAAAGTGCCGTATCATCAGTGACTAGCTCGCGAGTGCACAGAATCCTGACGCTTGCACGAACGCTTTAAAAGTGAAAGTCCTGTGTACGCGCAATCTACACCGTGCTGTCAGTACTACCAACCTCCTGGCGGCGAAGTTCGCGGTGCGTTCCAGCGACGAATTTACCCAAATTTGTTGCATGTATAAATGTGACGGGTGGCGCCACCCCGACCATAAACAGTACTAATTATACTCAAACTAACCACGTAGTACCTGAGGAGAAAAATGAAACGCACGCCACCGAAAACTAGTGATCAAAATTTAGCAGCCCCAATTATTACACAATCCGGATCTGCCCCGAATTTAACTCTGGTTGATACTGATTTTATAACTACGCGTAACAATAAGCGGAAACGCGAAGAGGACATAATGTCCTTCATGGATGAGATACGCCAACTGCTAAAATCGGCCACAGCTCAGACAGGCAAGTTTCTGGCACTACAAAAATCTATGGAAGAAATTATATTTCAAAACGAAGAAATCAAAAAATCCTTAGATTTTACCACAAAGCAGTATGATGATATGGTGATTAAGATTGATCGAATTGAGTCCGAGCGTAAAGCTGACCATAACTACATAAGCCAACTAGAGGACAAAGTTGAAAATATGGAGCGGTTATTATTTTTATCCAAGATGGAAGTTAGAAATATACCAAAACTGGAGGGAGAAAGTAAAGAAGATCTCTGTAAACTAATTACGAAGACTAACAGCGTCTTAGATATTCCCTTGCAACGCCAGGAAATCAAAGATATATACCGCGTTAATAAGAAGAATGGTACATCCCCAATCATTGTCGACTTTGTCAGTGTCACTACAAAAGACAATATTCTGCAAAACCTACGGAACTTCAACCAAAATAATAGTCAAAATAAGTTAAATACAAATCATATAAAACTAACAGGTGCTGCTAAACCTCTCAGAAAGCCTCACTCCAAAAACGCAACGGCTATTTTATTTGGCACGGAAATTTGCCACAGAAAATGACTTTAAGTTTTGCTGGACTTCACTTGGCAGAGTATTTCTTCGTCAAGGTTTGGGGAAAAAACATATTTTGGTCAAAAGCGAAGTAGATCTTAACAAAACTCAGCTAGTAATATGACTAGATTTTAAAGGGCATAGATTTCTATTCACTCCAGCTTTAATATTCACATTGTTTTTACGATTTTTGCTGTTAACTAATTTCTTTAGAATATATTTGTATTGTACCACTGCTGTAATCAGACACACAGACACAACAAACACACCTCTCACTCACTGCATTCAGAAGTTACAAACACACAAACGAACCTCAGGGAACTTAACAAATTACAATCTAATATCACAATCAGTCTCAATACCACACATTATACACACACATTCACATCATTTCAATATATATATAAATACCATATCTACTTATACTGACAGCTTGCAAACTTTCGTTGGCGCCTTCAAAAAACAAAAAACAAAAACAAAAATCATTTATTTGCGTAAATAAGGTACAGAAGGTTCTTGTGATAATATATCGATCTCTTATTATGCCTTTAATTTCGGCGTGCAAATTTTACATATTTATATATTATTTTATGAAATTAATTAGTTACTTGAATAATGCATGCGATTAGTAAATTATATTAAATTCATTCAGATTTGGTACCAACTTATCAATTAATTCATAAATTATATTATATTACAAACAACAATATTCACAACTTATAATCCAAAAACTCAAGTACACTATAAAAGCATTTATTAATGAGTAGTTTTGTTAAATTACGCTTAAATTAAAAAAATGGAAGTGTCTTTATTGTGCTCGGAATTTTATTATACAACTTGATGCACATGATATAGCTGTTGTTGGATGTAAGTGTGAGATTCGTCCTGGGTTGATACAACTTATTAGCATTATGAGATCGAGGAGCATAGTAGCTTGTCGATCTGGAGCTTGTAGATCGAAGAGTATAGCCCTTATACACTTTTTTTGCATCACGAATGCTTGGTCAATTTCCACACAGCGACCCCAAAGAACGATACCATATCGCAAAATGGAGGAAATATAGCCGTGGTATGCAGTAATTGCGGCGTTTCGAGATATCTCGCAGCTAATACGCCTCAGAGGGTAGACAAAACTATTTATTCTACCGCAAATGACATTTACATGGTTTTTCCAAGAACAAAATTTATCTAAAGATATCCCAAGAAATTTTACTGAGTCGGTTTCCGCCAGGGCGACCCCTTTGTATGCTATATTTAGGTTCAATGGTTTTGTTCGGTATGTATGAAATTGCATAAGTTTTGTTTTACCAATATTGACCTTTAAATTGTTAGCTGCAAGCCACTCTATAGACGTTTGGAGGGCCGTGTTTATTTCCTGCTCGTAGATATTTTTATCGTTGCCTTTTAATATAATAGTAGTATCGTCCGCAAACAGTACACATTTATGGTTCAAAATATTTGGAAAGTCGTTTATGTAGAGCAAGAACAACGGTGGACCTAAAATACTGCCTTGTGGGACGCCATAACTATTTAACATCAATGAAGACTGAAATAACTCTCTTGTTTTTGATTGATCATTATAACTTGATATTTTGACTGCCTGTACTCGATCAGATAGGTATGACTCCAGCCAGTCGTACGCTTTTCCTCTGACTCCGTATCTGAAAACTTTTTCTAATAAGCGGTCATGACTAACATGATCAAACGCCTTGCTCATGTCCATAAAGAGCACTGAGACAGGAATTTTGTTATCAATAGAGTCCGTTATTGACTTTATTAATTGAAAGGCTGCTAAAGAGGTGCTTCTATTTTTACGAAAACCATTTTGTTCATCATTTATAATTTTGTGTTTTTCAATGAAATTTGATAATTTGTCATGAAATACTTTTTCAAAAATTTTGGAAAATATAGGTATTAGTGCAACGGGCCTGTAATTGTCCATTTGGTTTTTGTCCCCTTTTTTATATATTGGTTTCACTACTGCTCTCTTTAATGTATCGGGAAATATTCCTTGTTCTAGTGAGAGATTGATAACATATAAAAGTGGTTCCAGAATTATATTTAAAGATAATTTTACAATTTCAGTGCGAATTTCATCATAACCACTCGATTTGGAATCTTTTAAAGACATCACAACTTTTTTCAAATCACTACCGTCTAATGGACATAGAAATATAGAATTACCGATTGATTCAACATTCTCCATCTGATTTAAACTAGAATGTTCTGTACTGTTCGGGCTATTCGTGGTAATAGTGTTAATAAAATAATTGTTAAAATGATTTGCAATAGAGTCAGGATTTATATAATCAATGTTGTTAATAGTAATTTTTGAGATACATGTATTCTTTATATCTGTGTCAGTATGTTTTTTTATCATATTCCATGCGGCCTTACACTTATTTTGAACTTTATTTATGTAGTTTGTATTATTATTTTTCCGTGACGTCAATATGCATTTTCTCAATAAATTGCAATAGTTTTTGTACCTCTTTCTATGAGGTTCATTATTTTTATGTTTTAGTTTATAGTGGAATTGACTTTTACTTTTACAACTTCTTTTTATTCCTTTAGTAAGCCAATTCAAATTATTTAATGCTTTATTAGTAACCTTTACGCGAATGGTAGGAAAACATAAGTTATAGAATAGTGAAAATGTGTCGAAAAATTTACGGAATGCTTCGTTCGTTGAGGTTTCTTCAAATACGTCATTATAAGACAAACATGAAATTGATTTTAAAAACTTATCCTTATTTTCATCACTATAATCTCGTTTAAGTTCAAACTACCATTTCAGAACCGGCTGCTTCCTATTCGTAACAGGCCAGGAATAGGATTGGGCTGAGTGGTCTGATAAACCTAAATCGTGTACTTTTGCACAACCTTTTCCAACACTGATTGCGATGTGATCAATACAAGTTTGTGTCCTTTCTGTTACTCGAGTAGGCGTTAAGATAACATGTTTTATGTTGTACGTATTTAACAAGGAATTATATTCTTTACTTTCCTTTGATTGTTTTAAAATATCTATGTTTGTATCTCCACACATAATAATTTTCTTTCTTTTATTACGACAGAGTGTTCTTAAAAGAGTGTCTAGTTTATTAAGAAAAATTGTAACATTCGATGAAGGTGTTCTATAAAGACAGATTACTATTATACCATATTTAATAAGTTCCAAACTACAGCATTCAAATACACATGTTTCACTTATTTTTTGTGTTTCCTGTATAACTTGAAATTCAATATCATTTTTTATGAGAATAGTGACGCCTCCTCTTTTAGATGTTTTCCTCGAATAGTATGCTGCTGTCGTAAAGCCTTTAAAGCGAAAGTTTTTTCAGTCCCTTCTAGCAAGAATGTTTCAGTAAGACATAGGATATCTACGTTAATTTCATTATTTACTAATTCTAATATGGCAATCGATATTTCATCACGCTTGTTTAATGCCCCGGCTATATTTTGATGCATAATAGTTAAGCTAGACTCACATTTGTTCACGAAAAAATATATCATATTTTTGAGTCGCTCAAAAAAATGATATTTTTTTCCGAACTATAAAATCCCTTACAAATGGCTAATAACGCAATTCATCAAATCAATAACATCGATGAACTCTCTGTATCAGTGACGCATACTTGCACCCCGGAACAAACTCAATCGTTTTTGATAAACCCAAATTAATACCTAAAAGTCTTCTCACAAAACATTCGATCAATAAATTGTAACTTCATAAACTTACAAGCTCTGATGCATCATATCTCACTTGACTGCGACGTAATAGTCCTGACCGAATGTTGGCTGCCATGCTCCAGTAACTCAATTCTTCCAATTCTACCAAATTATACAGTATTTAAAACAACCGAGCACATAAACCAAAGTGATGGCGTCGTGGTCTATATTAAGTCAGAAATTCTAGCGGTATGTGAGGAACCAGACCTGTGCCAATCTGCCTCGGGATTAATCATAAAAATTAACCCTGACGTGGCCTTTTTTTTTTTTTTTTTGGGTGGGAAATCATCAAATGACTCCTCCCGCTCTGGGCGGAGCGAGAGGGAGTGTCAGACTTTTACTGACTAAAACCCACCCGTGTTCCTTCCGTTGCCTGTGTGCCGGGGCCGCGATATCCCTTTCGGACCAACTCGCAACCCTGGCAGGCATTGGCCCTTACGGACCCCGTCAGTTGGTGCTGACATCTCTTTGAGGCGCGCGTGGAACACAACGCGCCGTCGACCCGGGCCTGGTCCTAATCGGACGGCGAGCTACCCATTGCCCACCGTCCGCAAGCCCGCGCCTACGGTGGCCGGAAGTCGGCTCGCGACTCCCGACGCCCGGGGCGTCTCCTGCGGCGACTAGGGGCGCGAGGGCGCGCATCTTGCATTTCCCTCGCGCGCTCCGCCTCCTCCTTCGCGAGCATTACTGCTTCGCAGAAGGAAGTGACGGCTTCCCATGCACTCTCGCTCCGGACCATGGCCTGAACCAGGGCCGGACGCGAGAGATCCCGCTGCCGATCGCCTCCGTGAGGACACGGCGGTGCCCCGCCCAAGCCGGGCAGACCTCCACCGTATGCTCCACCGTGTCCTCCGGGCGATCCACACAATGGTAACACCCGGGCGTTTCCTCCCGCTTTATCCTGAACAGGAACCTCCCGAAACAACCGTGTCCGGTGAGGACCTGCGTCAGGCGGAAGGTGAGGACGCCGTGGCGCCTCTCTAGCCACTCCTCAAAGAGGGGCCTTACCGCCGCAATTGTGGCGTGCCCAGCGCTGGGTTGCGACAATCGCACTCTCCATGCCGCCATGAGATCCCGCCGGAGCTCTGTCCGCTGTGCCGTGATTTCTCGCGGCAGCGGAGTTACACCCCGGCGTTTCGCCTCCTCGCGCAACTCCCACATGTGCGCGAGGACTTTTGCCTCCAGATCCCATGGCGGTAGTCCGGCAAGGAGGCTCGCCGCCTCACGGGAGACCGTGCGGTATCCTCTGACCAGCCTAATGGCCATGACCCTTTGGGACGCGTTCAATCGCTGGGCTGGTCGCAGCCTTAATGAACGCGCCCACACCGGTGCCCCGTAAAGGGCCATGGACCGCACGATCCCCGCGTAGAGCCTCCGGCAGGAGGCGTTTGGACCCCCTAGATTGGGCAGAAGCCGCTTCAAAGCAGCCCCAGCCCTCTGCAGTTTGGGAGCCAAACGTCGGAAGTGCTCCACGAAGTTCCACCGGCTGTCGAGGACGAGTCCCAGGTACTTCATCGTCGACTCGACACCGATGTGAACCCCTCCCGCCGACCCTGACGTGGCCTTACTCTGTATTTATCGCTCACCGTCAACAGACAACATACAAAACTTCCTCTCAGCTCTCAATTACATACTTCCATCGCTCCAGAGCCTCGGAACGGTTGTGATAGCGGGTGACCTAAATACGGTCTCACGAGTATTTGAATTGTCTTGCTTTTCATGGTTTTCTCCCAGCGCATACCCTCCCAACCAGGGGCAAAAATTGCCTGGACCATATTATTCTGAGAACAAGGACGCCAGCACTCACATTTGTCTATGAATCTACGGTTACCGACCATGGTTCTTCACTACTTTGTCTGAATAGCAAACGTATCCCGATCACCACTACGTCCATCATTACAAAAATTAATTATGAGGCACTTGGTGCATCAATCTCTAACATAGACTTTGACCCTATTCTCACTACAACAGACGCAAATACTGCTACCGACAAATTAATTGAGATACTGACTTCAGCCATAGCGGAACACACTGTAATTAAAAAGTGGTTGCAAAACGGAAGATTCTTAAACCCTGGATAACTCCCGGCTTGTTACGGTGCATGAGAAACAGAGATGCCATGCACAGAAACCTCAAGAAGTCTCCAGATAACGAAACATTAAATCTAACCTACAAACGATACAGAAACTTCTGTACAAAAATACTTAAAAAGGCGAAGCGACTCTTCGATGCGGAAGAGCTCAGCAAAGCAAGCAATAACCCAAAATCACTCTGGGATGCCATAAAACGAATAACAAACACCACAAAAACTACACACTCATCCACGCAATTGCTATCCTCATCACCCACACCCACACAGTCATGTAACAATGTAAATTCCTTTTTCATCAATATAGGCAAGACACTTGCAGATAATGTTATAAAAATAAGGCCCTCACAACAACCACCTGTCTCACAAAACAGTTTTTTATCAACCTCATCCTTTGTCTTGGAGAAAACTGACCCAGAAGAAATTATATCCACTATAAATTCACTACGACCAAACGCTGCTACCGGTTGGGATGGTATCTCACCTACAATATTAAAGAAATTTTCCACCACTCTGGCGCCTATTTTATGCCATATATTCAATATTTGTTTTGAAACAGCTGTTTTTCCAACTTCTTTTAAAAAGGCAATAATTTATCCAATCTTCAAGGGGGGGGACGGAACTCTGCCGAATAACTATCGTCCTATAGCTGTTCTAAGCGCTTTATCCAAGGTTCTTGAACGCTTGATAAACAAAAGATTGGTTGGTTACCTGGAGCATTGTAAGATAATCTCACAGCAACAATATGGCTTTCGCAAAAATAAGTCAACCTCCGACGCAGTTCATGATCTAACCAGTTTTGTCATAGATCATATAAATAAAAATAAAAAAGTCCTTACAATATTTCTTGATCTCGCTAAGGCGTTCGACACTGTTCTCGTTTCCACACTCTTAATTAAACTTGAGAAAATAGGCGTCAGGGGGAAACAACGGGATCTTTTCCAAAGTTACCTCTCAAATCGTTCGCAAAAAGTCAGGAGCGACGGCCATAACAGCGAGGAGCTTTCCATTCACTATGGGGTACCACAGGGAAGTATTTTAGGCCCCACTCTTTTCTTAATCTTTATTAATGACCTGTGTGATCTCAATATCAATAATGCAAGGATAATATCATTTGCAGATGACACCGCAATAACCTTCACCGCGGATTCCTGGTCACAACTCGAGCATATAGCACAACTTGGCTTTGAAGTTGCGTTAAATTGGCTTAACTCCCACACTCTCACCTTAAATACGTCCAAAACTAAATTTCTGACCTATTCTAAAAGTTCGGTCTCTCAACCACAGACTCCAATTTTAATCAAAACTCACACTTGTCACCCACAAATACAGGGTTCAAATTGTCAATGTCCTCTCTTAACCTCTGTTGAAAGCATCAGATACCTGGGAATAGTCTTAGATAGGAATCTCAATTTTAAATCTCATATCGGTCTGCTAACTGGACGAGTTCGCAAACTGATATACATCTTTAAAACTCTTCGGTGTATTGCCAATCCCATTATAATACGCAATGTCTATTTCGCACTTTGCCTATCCATCGTAACAGACAGTCATTCTGCAACACCGCAAAACCCCATACCGAATTATAGAAAATATAAAACGTAGTAAACGTCGAAAAGATGGGATATGCATCCTACCGCGAGTACGCTCAATTTTTCTAAAGAGATTTTTTAATTTTCTTGGTCCGTTCGTATATAATAAAATAAACGAAGAGTGTCAAATCTACGGACTACCGTATTACAAATGCTAAAAGAGTGTGCAATCTTACCTCCAAAATAAGTCGATATGACGAAACAGAAAAAATCTTAACATAAACAGCATGGAAAGGCAAACACACACACGCACACACAGGTACACACACACACACCCACACACAGGCACACACACACCCACACACACACACACACACACACACACACACACACACACACGCACAATCACAAACACACATACATTTATTTACCTTAAAATTATTTTATTTTTACTTTTAATATCTTTAAACTTTAATATGTCATGTATATGTCCATCTCTATACTCCAAAATTGTAACAGTAACATCACAAGCACTATGTAACCTTTACGTCATTATACCTTAGGGGACCGGACTGCTTCTCCTTAACACAGGTTTTCATAACCTAGCTAGGAGAGCAGTGCTCACCCACACGTTTGTAGATATAGTACTTATTTTGTAAAACTGTATTTTTTTTACGTGTACTACAATGCCTTGTTTTTTGAGTAAATAAACATATATTATATATTATATTATAAATTCCTGTCATAATGTAGGGTCCACAAGTAGTAGGATCTCATTGCCTGGTGCTGGCATGGGAGTCTCGGGACTCACTCTGGATGTTAATTTAAACTAGATAGTAAGACAACAGAAGATACCAGAAACACTATAGTTATACCTACCAAGAACAAGGTGTCTTCTTGCTCTGACAAATGCGTGCACTGACTGGACAGGTCCTCTCAATCTGTGTGGTTCAAAAGACCATCTCAGACACCAATCTACATGATCTTCACATGATCTGACCAAGATTATGTCTGGAATTTAAGAGACTGTGACCTCTGAGTTTGTTTCGGCCTTTCTTCTCGGAGTAGTCAGATAGGAAACGCCGACCTCATCTAGTTTAAAAAATATGATTGACGTGTAAAAGTGTTTTGTCCAAACCCACACCCACCCACTCACAACGAAATTTAAATCTTATATTAAACGCACACTATGCAGCCAAGCATATTATAAGTTGGGAGATTATATCGCTGATAAAACTCCTTGGCTCAACGCTGGTCTTGCTCCACAAGGGCGCATAAACTAATTGGTTAGCATTTGAAAATACTGTTGGAGTTGCTGAAGATTTTAAAACCTATCTTTGCATTGTAAAAATTCAATCTCATATCATTGTATAATTGCATAGCACATGTTGAGTACTATTTACCGACTATAAAGCTACCATTTAGGTACTGGGTACCATGCCTTTCATTGACTTGAATGTGCCTTGGCGGCTGAGAGTATGTCATGCTCACTCTAATGTCTCGCTGACGGTGGCGCGTGTGTTCGATCGTTTAGCTCTCTTCAAAATGGTTGAGCTGAATGGTGCTAATCCATGCGTCATGTTCGTGAACGGGCGCCGTCAGTAGGGACTGGTCATCAGTAGCTACCACGGCTTATTTTAATTTCATGTTTAAGCATGAATGATGTTACCAATATTTTGTAACCATATTATGATTTAAAAGAGTGTCCGTGGAGTTTCTTGCCCGTTCTTCTCCATAGGTACCTACTAGGCTTTGGATTGGGCATCTAGCTTTATCTTTCTGACTGACGGACCCCTTGACAATTCAAAAGTGCCTGTAATTGGTTTATTTGAAACAAATGCTTTGAGTTTGAGTTTGATCTGATTATAGAGGCGGAAGGTGGCCACAGGAACTTCTCAACCTTACAAGATAGCCCTGTAGTGTTGGGCTCATAGGATTTGTGCAGATGATAGAACAGATATTTAAATAAACTTTAATGTTAAATGTACAAAATAGATATAAGTAAAAACTTTTTTAAAACAAGCTTTTAATGAATTAAAAATTCAGTCTCACTGGTTTGCCTGTACTGCAGCTATGTAACTGAGGAAGCTCGGGTGACGTCACTCCAGCTAACACACAATAAACGGCTCATATTCTCATACTCTCAGTTTTTGTGGCAATTAAATTAAGACTCAGCTATTATGCCTTATATATAGGTAGAATTATTCTACTCGTATCAACCATGAGGAACCTGTAGTTACGCACGTGAAAAACATCCTAATGAAGATTTCTGCAGGGTTGTTGTCATCGTTAGTTGTAACTGTGTGGAAAGTCCTTTTCTTTACCTATAAGTCTTATTTTCCTGGGTTATATGAATGTTAACTAAAAGTTGAAAGTGAAACGGCTTGTTTGGATAAAGTGCAAAATCAAAGTATTTCATCACAGATTAATAATCCCGAAATTTTGAAATGGTTAGGTGTTGAAATGACGTGTATGTGTGATAATTGATAAGATTGTGTTGTATTGCAGAGTGAGGGCAGGCGGCGCGCGGTGGCGGCGCGATGCGCTGACGTCATGCGCGGGCGGAGATGCCGCGCCGTGCCGCGCCGCACCCCGCGGCCCCGCTGCTGCTGCTCGTGGCGCTTGCGGCGCTCGCCGGCTGCGCCGCCAACCCCGACGCCAAACGCCTGTACGACGACCTGCTATCCAACTATAACAAACTCGTGCGCCCCGTGCTCAACGTCAGCGACGCGCTCACCGTGCGCATCAAGCTCAAGCTGAGCCAGCTCATCGACGTGGTGAGCGCACTACCCTACACGCGATACGTAATGCCCCTCGACCGAGCCCTTCTTACATGAGCTTCGCTTCTGTTACAGAACCTTAAGAACCAGATCATGACTACCAACTTATGGGTGGAGCAGGTAAGGATCACCTCGATAGTACAGTTGTCAACTGTGGAGCCGAGCTAATCGTCCTCTTGTACCACTTCTCCGCAGAGCTGGTACGACTACAAACTGTCGTGGGAGCCGCGGGAGTACGGCGGAGTCGAAATGCTTCACGTGCCCTCTGACCACATCTGGCGGCCTGATATAGTACTCTACAATAAGTGAGTGTGAGCGACTCCTCGTCTTTAGATGAGCCTATGTCACCACGTGCTAACCGTGCTGTTGTCACAGCGCCGACGGCAACTTCGAGGTGACGCTAGCGACGAAGGCGACGCTGAACTACACAGGCCGTGTGGAGTGGCGGCCGCCGGCTATCTACAAGTCTTCCTGCGAGATTGACGTAGAGTACTTCCCCTTCGACCAGCAGACGTGCGTCATGAAGTTCGGCTCGTGGACCTACGACGGCTTTCAGGTAACCGCAGCTGCGGTCGGCACACTATGTCACTGTGAATGCAACGACATATTTACTCGTGTGCTACATGTGTTGCATTCTTAGGTGGACTTGCGGCATATCGACGAGGCGCGCGGCACCAACGTGGTGGAGTTGGGCGTGGACCTGTCGGAGTTCTACACCTCCGTGGAGTGGGACATCCTCGAGGTACCCGCGGTCAGGTAACACACGCTCGTGGACTATTTCTTCTCGATAAAGACATTGTCATTCGTTACTCGTACACAACACAATGCTACCCTTCTTTGTCAGGAACGAAAAGTTCTACACGTGTTGCGACGAGCCGTACCTGGATATAACGTTCAACATCACGATGCGGCGCAAGACGCTGTTCTACACGGTGAACCTGATCATCCCCTGCATGGGCATCTCGTTTCTCACCGTGTTGGTGTTCTACCTGCCGTCGGACAGCGGCGAGAAAGTGTCGCTGTCCATCTCTATCCTGCTGTCGCTCACCGTGTTCTTCCTGCTGCTGGCGGAGATCATCCCGCCCACGTCGCTCGTCGTGCCGCTGCTCGGCAAGTTCGTGCTCTTCACCATGATCCTCGACACGTTCAGGTATTTCCTCCTCCGCAGTCTCAAGTAACAGCACAGACACTGACCTTCAATGTAGCCATTTATACTGGATCAGTTTTTTAACCGTCTTGAAAATAATAACGCTGTGTTATGTAAGTGTAATAGACGCCTAGCATATTTGCATGAAACAACAAATATTTTAAAAGTTAAGAACATTAAAAAAAAGTAATGTTGTGACCTCATACCTACTTAGTAATAGTTATACATTAAATTGGGGTATATTTGACAGAAATTTCTTCAAACAAAAAACTAGTCGCTCAATACACTTGTAGTAGAACACATAATTTGTCTTTTCTTATTAAAATCCCATACAAAGCAATGTGAACTTTATTACATACAAACAACATAATTATCTTTCATTAGTTCGACCAACAGGTGTGCGACATGTCATTGGATGGACAGGTCGTAAGGTTGACAGGTCGTTTGTGCAACAGGGTCGTTAGTGGGAGAAGCAATTTGTACGTTGAACAAAATGACTTGTAGGTAATACGGTGCTCAATACCGATGTGGCTACTACTTTTAATATTTTTTAGAACAAAGCTTTTTAACGCGGCTTGCGGTAGAAGTAAACTGGCAGAAATCGTTGAAAAAGCGAAACAGCATTCATACTTCCGACTGTCTTCTTCTAAGTCGATAGAGGGAGAGACAGAACATTTCAAAATGAAAATATAATATGGTGACTACAATTTTTTTTTTTTCACCATGGGTGTCGTTTTATAGTTTTTGAGGGTGCTAAAACCGATATTGAGGTCAAAATGTAAATTCATGATGGCGGCTGCGAAAATCATTTTTTGTTTTAAATACATAGAAAAGAAAGAAAGAAAATACGTTTATTTGCGGTAAACATAACGCAAAGTAAATACAAAACACGAAAATAACAATTTGGGGAAAAATATGCGTCACATCAATGCAAAACGGGTATCGCTCAGCATAATGCTGCGACGCTATGCGAGACAGAGCCACAGTGCTGGTTTTCAGCGACAGCCGGCGTTGACGAGATGACGTCAACCGGTGCAGCAGTGAAATAACAAAACAAAATAAGAAATCAAAAATAAAATAAATACAATACTTAGTCCTAAATGTTTATATAAATATAATATTTAAAATTACATCATTTCGTTCCGTCGGTCGGCGACTCAAGCGCCGCAGACTTAATGCAATCCGTGCGCGTACTCGTAACTGTCATTAAACTATTTGATTGACAATAGACATACTGAATAATAGGGGTTTATAATTTCTACTACCAAAGTTTATGGCATGCTAGCTCAGTGGTTAAAGAGCTTTGGTAAGTGTTATTAAGGCGAGCCGAGGGTTCGAATAATCTCCGGTATGTTTGTATTTTTAATTTAAATAATTGAATAGTCAAACGAACTTACCTGTAAGTGAAGTTAATAATAATAACTCGGTAATAATACTCGTTGCTGTTTCGCTCGAAAATGATGAGAGAATACAATGGTAGTAGTAGGCGTTTATTCGAGTCTCTAGTCACATAATTTTGAAGAAATAACTAAAAAATTAACGCGCCCTTTCCTAAGGCGTGCTGCCATCTATCTACCTCTGCAAGTTATCTTCATTAAGTTCATAGCAATTTATTGGTTTTACAACACAGGGCCCATGCTCATTATACCTAGGTATATAGCATGGAATGTTTGGGTTGGGTGGGACTCATCATTGAGAGCGAGACAGCAACGAGTATAATTGAATAGTCAAACGAACTTACCTGTAAGTGAAGTTCGACGGTAATTATACTCGTTGCTGTCTCGCACAATGGTAGATGTTCAAAGACTAGTTGTAAAAACAATAAATCTTAATGAAAGTAAAAAATAACGAGGATTTGTTACTTTTAACACAGGTATTAGATTAGCATTCAAGGTATGTACTTGTACCAGTAGTAATCCTGTAACATTAATCATTACATTGAACATAAAATATAGGTAGGTACTTAATTCAAGTTGCACTAAATCATTTTAATTTGCAAATTAATAATCTTCAGAAAAGTTTATTGTTGATTATGATCAACAACAATATGAACTTTATAATTTTATTAGACAACAATATTAGTTGATAATTTATCAATAATAAAACTCAAAAAACTCAAAACTCAAAGCATTTATTTCAATTAAACCATTTACAGGCACTTTTGAATTGTCAAGGAATCGGTCAGTCAGAAATATGAAGCTAGTTGCCCATTCCAAAGCGTAGTAGGTAGGTACCTATGGAGAAGAACGGGCAAGAAACTCCACGGACACTCTTTTAAATAAATTGTTACAAAGTATTTGTTACATCATTCATGTTGAAATTAAACATGTGAGAACAATGTAGAAAGACGTGCATGTTAGAAGTATCCGTAATAAAAATATAAAACAAAGAACAATTCAAAAATTTAAATCAGCCAAGGCAGCTAAGACTTGACCTGTCCCAACTGACGGCGCCCGTTCACGAACATGACGATGACATGGATTAGCACCATTCAGCTCAACCATTTTGAAGGGAGCTAAATGATCCAACACACGCGCCACCATCAGCGAGACATCTGAGTGAGCATGACATACTCACAGCCGCCAGGGCACATTCAAGTCAATAAAATACGTATTACCCGGTAAATGTTAGCTCTTTAGTACATAGTACTCACACCTGTGCTCTGAAATGATATAATACAAAGGAAATTGATTTTATACAATGCAAAAATAGTCTTAAACTCTTCAGCAGCTCCAACAGTGTTTTCAAATGTTAATCAAATAGTTGTGGTTGTGGAGCAGGACCAGCATTGAGCCAAGCATTTTTATCAGCTATGTAATCCCCCAACTTATAATATGCCTGCCTGCATAGTGTGCGTTTTATACAAGATTTGAATTTCGTCTCATTCAGTTGAAGTATGTGGGGAGGAATTTTGTTATAACATTTTAAACAGTATCCCATGAAAGATGAGTCCAGTTTAGCCAGTCTGAAACCTGGTTGAACTAATAAGTCCCTATTTCTTGTACTATAATTATGTCTATCACCTCTTTTACTAAAAAGATGTACATTTTTTCTTACGTGCATGATGTTTTCATAGATATATTGACAAGGTACCGTCATGATGTTAATATCCTTAAACAGTTCCCTTAGAGAGTCACGCCTGCGGAGATAATATATGGCTCTAATCGCTCTTTTCTGCAGAATAAAAATAGACTCGATGTCTGCAGCCCGTCCCCATAGTAAAATACCGTAAGACATGATACTATGAAAGTAACTAAAATAGACCAGCCTCGCGGTATCTACATCAGTAAATTGACGGATTTTTCTGACAGCATATGCTGCTGAACTTAGCCGTCCTGCGAGAGATGTTAAATGAGGACCCCATTGTAACCTTGAGTCGAGCGTGATCCCCAGGAAAACAGTTTTATCGACGAATTCTAGTTTCTCTTGATTCAATACTATCTCACAATCAGTACTTTTGACATTTGGTAAAGAAAATTTTATGCACTTCGTTTTTTTTCCATTTAATACTAAATTATTAGCAGTGAACCAACTTTGGACCTGCATTAGGTCGTTATTTACGTCGTCAAAATTTGTGGCACGTCTATCTACCTTAAAAATTAAGGAAGTATCGTCAGCAAATAACACCATTTGTGGTTGATTTTTTTATAAATGGAGTAGATCATTGACATAAACTAAAAAGAGGAATGGACCCAATATCGAGCCTTGTGGCACGCCCATTTTTACTTTTAAACCTAGTGAATTGACACCGCTTATTTGGACTTTCTGTTGTCTATCATTTAAATAAGATTTTACTAAATTGAGCGCAAGTTTTCCAAGTCCGTAATGCTCAAGTTTCAAGAGCAAGGTTTCGTGATCGACGCAATCAAATGCCTTGGAGAGGTCACAAAAGATTCCTATGGCGTCTTGGGCCTCTTCCCACGCGCTAAAAATGTGTCTTAATAAGGTTACACCGGCGTCGGTCGTACAACGACCTTTGGTGAAACCATACTGTTGATCATGAAGGATTTTATTTGTGTTAAAATGATTGAGCATTTGATTAAGCATTACCTTACTGTATTTCATTAAATCCGGGAAGACTCCTTGGTCCACACTCAAATTAAATATTAATGCTAAGTAAGGCGCTATGGTCTCAATTATGGAAGTACATACTTTAATGGACATCATAATGAACAATATGGCTTTACAAAAGGTCGTTCGACTACAGATGCGGGTGTTGCTCTGCTGAAACACATATTTAACGCATGGGAGAACTCGCAAAATGCTATTGGGGTTTTCTGTGATCTCTCCAAAGCCTTTGATTGCGTGCACCATGACACGCTTTTGCGTAAACTGCGTCATTATGGTGTGCTAAACGAAGCTCTCAACGTTATAAATTCGTATTTACATAATAGGTCCCAATGTGTAGATGTTGATGGTGTGAAATCTTCCGGGCTACCAGTTCAGTTAGGTGTACCTCAAGGCTCAATACTGGGTCCATTCTTGTTCTTAGTGTATATCAATGACTTACCATTCTATTTAAAGGGTATCTGTGAAGTTGTACTGTTTGCAGATGATACCTCTCTTATTTTTAAAGTAGACAGGAATAGACAAGATTTTGACGATGTAAACAGTGCACTCTCAATGGTTACAGATTGGTTTACGACAAATAACCTAGTTCTCAATGCTAAGAAAACGAAATGTGTAAAGTTCGCCCTACCTAATGTTAGAAATCTAGGTCCCAACATCGTCTTAGATAAAGAGGTGCTTGAATCCGTAAATTCGGCAGTTTTTCTGGGCATAACAGTAGACGCCAAACTTCAGTGGGGCCCACATATATCGAGCCTAGCGGGAAGGCTCAGTTCCGCCGCCTACGCCGTCAGGAAAGTAAGACAATACACTGACGTCGATACAGCTCGTTTAGTCTATTTTAGTTATTTTCATAGCGTTATGTCCTACGGTCTTCTGCTGTGGGGCAAAGCTGCTGATATTCAAAATATATTTGTCCTTCAAAAACGAGCTGTTCGAGCTATTTACCAGCTAGGTGCCAGAGTTTCTCTAAGAGATTTTTTCAAAGATATTGGTATCCTCACGGTGGCATCTCAATTCATCTTCGCCAATATCTTATATATTAGGCAAAATATACACTTATACACTAAAAACAGTGATTTTCACAATGTTAACACTAGAAATAAGGACAAACTACGAGCTCCCTTTCACCGGCTTCATAAAGTTCATAACTCATTTGTTGGGCTTGGTATAACTTTTTATAACAAGCTACCCTCTTCTTTGGTAGATTTGCCTTTTAATGCGTTTAAAACGAAAGTAAAATCCAAGCTTTGTTCAAAGGCATACTATTCTATCAACGACTACTTAAATGATAAGAATAGTTGGTCGCTGTAGTTAACTCAAGACAATGTTTATGTTCTTTCTCCAGCTTACCCACTGACAAGTTATATGAGTTTATATAAGTAATTGTTTAATTTATTTGACTATAAAAGTCAAATTATTTAAATTTAATTATTGTTGACATTTTAAGTCAAGTTATATTAATTTATTTTTGACAAAATCTACTCATCACACTGTTTTTTTATGAGTTGTATTGCAATATGTGGTTAGCTAGTGACCTCGACAATTGATCATATTATTTATTACTATTAGTAATTAACTGTTTGTTTATTTATTTTACCTCGATGGTCCTAGTTTATCATTTATAACTTCCAGTTACAACTATATGTAAGCGGGCACGCCCTTTATGCCTGGTGGCTTTTATTAAGATATTAAGTTCTGTTTACGTTTTGTTTTTTATTTCTGCCTGAGTATAGTTCTCGATGATTTTGTTTGGTATATTGGCGTGTGCTAGCTTATATATGGCTAATAATTTAAATTATGTTTTGTGTTGCTTAATGTAAATTATTTTGAATACTATTATATAGAATCTTCTTTTTGTTCTTTTAACTGAACAGACAGCTGTGCAGCTGGGGAGTTTGTTGCGCCACTTCTTCTTCCCAGCTAACGCACTAGGAAGTGGTGAAGGGTGGGCGTTTTGGGGGACTGTCTTATGTAATTTTGACGTTCGAAAAGTGCTGATTCTCAGCCTAGTTTGAATAAATGACTTTTGATTTGATTTTGATTGATTTTGATTCCCCAAAGATCTTCGGTTAATTTGATCTTAATTTGCTTAAAAGCTTTTATTACTGTTAAAGGGTTAATATGCTTAAAGTTAAATTCAATCGGGCAAGCTGAAACATTCGCCCTTACTAAATCAAAAGAGAGCGAGGGCGAGGAATTTAGGTTTCAGTAGTTTTAAGTGGGATACTGGTGAAGAAATTTACAAATTCTTGAGCAACTTCTTTGCTATCGCGAACGAGACCATCACATGACGTTTTCAGTGTGTAGTCAGAATTATACTTTTTGTTCCGGTTCGTTTCATTATTGATAATTTTCCAAACCGTCTGTATTTTATTGTCTGCTGACTCAACCTTGTTGCTAATGTATAAGGCTTTAGCTGTCTTACAAGTGTTCTTAAAAGTTCTAGAGTAAGTAGCAACATACTTATTAAAAGTTTCCGTGTTATTAAAAGGCTTAAGGCCATACAGCTCGAACAGTCTATCCCTACTTTTCCTGAGTCCTTTAGTTGCCCAGTCACTAAATAAAAACTTAGGGCTGATAGTTTTTGTGTTCTTAATAAACCTATTAAGGTCTTGTATCAAATCAAATTAAAGTTGAGTAGAGTTTGTAAGAGAATGTACTAATGTCAATAATATTCCACACTCTCCAACAGCTAATTCTAATTTAGCTCACAGATTTATTGAGTTTCTTTTTTATATAATAAGTAAGTTAGCACTGTCTCGCAAGCATTTAGGACTTCTAAAGAACTACAGCCTGCTGACACTGCGTGCGTGCTCATATTATATTACCTTTAGTAAAGTAATTAGTAAAAATATAATTAAATAAATAAGGTTGTTATTTTTCCCTAAAGTTTTCTAGTACATAACCAATTCAACCTTAGTTTTATCTGTGTGTATTTATTGAAACTTTATGTGGATGTTATATCTGGCAATAGAAAGATATAATCTCATTGAACTTATGCAATAACTTACTTATGCATTATGATTTAATCATAATGCAGTGTACTTTGATCACTGTATTCTTAATATTTAATTTATGAGATCGTTAGCTCCCTTTTCGCCTGTGGCTAATATTTATAAAGTCACAGTTTTCAGGTAGCAATTTTAAAAATAATTTTCGTGAAAATAGTTATTTTCAGTTCATATAATGTAAACAAGATATTTATATCCTATGTATTATAATTTATATAGGTTTTGAAGGTCTTTATTTATAGAAAACCTCTGAATAGTGTTTTTAACTTCATCAGCTGTTGTAGGTAGAGTACCTAAATGGATAATTAAAGCCTGATTTGATTTAATGGAATGTAACTTCTTTAGGAAATTCCTTCTTGAATTCTCTGAGTGAAAATATTGTCTAATCTTGGTAATGGTAGGTTTTGTAATACTTCATTATATTTCGTAACTTACAGTATTTAGTCTATGCTACAAATGCAGGTGAGTACTGATTCATTGTAGATAGGTACTTTTAGATGCTGACTTTATCATAATTTCTACTGCTACATCAGTGATTCCTTTCTAACAATTTTAATTTCTGGTGAAAAATGGTAGGTATACTCGTACTTAATGTACCATGTAACGCCCTGTTATCTTTTAAAGTTGCTTTGGTTATGTATAGCTGGTATGGTTTTCTTGGTTTTGAGAACCATAGAGAAATGACGGGAAAAAACATAAAATAGATTATATGTATTATTCAGACCTACATTATGTACTTAAGTAATCACTGCCACAGAACAGATCCTGGATCTGGGTTCCACATTGGCACTATGTACCTCTTGTTTGTGATGTGAGTAATAAATACCTTTTAGTTACACCAATTTTAAAGAAATATCAAAACTTTTTGATAATGTGTATCATTCAGTTTATTCTGCATGGCTAAATGACCATAAATTTACCTTATTTGGTACTTATACCTATATCATCATCATCTTGTCCATATCCCAATTGGGGTTGGTGCTACAAGCAGTTTCTTCCATACTTCTCTATAGGTCGTATATATTATTATATATAATTATGTAGTATATATATTATATATATTGTATATATATTTATATATTTTTTGTATATTGTGTAGTTATGTAATTATGTTGTATTTTATGTAATTATGTGTATAAGGGTACCAGAATATAACAAATTTCATAACTCACACTTTTTCTGTATGGTTACTGCAGTAATAGATATTGTTTTTTTTTTTTTTTAATAAGATTTCACAATCTCATAAAAAATCTGTCAGAACATATTTATCACAAGAAAGCAATTAATTAATGTGAAGCTGACCTTCATTCTTAATTCATTGCAGATATGCAGTCTGAGAGCTACATGATATTCCCCACCGTGTGAGGATCTGTAGATATCTCAAACATGAAAAAAATATTTCTAAATGAATTTCCCAAATGTGGCTAAGTTTATAGACCACCATTGAAGATCATGTGTGTGCAGGATCCAATATACCTTGTTATGATAATTGTCATCATTAATTTCTTTACTTGTAATAATTAATAACTAGACCAAAAACGGATAAAAAATTCCAATAACCTGAGTATGAAATCTAAACTTAATTTGGTTTTAACCAATTGCAATATTCCTATTATTATACTCGTAAGCCTGTGTTGTCCCACTGCAGGGCAAAGGCCTCCCTTCCCTCTTTCCACTTTTCCCGGTCTACTGCGATTGCGGGCCAATCCTTTGAGAAGGAGTCCAGCTCATCCCGCCATCTCTTTCTGGGCCTGCCGCGTAGTCGTTTCCTGTTATTTGGGATCCACTGAGTGGTGATTTTTGCATATTGCTGGTCCGACATGCGACAGATGCGGCCAGCATCTGCTATTTGTGTTTTGGAACGAAGTATAGAGTTCTTAATGCGGTCTGTGAGTTTGACACCTAGTATGCTTCGCTCCATAGCCCGTTGGCAGACCCCAAGTGCGGACTTTTGACGCTTTGTAAGAGACCATGTTTGCGCTCCGTAGGTGAGGGTGGGAAGAATGCACATGTTCATGAGCTTTCGTTTTAGTGAAAGCGGGAGTGGTCCTTTCATGAGATGTTTCATCGACCAATAGTTCTTCCAGGCGTTTTCTGTGCGTCGAGTGACTTCTTTGTCCTGTCTCGCCTGGAAAGATACTATTTGGCCGAGGTAAATATACTCATGGACATACTCGACCTCCACACCCCCAGTTTCTACGTTGCGTTGGCTCAGTTGTTCGAGCATTTGGTCTAGTTCAGCTGCTGAAGATGAAAAGAGGACAATGTCGTCGGCGAAACGTAGATTGGGCAATCTCCTTTCTCCGACGACAATACCCTTGTCCCGCCAGTGAGGATTTAATTTTTGGAATACCTCGTCCAGCGTAGCTGTGAAGAGTTTGGGGGACAGCGGGTCGCCTTGCTTGACTCCTCGTTGAATCTGAAAGGATGGCCCGATGGTATTTATGCGGATGGCTGCTGTACTATTGTGATATTTTCTTTGTAACAGAAAGAGAAAAGAAGAAAACACGAAATACTCGTAGAACCCACTTATATACACATAAGTGGGTTCTACGAGTATTTCGTGTTTTCTGAGTGCCGAAAATATGGCTTCATGCGTTAGGCTGTCGAAAGCCTTCGAATAATCCACAAACGCCAGGTACAAAGGTAGATTGAAGTCTTGATGCTTTTCAATCACCTGGTTTAGGGACTGCAGGTGGTCAGAAGTCGAAAGGCCTCGACGAAATCCAGCCTGTTTGAGAGGTTGGTGGAGGTATAATATGCCTGATATACGGTTTTCGATAATTTTGACAAAAACTTTATAGAGATGTGAAACTAAGCTTATAGGGCGGTAACTCCCAATATCTGATTTATCTCCCTTCTTGTGTAGCAAGATTATATTGGAATGACAGAAATTACTCGAGAATATGGCTGTTTTAAGAATTGAGTTGAAGAGGTTGCATATGTGGGGTAATAAGGTTTGCTTTCTAATTCTGAGAGATTCAGTAGTAATACCGTCTTCACCAGGACTTCTATTATATTTCATGCTTCTAAGTGCTTTGTGGACTTCGTAACCAGTTATTATCGGGATATCGTCTGCGTAAGCTTCAGCTGTGGGTTGAGAAGTTTTGGTGTCGGAATATAAGAATTTATAGTACTGTGTGCATATTTCGATTATTTTGGCCCTATCTCCTTGTCTCACACCGTTGCTGTCCTTTATGTGAGTGATTGTAGATCTGCCTACTTCCATACCGCGCATGGCTGATCTGAGAGAGCGGTTGTTTGTTAGAGCAGCGTGCACAAGTTCTGTGTTGTATTTTCTGACGTCCCTTCGTATGCTTCTCTTAACTTTACGGTCGAGCTTTCTATAATCTAAACATTGATAAGTCATTGTTTGTCGTTCCTCGATTAGACGAATTGTATTGTGTGTGAGTTTCTTTTGTTTTTTATTGTGGTTCTTGATCTTTTGACAAGCAGTTTTGATTGCTTGATGTACGAGTATGTTATTTCGTATATTGAATTTGTACATTCTCTGCATTTTTTGTATCTAATAAGCTAAAACTATTTTGAATGTGTAGGTTGAATGTTTCTTGATTTGATATTAATGACGATTTAGTTTTATTGAACTTTGTATTACTTTATTTCAGTGAACTTTCAGGTTAAAGCGGACGACAATTCGGACCGGGCGATGGTCGGAACTAAATTTTAAATTGTTAAGAACTTCTACATTGTTAATTACTTGTTTACAAGAAGATAGACAGAAATCTATCTCGTTTTTTGTTTGACCGTCAGGAGAGAACCAGGTCCAACGACGCTGAGGTTTTTTTGTGGAAAAAACTGTTGCTCACACTAAGGTTCTGGCCAAAAGCAAATTCTGAAAGGCGCTGACCACGCTCATTTCTACCTCCCATACCATGTGGTCCCAGTTTGCTGGTGTTGTCGTTTGTTAGTCTGGGACCAATTTTTGCATTGTAGTCGCCCATGACCATGGTCCAAGTTCCTCTGTTTCCATCGCAGGCTTTATTTAGTAAATCATAAAACTCTTCAATTTCATCGTTGCTATGTGATGACGTCGGAGCATAAACCTGGATTAACGTGAGCGTTTTGGTTTTAGCAACACGAAACTTGAGTACGGAAATCCTATTGGAATAAGCGACGAATTTCAATATGTTATCTTTCCAGCGTTTTGCGACGAGGAAGCCGACTCCGAGGTTCGTGTTGGTTTCTCCATTATAATAAAAGATGTTGTTTTCTCGTTCTATAGAATTTTCTCCTTCTCCAGTTCGTAAAGTTCATACGTTGAATGTTAAGGTTTTCAATCTATCGGTGTCCTTTTTGTTAGCCGAAGTCGTTTGGCAGTAGACCCTCGCCCGGAGATTATGATCCCCAGCCCCAGGGTGCACCTGCACACTGCCAGTAGCCGTGCACTGACTGGAGCTGCCGGGCACTGGGGGATTGGCTTTATTTGTGTCGTTCATATTGGGAAGGGGTTTAGACAATTAACCCACCACGCTTGTCTAATGCGGGTTGGTGGGTTTTTTTTTCTTTTTTTGAGGGTGGGAAATCGTCAAATGACTTCTCCCGCTCTGGGCAGAGCGAGAGGGCGTGTCAGACTTTTACTGACTAAAACCCACCCGTGTTCCTTCCGTTGCCCGTGTGCCGGGGCAGCGATATCCCTTTCGGACAAACCCGCAACCCCAGCAGGCATTGGTCCTTACCCGGTCAGTTGGTGCTGACATCTCTTTGAGGCGCGCGTGGAACACAACGCGCCGTCGACCCGGGCCTGGTCCTTATCGGACGGCGAGCTCCCCATCGCTCACCGCCCGTAGGCCCGAGCCTACGGTGGCCGGAAGTCGGCTCGTGACTCCCGACGCCCGGGGCGTCTCCTCTCCTGCGGCGACTAGGGGTGCGAGGGCGTGCAGCTTGCATCTCCCTCGCGCGCTCCGCCTCCTCCTTCGCGAGCATAACTGCTTCGCAGAAGGACGGTGACGGCCTCCCATGCACTCTCGCTCCGGACCATGGCCTGAACCAGGGCCGGACGTGAGAGATCGCCGCCGCCGATCGCCTCCGGCAAGCCGGGCAGACCTCCACCGTATGCTCCACCGTGTCCTCCGGGCGATCCACACAATGGTGACACCCGGGCGTTTCCTCCCGCTTTATCCTGAACAGGAAACCTCCAGAAACAACCGTGTCCGGTGAGGACCTGCGTCAGGCGGAAGGTGAGGACGCCGTGATGCCTCTCTAGCCACTCCTCAAAGAGGGGACTTATCGCCGCAATTGTGGCGTGCCCAGCGCTGGGTTGCGACAATTGCACTCTCCATGCCGCCATGAGATCCCGCCGGAGCTCTGTCCGCTGTGCCGTGATTTCTCGCGGCAGCGGAGTTACACCCCGGCGTTTCGCCTCCTCGCGCAACTCCCACATGTGCGCGAGGACTTTCGCCTCTAGATCCCATGACGGTAAGTGCGACGGCCTGGCTTACTGATACGAGCTACGGGTGTGGTGTCATAGCGAAACATCTCAAAACCTTGGTCAAATTCTAGCACGTGTTAGAAAAAAAAACCGGCCAAGTGTGTGTCGGACCACTCAATGAAGGGTTCCGTAGTTGGGATGAATTTATCCCAATAACAAACTTAACTTAACAGTAGCGAAACATGTTCTGCCATACATTGATATACGTCACGGTTAATTCTCCAACTGCAAATGTAATTCATTAATCGCAAAAAAAAATGTTGGTTCAAAAGTTTGTTGGGATCTAACTCATCTATAGCAAGGCCATCAAGAGAATTAAACCCTACTCAAAGCGACATAAACTTGACCCTTTGCAAATAACCTATTACATAAATTTACGACTGCAGTTTCAAGTGATGTGCCCTGTAACTTATATACAGTTACAGCCGAACTAAGTATCAGCGGTCAAATGAGTCCTTCCACGTCATCTTAACTATGTTTAGCTTGAAACGTTACCGTGATTGGAGATATTGGCACATAACTATCTGCATCGTTTGATTTCTCACTGATTGAAGCGTCATCGAATAGAATTAGCACTGCATCAGGCAACTCTCCTTCTTCTAGTTGATCACGTCTTAGTGCAGGCCATCAGAATCCTTTTACAGCACCCATGCTGCCATTGACCAAGCCGTCAGACAACGAAATATTTCTTGTCAGCATCACTTTTGAACTTTTGATCTCACTGCCACTTGAAGTTGAGTTAAAAGTCCAACACATTTGTTTGGGTCGGTTGAAATTACGTTTTCTGGCGGCGTTTTGCCATAAGTAGCTGCTTCTCTTGACTCGTCTGTAGCCTTACTTAAACATATAGAGCCGTTTTTTACATTGGACAAGCATATTTAAAACAAACTATACTAGTTTTTTTACTTAAAAAATACATCAATGCTAACAATGCAATCTTTAAATATTTCCAAAAAAAAATATAAACTACTTATTACAAACAAATACTCCAGTTTTTACTTAAAACTAAAAATTACGAAATTAAAAAGTAATAAAAAAAAATTTAACCGACTTCGAAAGAAATTAACTCAAAATTATGAAATAATATTTTTATATCTACACGAAATTAACCAACAAAACGAAATCAAAAGTAGGTACAAAACAAATTAGGGGCCTACAATTTTTCACGTTTAGTCTTTTTTAACGTTTCCCATAAAAGTCTAAATATACAAAATTATTTGAGACCATTTTTTTTCTCAGAACGTCGGAAATCACAAGCAACAATCTATCTTGTTCTCAAATCAAATAAAATTACAACGCGCAAATTTAATTTTTTTGTTTATTTATCGGCAAGTCTATCTATCGTAAAAAGTAGGTTGGAATCTCATTTCCTACGAAATGTATGGGAAAAGTTTTTGGTGATTTCTGACTTTTCTAGTACTCAAACCTCAGTTGGTCCAGTAGTTTTTTGATCCTTATACGAAACAGGATCGATTGGCTTAAAAAAAAGTTTTTGTGTAAACTGCCTATTTTCTCGCTGACTGTAATTTTTTTTCAAAATCTGTGAATCAGTCTCCTAAGACCGTTTTCCTGTAGCTGCAACGGTTGAAGAAGCTGCCCTTACTGCCCCATCTCAAAAATCCACCCTGTAGATGTTATAAGTAGGTATATTAGGTAAACATTTCTTCAAACAAAAAACTAGTCGCTCAATACTCTTGTAGTAGACCACACGTCTTTTCTTATTAAAATACAAAGCAAAGTGAACATACAACAGTACATGAAATCAATTCTTCCCACTGCACGAGCTTACAGCTCCTGAACTATAAACTGAGGATTTTTTGTGTATTTTTACAAATATTGACAAATTCAAATCTAAATTATACCAAAAAATTCAGACCTCTGCGATGCTTTTTCAGCGAGTTATCGGTGATAACGTGTTTTTACCGTTTCAATGGCGCGGCCATGGGGGTTTAACTCCTAAAATTTGAGCCTAGGTATTTTTTCTATATTTTTACAATTTTTTTACAAATTCAATCTGTTGTTTAGGTACCTAAATTTCAGGTCTCTGCAACGCTTAGTTTTAAAGATCTCCGTGGCCGCGCGGTTCTCCGCGTTTCAATGGCGCGGCCACGTTCAAACCCTTATAAATTTTTAACCATAACTTTGACAAATGAATGGTTTTGGGAATCAACTTTTACAAAGTTTTTTATACCAAAATAAGTATACCAAAATTTATCGGTACGCATATCGAAACGCATACAATTAATAATAGCGGCTGTATCTATCCGTTGCCGGCTTCATAGTATCGCGACTAAATTCCACACATAAAGCAAAAGTCGGTGTACTAATATTTTACAATGCATTTGTTCGAAAAGAGCCTTTTCCAAGCAGTAAGTTAGTGCGGCAACCTTCGATCAATAATGCACTAGATTCCCGGTAAGCGCTTCAAAAACGGAACGAAAAATAAGAGCACATATTCGGTTGTGGTCTTATTTCAAATTAGTATGGTCCAATCATAGCCAACGTTAAGACGTCAAAATGCCGCAGTACGCGTTCAAAAAAAATTGTAAATAACCACCGTAACACCAAGATTTTGGAAGGGTAATTTTTTTTTCGGTAAGTTTATTATCAGTAAGTGTTTTTCATAAAATAATAACAGAATTAAATAGTAAATATAAATCAATTAGCAAATATTATGATTGTTTGACCAATGTTTGTGACAACTACCAACTATTGTAACAAACATCGACTGTTCTGGAACAGGGAATGCATGGTCTAGTATTGTTATTTTATATTTTGTTTCTGTTTGTAGAGTTCCTAGCGACCCATTTCGTTATGTAGAATGAATGAGTATCTGAATGAGAATGAGTATACTGTATAGTGTACTGTCGCGAAAGAAAGAGGAAAAGAAATATATAAGCCTTATAAAAAATCGACAATTTGTTCGATTCATTTTAATAGATTGGACATAACTGGAAACACGCAAAGGCGTAGATTACTAAAAGTTCAAGCGACATGACATTATAATTATTTGTTTCTCCGATGACAGAAAGATTTAATTTTGCCATTGTAATTAAATATTTGTTTCTCCGACGACAGAAATATTTAATTTTGCCATTGTAATTAAAATAAATATTTGTATCTCCGACGACAGAAAGATTTAATTTTGCCATTGTAATTAAACTTTATGTTTGAGTGTCAAGGCTTATAATAAACTGAATTTGTTAGTATATATATTTTTTTTCTGTATTTCATAGAAAGAAATATAAACACATTTCGACTCCACTCATTCCTTGTCCAAGTGGCGAGCCTCAGTCATAAATTTTTATTGCTTTTATTAGCACTTTGTAATTCGAACTTTAAAATAAGCGTGTAAGGCTGAATTTGTTTTGATGTATGTTTGACTTTTTTGTTTTTTGTACATAGCTTTGTGAATACAACTTTAAGCATTGCATTTAAGGTTGAATTTACATTAATGTATATTTATTTAAACTAGAAGTACGTAAACACAATTGGCGACAGTTTTAAGATAACTTTTGTATGGGATAGTGTATCTAGTGCATTATTGATCGAAGGCGGCAACTGTCACTTTTTTTCACTAGTGCTTTTTACTTTTCTGTTTTTTTTTCATTTTTGTGGCCGTCGTCAGCCCGTTGCAGAGTTTTTTTTATTTGAGAAAAGTTTTACAAATCAGATGATGATGATAACGATGACGATGGCTAAGGCGATGGCGATGACGACGGCAATGACGATATCGATGGCAATGGCGGAATCAAAGTCAAATTCAAAGTCGAAGTCGAAGTCAAAGTCATGAATGTTGTTTTTATCATTTATATACGTCGTCATTATGTTAGATGTTACACATCATCGTAAGGATAACTCGTTTTTTTTTTTCCTCTCACAATGCATAGTAAAACGTTTACGTGCGTAAGATGATTTCCGACTCGTGTCGCCACTCATCGGAAATCACCTACCTTCCGCACTTATAGCATAAATAACTATTTTATATGGTGCAGTATATGCGTGACGGTGGTGGTGTTGAACGTGCACTTCCGGTCGCCGCAGACGCACACGATGGCGCCGTGGGTGCGGCGTGTATTCATCCACGTGCTGCCGCGTCTACTGGTCATGCGGCGCCCGCACTACCGCGTGGACCCGCACCGGAGCCGCTTGTGAGTATACGGCGTGGTAACCAAGCGCTCACACTCGTCGAGTGCGCAGCGTCAGTCATGTGTGCGGCTTGCAGTGCAGGGCTGGTGACGGCGGTGAGCGAGAGCACGCCGTGGGACGATGGGTCGCCGCTAGGCGTGGGGCCGGGCGCGCCGGGCGGGCCTGCCTGTAGCGCGTGCCGCACGTGTCGCATGCACGACGCACCGGCGCTGTGCGATGCGCTGCGCCGCTGGCATCGCTGCCCAGAGTTGAATAAGGCCATCGATGGCATCAACTATATTGCTGAGCAAACGCGCAAAGAAGAGGAGTCAACAAGAGTGAGTTCACCACTTCCGGTGCGCCTACTCTCAATTCCTTCTCATTATTCTGGCGTCAATCTTACCGAATTTGTTTCCCGTAGGTGAAAGAGGACTGGAAGTATGTCGCGATGGTGCTGGACCGATTGTTCCTGTGGATCTTCACGCTGGCCGTGGTAGTGGGCTCGGCCGGTATCATCCTCCAGGCGCCGACGCTGTACGACGAGCGCGCTCCCATTGACGTGCGCCTTTCGGAAATTGCGTATGCGACGGCCAAGCCACGCCCGCCACCGCCGCGCTAGACACTGCCGCGCTACACGCGACACCAAAGCGCCACACGCCGACGTGCTCACGCCGACGTGCTCACGCCGACGTGCTACACGCCGCCGCGCAAGGCGCTGCCGCGTTATGCGCAAGTCATTTTATAATTTATTTGTTACGGTGACCCAGAGACACCATAAATGTCCGTTTGTATTTTCCAGGCGTCCTGGGTCTCCGCGAAACGTAATTTTACGATGTTGTAAATAATATACATACATATTATAGTTTATACGACGAAACGACACGATCGAAAATAAGTCGAATTTCTTTTGATAGAGACGAAATAAAACGATTGTTTGTAAATGATGTAGTTTCATTAAATTGCTGCAGATAGAAGTGAAAACTTAAACCCAAACTCAAAGCATTTATTTCAATTTAACCATTTACAGGCACTGTAATCCATAGTTGGCATTGTCGTGAGATATTGAAAATCATTAAATCACCTATAAAGACTCATTAGAAGACCTAATCAGTGTAGTTACTTAATCACTTCTTTTCGGACTCATTAGAAGACTAAAGAATTGGTAATTTGGTTGTATGAAAAGTTTTAAAACTCATGATGTGTTGATAAATATCTAGCTCAAGCATAGTTGTCTACGTGTGGGTGTACTATAAACCTCTGCCAACTCCTTCGGAAATATAGGAGTGATGCTATTTTATGTTACGTGTAGTTAAAAGTCCGTGTTCTTCAACATAAACATTAAAAGGAATCGTTTCATATGAAAAAACAAATGAAAATATTTTGACGATTTAAAAAAAAAACGGCATGAAATTTTTCGTCAAATCCGCAACCAAAAAATTATAAATAATTAGCACCATGACCACCTCCAAGGATATTACGGTTAAACATGCCGTTTAGGAGATAATTCGATTTTTCATACTAGCTCCATACATTTTTTTCTTATAAAAATTATAACTCTTCCATTTGTGCACACATTTACTTCATATGACATTTTATAGAACAGTAATGATCAGCAGAAGTCATTTCCAGCAAAAAAAATAACATTTAAGAAATCGAGATCCTATGTCTTCTACAGCCGATTTTCGATCCACCGTGCGTCGTCACAACACGAATTCAAATTTATTTGTGGTCAAAGCACCGCACAAACATCTTTCGAAATACATGAAGACTGGTCAAGAAGGGAGGGACATGGTCTAGCGATTCCTAAGCTCACGGACAGCACGCGATACAGGACGCCGACTATTCCTGTAAACTTGTGATAATTATAATGTATTGTTTACGTATAGTATTTTTGTTAGATATATAAGCTTGCATTGAAAAAAATATAATAAAACATTAGAGATCTATATTATTTGAAATGTTTTTGAAATACTGCATCATGTTGGTGGTACAAAATAATAGGTGCGTAGGTATATCATTTAATTCTATTGACAAAATACCCTTTACATAAATACCTTACAGACTGTAAATTCAGTATACACCCAAGTATAAACCACAAAAATGGAAGTTTAGTTTTGGCCATGCTTCTCTATAACATCTATACATAACCCCAGCCGGCCAAAATTCTGAGCAGCGCGGGAACCTAGAGGATGTCGGATTTAAAATGTATAGTCTTGTTCGACTGCATCGTCCTTCCTTCGGCACTAAATAGACCTTAGATCCTTTTCTCTCGATGTCTAAGGATTCAACCGGGAATTGTACAGGAGCAAGGTGGCCCTGCGGTTCGAAAATCCTCGCTTCCAGGAGCAGTACTGCCTTTGTTGCGGCTGCGTCACGATCGAACCTTCTTGCCCTCAACCAGAGTAAAACCCTCCTAGTCCACTTGACTGGTTAAGAAGTCGACAATTTTGAAAAAATACTCGTATTTCAATGTCAAAAAGAAATTTCGAGTTCCATTTTATACGTATCTCTTAGATATTTATCAAAAAATTATTCATTATTAATTCCGTAATTAAATTTCTATTTCATTACTAGCTTCTGCCCGCGACTTCGCGTAAAATTGCTTGTATTAACATAAAATATTATATCCTTTAGCTGTGCCTCCCGTTACTTCGTTTTCGCTTAGCCTTCTTTCTGCCTTTTTCTTTTTTCTTGGCTCCTAAGGGTCGAAGCGTGATGTTATTGATGTTCTTCCTCAAGTATTAGACTATGAAATGCAAAAAGTATTTTCTCAAATCGTCTGATTTGTAAAAATACTTTTTAGTAGTTTCAGAGATTAGCGCGTTCAAGCAAAAAAAGAAACAACTGTTCAGCTTTATAAGGCTTTATTAAGGCAGTGACTTGCGGAGGGGACAATGACCTCGGTCATAGTCAAGTGTGTGAACTGTAATATTGTTATTAATGAAGTATTGGCATTTCTTAACAATGTTCTCGGTTTTATGGATGAACAGAGTATTCATCAACTGTGTACTACTGCTTTTTCGGCCGAGGATGTGAAGAAAGCTAAGTCGTTACTTTTTGATTCGTTACCCAATGCGAAAAAGATGCCCATACGACGTAATGAAGGGAAGAAAAAAATTATGCGAGAACTAGAGGACATAATCTGCCTCATGAAGACAACAAATCCTGAGGAGCTCCCTATTTTCGTTGCTAAGGAGTTACATAAGCTACCAGCGGTTACCTTTGACCACTTCGATGTGACCAAATTGCTAAAGGACATTTTAAAGATGCAAAATCAACTAACTGCATTGGAAGAAAAAGTAGTAACAAAGTAGTAAAAGTAATGACATGAAGCACGCATCAATATTGGATAATTATTCAACCAATGTAAACAGAAGAAGAGGGGCTTGTTTACAAACCAGCCCACTTAATAGTGGTCCCATAGGTCTCCAATATGTTCCTTTAAAAGCAACAAAAGAATCAGCTGATGCTAGGGGCAATAACCGTCAGGCATCGGTGAGTCACTCATCAGTGATTAGTAATGGCGAGGACGATTTCGTCTCTTTTCTTCGCAAACAAAATGATGCGACGGGGAGTCAAGGGCACGTGGAGGCGCCAACAGCAACTGTGGTTCCGACAAGTGCGAGCGAGAGGGGTTGTCAACTGACTCAAGGACATTGTGACCGTGAGACGCCGAGCGAGACAGCGAATCAAACGAGGCGCTTGGAGGCCACTGCGATCACCGCGGTTTCGTCTAAACCAGTTAGCCTGCCTGATAGCTACGCACACGCAGCGGTTGAGACTACTACCGGTAGTGCCAGTGTTAATCGATCGTCGGCTCCAGCTACAACGATGCATGTAAATAAACTGAGCAGGCAACAGATGGGTCTGAATGGTATGTGTACTCGAGATTCAGACCCCGAATGGACTGTTGTACAGAGGAAAATACCAAAACGATATAAATTAATCGGTCAAAAAGTGTGCAGGACGCCCTCTCAAACAATAGTAGGTTTGATTATGTAACGTAAATCACATAGATCAATGTGGTAAATAAGAATATTTAAATATAAGTTTGTTCCCATAGTTATATGTTGCTGTAAGGGAAGCACAGTAATACGAGCTTAGTTTAAGTATGGAATCATTGTCGACATAAATACATAAGCTAAAAGTATTGATAAACACATGATTATTAGTCAAAAAGGTAGTAAAACTAAAATTATTATGATTCTATGCAAAAAAGCCTTATATACTTGCAAAAAGGTCTGTAATATTTTACCCGTACTTAATACAGCATTTTAAATAGGTAGTAGATTTACGTTAGATAGGTCATTTCCCACCTAAATACCCATTTTATATAAGGAAATCCCTTAAACATGTCGTAAATTATGTAATTCCTTTGTTCGAGAACGTAAACAGTATTATAAAGAAATCTACTGCGCAGTTACGTTCCCCTCATCCCTTCCAGTACCCCTCGGTCGTCCGAGAGTAGCCGTACCCCGCAAACACCCGCTTACCTGTTAACCCCCGCGAGTGTGAGCACACCGACGTAATTGGGAAATGAGAATGTCATAATAGTAAAGACACACACATTGTGTGATAGTGTGCCTTTACTATAAATAGAACCCAATATTGTATTCGTGAGTCCAGTCGTATCGAAATCTTTAAACTAGACAGTTCAGTCATATCTAAACCTTTAACAAGAGAGTTTTTTAGTGCGCGACTCAATGTACCTCAATAATATTCAGTCATAAATTCAGTTTGTATCCAGATCTTATATTGAACAGTAAACGATATTCGTCAAGTCATCAGAGTTTTATTCAGTGAACAAAGTAATAGTGCCCTCCAATCCAGTGCACATAGTGTGAGACCTAGAACACTCACAAAAAGGATGTGCGGACACTTCGCCGGACGGTAAATTTAAAGCAGCAGATATCAAAGTGCCTTTGTTTATCTCAAATGTAAGTACTGAAACGAGTGAGCAGGACATAATAAGCTACATAAAAGAAAAAACTAGTGAAAGTGTAACTTTAAAAATGATAAATATGAAAGTCCCAAAGAAATATAACGCGTACAAACTGTTTGTTTCTCGAAACAAGTTAGATGTGTTTTTAAAAGATGAAGTGTGGCCAAATGGCATAACTTTTAGACGCTTCGTGCGTTTCACGTACCGAAAGAAGTAAGTAATAGTTATTATGGGACTTAATTATGAACTGTAATCAAAACAAACATTGTAAGTTTACTAGTTTCAACTGTAAATCTGTTAAGCGCTCAGTTGATAGTGTTAGGGAAATCTGTAAGATGTCAGATATAGTAGCCCTTCAAGAGACATGGCTTCTTCCTCATGATATTCCTTTCTTAGGTACCATAAATGATAACTTTGAATACACGGGTAGGTCGGCTGTTGATACATCTGCGGGGCTACTGATAGGGAGACCATATGGGGGAGTAGCTATCCTCTGGAGAAAGGGCATTTTTAACGATGTTACTATATTAGGGTGCACTAGCTCGCGTCTCGCTGCTATCAGAGCTACTGTCGGCGAACGCTCGATTATTGTAATATCTGTTTATATATGCCAACAGACTCATCTGACAACTTGCCTTTGTTTACAGAGGTTCTCGGTGAGATTAGTGCAATTATTGCGAGTGCAGAAATTGAAAGTGTTTTCATATTAGGCGATTTTAATGCACATCCACATGAGTTGTTTTTTAGGGAATTAATCAATTTCTGCAATGACCAAGCTTGGATCTGTGCAGATATAGAAAAACTGGGCTGCGTGACAGATAACTACACTTTTGTGAACGAAGCCCACGGGTGTAGAAGGTGACTAGATCACTGTATTGTGTCTTTTTCAGCTTGGCAAACTATTATAAATGTAGGAATAAAGGAAGATGTTTATATGTCAGATCACTTACCCTTGTACGTTGAGTGTGACCTGAATATAGTGAGGTCTAAATCAATGTCACAGAATATGCCGCGTTCTAGAGTTAACTGGGGCGAAAGGGACGAATCTCAGATCAAGCGTTACAAGGACTTGTGTAATGATAGGTTTCGTGACATTGATTTTCCACCTGAATTCTCAGAGTGTGGCTATGGCTCATGTAACTCAGTGGAACATAAATGTGTCTTGAACGACCTATACGGTAAAATTATAAGTATTCTTTGTAACGCTGCCGAGCAAACAAACGTGGTGGGAGGGTGCAGGCCAAGGAGAGGGAAAGTGGTGTGCGGATGGAATAGTCATATTCGTGACGCTCACCGTGAGGCCAGGCATGGGTTAGTCACAGGAGACCAAATAGTGGAGTCGTTTTTGAAGAGATGAGTGAGACCCGTAAAATCTTCAAGGGACGCCTGAAATGGTGCCAAAAAAACGAAGAACAGGTTAAAATGGACAACTTAGCAAAGCAAAGAGCCACGAAAATTTTTAGTAAATTTCGGAAGTCGACACGTAAGTTGGATACTGGGCCTGGTCTACCGGTGAGCGTAGGAGGGATCAACGACCCGGGGGGGATTGCAAATATGTTTATGGAACATTTTAAAGTGCAATCTCCACTGGGCCCTTCAGTTGCAATGGCCGATGCTGAGTCTGGCGGTGGGGGGGCGGAACCAATCACACTTATTTCGGCAAAACAAGTCAGATCCGTCATTCAAGGCATGAGCAGAGGTAAATCGCCCGGCCACGACGGACTCAGCATCGAGCATTTCAAACATGCGGGGGGTCACCTGCCGAGGGTCCTGTCCTGGTTTTACACAATGTGCATCAGTCACTCTCATTTACCTGCTGAGCTGATGCAAACTATTGTAGCACCTATAGTCAAAAACAGGACAGGGGATATCTCGGACAAGGGTAACTACCGTCCATTCTCCCTTGCAACCACAGCGGCTAAAATATTGGACTGTATGCTTGATTCGTGCCTGAAAAAGTATTTGTGTTTGCATGATGCGCAGTTTGGTTTTCAACCTGAGCTTTCAACCGAAAGTGCTGTGCTGAGTTTGAAGAATACTGTCCAATATTACACAGACCGAAAAACGCCGGTGTATGCCTGCTTCCTGGATCTCTCCAGAGCCTTCGACCTGGTGTCATATGATGTGCTCTGGAGAAAGCTGGGTGACAGGAATGTACCGGCGCCAGTGATTAGGCTCATGCAGTATTGGTATGAGAACCAAAAGAATTTTGTAAAGTGGGCCGGAACGTTCTCCGAGTCGTATGGGTTGGAGTGTGGTGTGAGACGGGGGGTTGACGTCTCTCACGGCTCTTCAACCTCTATATTAATGATCTCATAGGCGAGCTTAGTGGTATGCGTGTCGGCTGCCGGGTTGGTGGTGTTGGTATTAACAGCATCAGCTACGCGGACGACATGGTACTGCTGGGCCCGACTGTGGGATCTATCAGAGAAATGTTGAAGGTCTGCGAGGAGTATGCTGCCTTGCACGGCCTTGTGTACAATGTCCGTAAATGCGAATACATGGTCTTTAAGGCAGCCGGTAAGTGCCCTAATCATGAACCTAGTTTTTCTCTAGATGGTATAAAAATAAATAAAGTCCACCAATTTAAGTACTTGGGGCACATACTTACCGACGACCTTAAAGATAATGCAGACATTGAAAGGGAACGTAGGGCACTGGCGGTCCGAGGGAACATGTTGGCCCGTAGATTCTCTCGTTGTACGGACCAAGTCAAAATCACTCTGTTCAAGGCGTTCTGTCCAAGGTCTGTATGCGGGGGGTCTATGGGCCGGCTACACCAAAAGATCGCTAGATGTCTTACGTATCCAATACAACAATGTTTTTAGGATGCTGTTGAAACTACCCCGTTTCTGTAGCACATCGGAGATGTTTGCTCAGAACCGAACTGACGGCTTCCATGCTGTAATTCGTAAAAAACTCGCATCACTGATGCGTACAGCGCGGGTCAGTGACAATAGCATCCTGAAAACAGTGGTGGAGAGCCCTTACTCCCCTTTTCTGAGGCACTATGTGGGGAGAATGGTCAGGTAGCATATATAATTATATTCCTTGCTTTATCGTTCTCTGCACATCCTGCCGCAGTCACCAGCTATTGTTGTATTTTTTATGTTTTATGTACTACTAACACTAGTGATAAGGTATTTTACTAACAAATTGGACCATATTGTTGTCTGAAATTAATAAAAAAATAAAAAAATAAATAAGGCTTTATTATTAGTATAGATATAGATAAATATTTAAATAAGCCACAGACTAGTAGTCTAAATAAGCGCTCCTTTGTATTCGCTACAACGGAATGCATGGCTGATGCTGATTTGTCAATGTCAACGATTGTTGGTAACCAAACAGAAACAGAATTTCTGCCAATGATTAAACTGAGTAAACTGATGAATACCGAAATAACATCAAGGTTTATCAAGATGGAGAAGAGGAAACGTGACTGTTGTAAAGACTGGACCGAATCATGGGCTCTCAGAATGCTCTCATAATGGCTGCGTCCTACCCTAAGGTCCTACCGTTTCAACGCTGCTGTATCTACGTGTTTCGGCTACTTACAATAGAAGCTCTCTCTACAAAGTCTCAAAATATTGCTAATCCATGCAAAAATAAATTTTCTCCCTGAGCGGTAGGAGTCTCGTCACAACACGTATTTCATTTTTTTTGTGGTGAATGTCCTGGACAACATCTGTCGAAATTAATGAAGACTGGGCAAGAGGTGGAATGATCCGGCGATTCTTAAGCTGGCTACTAAACAGCGTGCCATACATGACGTCGACTAATCGTGTAAACTAGTGATTCTTATAATGTTTATGCATAGTATTTTTGTTAGTTTATATTGAAAAACAATTACATGTTTGAAATCTTTATTGTTTGAAATGCTTTTGAAATTCTACATCATGTTGTTAGCCCTGTTGTAATACAATAATAATAACTTTATAATAATTCGGGTGACAAAAGACCCTTTACATAAATACATCACAGACTAATTAGACTTGGGTATAAACCACAAAAACATTATTATTATTATCACACCACACTTGGGTTTGGTCATGCTTCCCTGTAACATCTACATGCAACGTCCGCCTGGCAAAATTATGGGCTATGGACGACATCCTTTTGCAGCGCGGGAACCTCGAGGATGACGGACTTAAAATTTGTAGTACAGCTCGACTTCATCCGCGACAGCTTCAACAAAGCCCTTGCTGCTGCACTGATTAGACCTTGGCTCCTTCTCTCTCATGTCTGTGGGTACAACCGGGAAATATGCATAAGGATGGTGAACACTGCAGCTCAAAAATCCTCGCTTGCAAGAGTGGTGGTACGGTGTTTGTTGGGGCTGCCCCGCGATCGCCTTTTCTTGCCGTCAACCAGAGTAAAGCCGTCTATGTCCATTTTACTGGTTTTAGGTGCCTTCCGCTTCTATATCTTAGATGTGTGTCTTAATAATCGACGCCGCACAAGCAATGTATAGTTGACAACTTTGGTGGAGGCTTGCAGTTATCTTCGTGTGTTTTTCCTTGTTGTGGCGATCGCAGCGTTTTCTAAGATGTTTATGAACTCGTGTAACACATTTTGTAAAAAAAACATTTATTATTTTCTTCCGCATTGACAAATCATGAATGACACAAGAACTGTTTGACGTTGGTCCGACGGTCGACATGACGTCATGAACGTGTCGACTGGTCCCGACCACTCTTTGCATGTCGCATGTAAATGAATTCATGTCGCGTGCCTTCCTGCGAGAAATGCTCGAATCGACATGGCGAGAATAGCTCCAGTCGATTTTTACGAGAGAAAACATGATTTTTACGAGGGAAAAGTACGAGTCGAGTGACAATAACGAATGCGAGATGCGCGAGAATTGCCGTCCAGATTGTAAACAGGTTTGTCAATGGAGCACAGTAGCCGATTGTTACTGATGATATGAAAGCATTCTTGCAGATCGCTATCTGATAAGAGAAGAGCAAGGTCCTTTTGTATATTGTAGGCAATATAATATGGTGAGCTTGGCACAGTGCGAACGTGATTCGACCCCCTTTTCTGAGGGATAGGCATGGAATATTTATTTCTATAAACTCAAACTCAACTTCGGGAAGTACCTGTGTCGCATAAACAGGGAGCAGGACGCCCGGTGTCACCACGGGGGAGCTCGCACAGGGAGGTAGCGTTGTTGGCGACGGCTGCGGTCTCACATGTGGTGGGCCGCATACGTCGCCTAGGCCTGGAGGTGGCCCTCAGCAAGTCGGAGGCCATGGTGTTTCATGGCCCCCGGCGGGCGCCGTCACCCGGCTCACACATCGTGGTCGGGGGGGCTCGGATCGCTGTCGAGTCCACCATGAAGTACCTAGGATTGGTGCTCGATAGCCGGTGGGACTTCGGGCCCCACTTCCGACGGCTGGCGCCCAAGTTGCTGGGCGCCGCTGGGGCGCTGTCAACGCTGCTTCGCAATCTGGGGGGCCCGAGCGCCGCTTGTAGGCGGCTCTACGTGGGGATCGTGCGATCGATGGCCACACCGAGCAAGCATTGCCCCTCAAGCATTCAAGCATTGATTGGGTCGGGCCTTCATCTGGGCCTGCTTCGCAGGCATCGAGGACCGGCTCCTGCCGGAAAAGCGGCTCCGCCCGCCGCTAGCAGCGGACAAGAGTCCACCGCCGAAGGAGCCGGAACCTGCACCTCTCGCAGGCCCGGCATCGGATGTGCAGCCCGCAAAGGGCAAAGGCAAGGGCAAGAGGACCAAGGCGGCTCCTCATACCCCCACCACAAGTGCGGAAGGAGCGTCTGGGTCCTCTGCCACTCCATCAGCCCCCCAGAACTCGCAGGAGGAAGACGCCCTTCTTCCCTCCACCACCCCGTCCAACCAGTGGACGGTAGTGGTGAAAAAAGGAAAAAAGGGGAAAAAGTCGGCTCCCAAGCCCGCTGCGACTGGGCCTGCAGCGAAAAAGGCCGGCGGGAGGAAGCTGGTTCCTCCCAAAACCGCGGCCGTCGTGGTGACTATCACCCCGGAGGCCGCGGAGCGTGGGGAGACGTATGAGTCCGTCCTAAGACGGGCTCGTACTAATGCTGATCCCTCCCAGCTGGGGATCAGCAACATCAAGTGCCGCCGAACTCTAACCGGGGCTCGAATTTTCGAGTTCTCGGGGGAGCAGCGCGGCACAAATGCGGACCTCTTCGCAACAAAGTTGCAAGAGGTCATAGCGGATGTGGCAAAGGTCGCCAGACCTGTTAAGACCGCAGCCTTGGAGGTGGCTGATCTGGATGACTCGGTCACCAAAGAGGATGTGGTGGCGGCGGTCGCGGCGGCTGGAGGCTGCGAAGCTGGCGCAGTGAAGAGTGGAGCCATCAGGCCCGGCCGCCGCGGCTTGGGCATCATCCGCGTCGAGTGCCCAGTCGCCGCGGCTGGGGCCGTCCTTGCAGCGACCAAGGGATGGCTGCTGGTGGGCTTCAGCTCGGCTGTGGTCCGGGCACTTGAAGACCAGCCTGTCCGCTGCTTCAAGTGCTTCGCGGTCGGCCACACCCGAGCCACGTGTCCCTCCAAGTCCGACTGGGGAGGCACGTGCTTCCAATGCGGGCAGGAGGGACACGGGTGGGCCGCTTGCACCACCGCCAAGCCGCACTGCGCGGCGTGTGCCGCCGGTGGCCGCCCCGCGGACCACAGGATGACGGGCAGGAGCTGCAAGCCCCCCGTGAGGAAGGGCGTGGTGCCGGCGCAGGTTCGCCCTGCTGCCACCGCCGTCGCAGTCGTCGCCGCTGTAGCTCCAGTGGCGGCGGTAAATGAGGTGGGGGGTGCGATGTCGGAATAACAATTTCCGACTACCGCATCCTCCAGACGAACACCAACCACTGCAGAGCGGCCCAGGACCTGGTAGTGCAGGTCATGGCCGAGTGGTTGGTGAACGTAGCGGTGGTCGCTGAGCCCTACTCGATCCCCGGCAGCTGGCTGGGTGACGAGGACGACTCGGTGGCACTAGCGGCGCGGTCTTCCACAGACTCCCCTCCCCTCTCGCTATTAGAGAAGGGACCGGGATACGTGGCCGCCGCGTGGGGAGACTTCGCCCTTGTGGGCGTGTATTTCTCCCCAAACCGCCCTCTTCAGGACTTCGAGAACTTTCTCGGAGTCCTGGCCGCCGTGGTCGGCAGGGCGGCGCCGCGTCAGGTCTCCGTGCTGGGAGACCTGAACGCCAAGTCTGTGACCTGGGGCAACCCGGCCACCGACGCCCGCGGGCGGGCGGTGGAAATGTGGGCGGCCTCCTCTGGACTCTCCCTCTTGAACAGAGGAAGCGTCCAGACATGCGTGCGGCGGCAGTGTGGCTCAATAGTGGACGTCACTTTCGCCACCCCTGCGTTAGCCGCGCGCGTGTTGAACTGGCGGGTGGACCTGGTGGAGACTATGTCGGAACACCGGTACGTGCGCTTCGACATCTCCACCAGTGGCCCCGGAGCGACGCGGCCCCGCTCGGGGCCGTCACCGTTCCCACGGTGGGCTCTCACCCGCCTGGACAGGGAGGCAGCGCGGGAGGCGGCGTTCGTCCAGGACTGGCTTTCGCCGCCTTCCGCCGGCCTGGACGTGGACACCGTGGCGGGGCTGATGAGGGAGTCTCTGACCGAGGTATGCAACTCCAGCATGCCTCGGTCTCGCCGATCACAACCCAAACGCGCCGTGTACTGGTGGTCGGCGGAGCTGGCGGGGCTTCGAGCGGCGTGTGTGGAGGCGAGGAGGGCCTACACGCGGAGCCGGCGGCGGCGTCGACGGGATGTGGCTGTCGGGGACCACCTCTATGAGGTGTACTTGGAGGCGAAAATGGTCCTCGATAGAGCCATCGCCACCGCCAGAGACTCGGGGAGAGCGGAGATGCTGGAGGGTCTCGACAACGACCCCTTCGGGAGACCGTACAAGGCGGCGCGCAACAAATTGCGCCCCTTTGGTCCCCCCGTTGCCGAGACCCTCGAGCCCTCGTTTCTTGATGGGGTGGTTCGGTCCCTGTTTCCGTGCAGGGACAACTTCACCCCACCAGTGATGGACCCCCCGCTTGGGACAGCTCCGCCAGCTGAGGAGGAAGAGGAGGCCCCTCCTGTCACAGAGTCGGAACTTGGCGCGGCGATTCTCCGCATCCGCGCCAAGAAGACAGCTCCGGGCCCCGACGGTGTTCCGGCGAGAGTGGTGGCGATCGCTGCCACTCAAATGGAGGAGAGATTTCGGGACCTCTTCAGCGCATGCCTTGCGTCTGGGAGGTTCCCGAAACCGTGGAAGGAGGGGCAGCTGTGCCTCCTCCGCAAGGAGGGCCGCCCAGCAGACTCCCCCTCGACATACCGGCCCATCGTTCTGCTCAATGAGGTCGGAAAAATGTTCGAGGGGATAATCGCTGCCCGCCTAAAGGGCCATCTGCGGCGTATCGGGCCGGACTTGTCGGACGCTCAGTTCGGGTTTCGGGCTGAGCGGTCCACGGTGGACGCGCTGGCCTGCCTTAAGGGGCAGGTGAAGGAGGCGATGGATGCGGGGGACGGATTGTTGGCTGTGTCATTCGACATTGCCAACGCCATCAACTCCGTTCCCCACTGCACCATCCTCGAGGCGCTCCGATTCCACGGAGTGCCTCGGTACATGCGCAGTCTGCTGGCCAGCTACCTGGAGGATCGGGCGATCCTCCTGGTAAACAAGACTGGCCGAGTCCGGCGGTACGCCGTTGAGGCCGGCGTTCCACAGGGGTCTGTCTTAGGACCTCTCCTCTGGAACGTCGGCTATGATTGGCTCCTGCGGGGAACTCTCCTCCGAGGCACGAGTGTCGTCTGCTACGCGGATGACACTCTCCTCACCGCCCGGGGGGAGAGTTTCAGAGAGGCGGCCAACCTGGCCTCGGCGGGCGGATCCTTGGTCGCGGGGCGGATCCGCCGCCTCGGTTTAACGGTGGCGCTGCACAAGACCGAGGCCGTGTTCTTCCACGGCCCCCGGCAGCGCCACCCACCACCTGACGCCCACATCTTCGTGGAGGGCGTCAGGATTGAGGTGAAGGCCCAGATGAAATATCTGGGCCTTGTACTCGACAGCAGGTGGCGCTTCGGCCCGCATTTCAGCGGGCTGCTGAAGGCCGCGGGCGCTCTCTCGTGGCTGCTTCCCAACTTGGGGGGGCCCAGCGCGCGATGCCGGCAGCTTTACGCCGGCATCTTGAGGAGCATGGCCCTCTATGGGGTTCCTATCTGGGAGGAGTCCCTCCACAGACGAGAGAACGCCGCGGCCTTGCTGGCACCTCAAAGGGCCATAGCCCAGCGGGCGGCGCGGGCCTACCGCACGGTGGGCTATGCGGCAGCATGCGCTCTGGCCAGCACCCCTCCTTGGGAACTCGAGGCGTGGGTGCTCGCCAGAGTGTATGAGTGGACGGCGGAGCGGCAAGCGAGGGGCGTTTGCTCAGCCCCGGGCGGGAGGCCGTCCGGCGGGAGGCGAGGGACGCCATCGTCGTCCATTGGACGGGGGACCTCGCCACCGCAGCCTTCGGCCGCCGAACCCTCGACGCGATTGGGCCAGTGCTGCGAGACTGGCTCGAGCGTCCGCACGGGTTCCTCTCCTTACGTCTCGTGCAGGTGCTGTCCGGACATGGTTGCTTCGGATAGTACCTGCACCGAATCGGACGGGAGGAGACGCCGTCGTGCCGCGACTGTGGCGCGGCGGAGGACGTGGCACAGCACACACTCGAGGTGTGCCCGTCGTGGTCAGAGCCGCGCCGCAGTCTCGTCGCGGCGATCGGACCGGACCTCTCGCTCCCCGGCCTGATTAATGCCATGCTGAGGGACGAGGGGTCCTGGGCGGCAGTCGCCTCCTTCTGCGAACACGTCATGTCCCAGAAGGAGGCGGCGGAGCGCGCTCGGGAGGACGATCCTGCCGAGGCGCCGCTCCGAAGGCGGAGGAGGGGTCGAAGAAGACGTCAGTACGATAGTCATCTTCGACTCCTCCCAGGTGGAGGCCAGCAGGCAACGGGTGCGGGGGCACCCTTGCCTGTATCGCACAGACCTCCACCAGTGTCGGACGGGAATGGCCAGGTGTTCCCGGCCATTCCCGTAGCCCCCCAACCCGGGGGGCATGCGGGGCCCGCCAGCTAGGCGGGCATGCGCCGGGAGGGTTGTGGATGTAAAGGCTGAGCCGGTTTCCCATGACCCTCCCATCACGGCGATGCGGGAACACCGCTGAGTTTTAGTGGGTATACTGTCACTAGGACAGGGAGTCCCACATACCCCGACTCGTCCCCCACGAGCCGGGGATTGCATTTCTCAGCGACAAAAAAAAAAAAAAAAAAAAGTTAAGTTAGGTTTTTTTTTTTTTTTTTTTTTTTTTCGGCAGGAGTGGGAAATCCTCATGGACGCCCAGACTGCGTCACAGATGACCCAGTCTGGGCAGTGCCGGACTCTTACCGGCTAAAACCACACTCCTGCCTCACAATTAATCCACAGACTTGGAGGTCCGTGCTTTTGTTTACATAATTACTTTTGTTTACAGGTTTTTTTTATACATGCAATTGTCTAACTCCTACGCCGGACAACATTACTCTAAGCTTACTTATCTAACTTATGTCTACGTGAGTCCATCGTTTTTTTTTTTTTATAATAATTATAGTCATGCGCATGCACATACATATTTTATAGATATACATATATTTTTTTTTTTTTTTTTTTTTTTATTCACAGGCTTACAATTAATATATGAGAAAAAAGGAATGGATACAATTTTTATTATTTGATACTGAAAGAATTTACTTTTTACGATTTAATTACTTATATTTACTTAATCCTTACTATAATTACTAACACAATTTTTAAGGGATAAGTACGTGGCAGTGTGAGTCGACCAGCCCCGACCGACGGCGTCCGTTCACGGACATGACGTACACATCCGCGCCGCTTAGCTCAACCATTTTTTAGGGAACCAAGCGACCGGACGTGCAGCGCCGCCATCGGCAGGACGTTTACGTGAGTATGACTGACTCACACCACCATGCACATTTACAATACAATTTACTTAACAGAACAGGGATTTTCAGCGGCCTCTTTTGCTAACTGGTCAGCTCTTTCATTCCCCAGTAGTCCTACATGAGCTTTAATCCAGAACAAGTTTACCATCTTGTTCTGGCGGAATGCAGATCTAATATTATCCCTAGCTTCAACAGCAAGTGGGTGGACCGAACCGGGATTTGTGATTGATTGGAGAGCCGCCATTGAGTCGCTGAAAATTCCAAAAGAAGATGCCTTGAGCTTATTTATTTCCCTGGTGGCTCTCGCTATAGCAAGGAGTTCAGCCTGGTAAACCGTGCAGTAATTTGATAAGGCGAGTTTGAGGGCTCTGGTCTCGGCCTCACCATTCCATATGGACAGTGAAGCTCCAAATTCTCCTCCGATCTTACTACTGTCCGTAAAGATGCGGACGTCGAAATGACTATGGTTGTCCAACTGCTCTTGGTTTACCAGGCTGACGAATTGCAAGGTGTCGCGTGCCGCGGGATGGAGACCCCCGATTGCAGCGGTCATTCGCTCGACCTCCCCGCCCACCAGTGACGCCTGGGGCACCCCCCTCTTGGCTTCGTACAGTGATGCCACCTCACGAACTCGGAGGTCAAGGGGGAGCATCCCAGACAGCACAAGCGCTGAGTTCAGGGAGACCGTGCGATATGACTTGCACATTTTCTGGGCGATTCCGCGCTGGACGGCCGCAAGCTGTTTTATTACGCCTACCTTTTTGGCATCCGGTGCCCACACGCTAGCAGCGTAAAGTATAATGGGCTCCATCGCCGCAACGTATATCACCCGCACAACTTCTGGGTGAAGCCCCCAACTGACCTTTGCGGTTCTACACAGCTGTTTATAGATCGCTATTGCCTTCTTGCAAACGAGTGAGACGTGGGTGTTGAAGGTCAGCTTGTGATCTATGGTTACCCCCAGAAGTTTCACTTCCTTCGACATGCCAATGTCGATCCCCCCCATGCTCAGGCGTGGTGTGTCATATTTTAGTTTTCTGGTTATTACCATAGCAGTTGTTTTTTGCGGTGCGAATTTTAGTTTGTTCTCGACACCCCACGCCAGAACATAGTTGAGAGCGGCATTGGCACATTCCTCCACCTCCAGTGCGGTTTCTCCGTCAAATACCAGAAGAACGTCATCTGCAAATGCCTGGATATAATTTCCCCTACTCTCTGCTGCTTTTAGGAGGGGGTCCAGTAGAAGGTTCCACAGAATTGGGCCCCCAATTGAACCCTGGACACAGCCCTTGTTTGTACCCTTGCTGTAGACTTCCCCACCGTACCTGATAGAAACCTTTCGGTTTCTGAGGTAGCTGTCTATGACCCGCCTAAGGTTAATTGGACACTCTTCTTCCGCCAGATGGACTCTTATCGCTGGCCACCAGGCGCTATCAAATGCTCCCTCTATGTCCAAGGATACTAGCGTTACGATCCTTTTTTGTGCTAATTTTTCGCGAATATGCTGCATGAGGGCATAGAGGGAGTCTTCGGTGCTTCTTTGTGGCATGAATCCGTACTGGCGGGTACTCATCCTTGGTAATAGATGGAACTTGAGGCGGGCCACCAGCATCTTCTCGAAAATCTTTCCCAGTAAAGGCAACAGTCCAATCGGCCTATACGATTTGGGAGTCGAGTAGTTCTCTTTTCCAGGCTTCCTAAGTATCACGACTGTTGCCTCCTTCCAGGCTATGGGGAAGTGATGGTATTCTAGGCATTTATTTAGGAACAGCAAGAATACTTCCGGGTCGTTACTTACGGCGTGACAACAAATGTCGGCGGTAAAGCCGTCTGAACCCGGTGCCTTCTTCGGATTGAAGGAGTCCATCGAATTCTTCAACTCTGCCATAGTAAACGGTGGGTCGCAAGGATCATTTTGTTCGCCAATGTTTACATTTTCGGCTTTAATTCGAATGGATCGGTGGTATGCGCTGTCACATTCTACGGGGTCTTCCGGGTAAAACGTTTCCGCTAGTAGCTTCACGGAGCCCTTCGCATCCAGCACATCACCATTCTTTTCCAATGGCAAGTCTTCCTCCCTACGCTGTGTCCTACCAATCACTCTATAAATTCCCTCCCAAACCCCCTCCCTATCCTGTCTCCCACAGAATTCCTTCCAACTCTCGGTCTGAGCTTTGGCCGCTTCTAACTCATACTCTTCTTTCTTTTTCAGGTACTCTTCTATGACCTTCGACCTCCGGATTTGGGCAGCGCAGCGAATCCTGCGCTTCATGGTAGCGACGGTTCCTTTCATCTCAACGAGTCTCTCGGACCACCACGGCAGGGTAAGTACCTCGTTGACTTTTTTGGTCGGTATTGCTTGTTTGCATGCTTCATTTATTGCTACTGTAAAGTTATTTGTTAAAGTATCAAGTTGTTCCATTTCTTTAGTGTTTTCTATTTCGGTTGCTGTGAATTTATTGTCTATTTTCAATTGACCAAACTTCTCATGAAATTTGGACCAATTGGCTTTTTTGGTGCAAAATATCCGTGTAGTTCTTTCAATTTTGGTGCCCTTTGATTTCTGCAGGAAGATTTTAAAAATAATGCCGTTGTGATCCGAGCTCGTGAGTCCCTCGTCAATCCTCCAGTCGTCTACCAGATCCAAGATATCATTGGAGCAAGCAGTAATGTCCACGTGACTGCTATATCTTTTCCCTCCTCGGATGGTGTCGAAAGTCGGAATATTACCCCGGTTCAGTATGTTTAGGTTTAGCTCGCCGAGAGTACCTGCCATCTCTTCCCCCCTAAGGTCAGCCTTCGGGCTGCCCCACCATATGCTCTTGGCATTGGCGTCCCCTCCAACGATCAGTTTTTTGGAACCAACTACGAGCTCTATTTGTCTTAGGTGTTCTAAATATCGCTCGATTGGCTGGTCTGGCTCAAAGTAAAAGGAGACAAGCGTGATTTCCCAGGCACTGGTCTGGATTCCCACCACTACGATGTTATTTGTGGTGAGTTTTGGGTACTGTTTGACTGTGAAGTCACTGTTAAAGACAGCTATTGCCGCTTTGACAGTCCCATCTCCTGTGCCAGTGTTCTGGAAGATCCTAACGCCCCTGTGACTCCTCATTACTTTCGCTCCGGCCACGTATAGTTCCTGAAGAAGTGCCACCGCTATCCCGCGCTTCGTTGCTTCTATTAGAAGCTCATTTGTAGCTAGCTTTTTTCGTTGGAGGTTTGCCTGTGCTATATTATATGGAGTGTTGTCTACTGGGGTGCCCTTAACAATACGCCACGGTTGACCTGGCCACGTCATCCCATTTTCTGCGTACTGGGCATTCGTGGCTAAATGCGTTGTGTTGAGTACCGTGTGCAATTTTGGCTTTCGTACAGTTACGGCAGGCGGGTGGTGAGCCCGAAAGCCAATCCGGGCACTCTGGTCTCATGTGGGGACCGCCGCAGTGACTACAAAGGTCTGCAGGCTCTTTGCAGAACCGCTTTCCATGTCCAAATCCTAAGCAGCGAGTGCATTGGACCAACGGGGTCTGATCTTCGACCCTAATGCGCTGAAGGTCTACGTGGACGGTCCCAATTTCCAGTGCTCGTCGCCAGATAGTGGGCGAAACGCTGATGATGACGTGGCCAACATGAGGGTTCCGTGTTCTTCTCCTATACTTGACCTCCACTCTGTTTTCTCCATTGTCGAGGCCGTTAAAAACACCCTGGTTCTGGTTCCTTAGCGCCTTAAGGATGTCTTCGTCCGTATTGAGTACTAAGACGTTCCTTAGGATCAGAAGCGGGTCCTTGTTTTTAACTTCCTCGACAATGAGGTCAACTCCTTCTTTCTGAAGCCGATCCTTGATCCTGCTCCTTTCTTCTCTGGTTTCTAACCCTATTATTATTTTCCTATCCTTAGCTTTCCTCACCTTTTCCACCTTTATCCACCCATCTTTAGCATTTACTGCATTCCTCACTTTGTTGAGGACTTCGTCGCCAGTCTCCAATTCATTCTTCGACGTGACCACAACCGAATGCAAGGTACTGCACTTTGGCAGTGACCTTACACCCTGAGTTGCGGCCACGTTCGCGTATGTGTTACCCTTTTCCAGGGATTTTGTCTGCTGGTCGATCGTCTCCTTTAGCTCCTCTATCTTCTTGTTACTTTCTTCTAGGAGCCTTGTGTGTTGTTCTATTTTCTGTATAATTATCTTGCCTGTGTCAATGTATTCGGGAGAAGTTGGTATTGCTACTTCGGCCAACTTTGGCTCTGTTACTGTTACTACAGGCCCCTCTCTAGTCGTTCTTTGCTTCACAACACTTAGCTCCAGTTCGAGTTCCTTGACAAGCTTATAGAGTCGTTCCGTGGCTTCGGTGATACCGGTTTTTAATTCGGTCTTTGTGTTTTTTGAGCTGCTCAAGTTAAGTTTTATTTTCATAAGACAGGCTTTAGCCTCCGCTGTTCTGTCTGCGTATTTGGTTTTCGGCGGTGAGTTTATTTCGACGGACTTTCTTATTTTGGTCGCAATTTTACTCTCCTGTGTCAAGGCAGGCTTAATTTTTGGTTTCGCAGGGCCAGCCTGCGAGGTCTTTTCACTTGTGGAGGGGATGGGGCTGCTATTCGCGGCTTCCCAATCCTCTATGCTGCGTGTAACGTTTAAGGGGGGAACTGCCCCGAGTCTTAAAGGTGACTTTTAACCGTCGACCGCCTTTGCCGGTGTCCTATAGCCAAACATGTTGGGAGGTACGTGTCAAAAATACGTGACGTCAATAGGGACGTAGAGTAAAAAGTTTAAGTAAAATAGTGTGAAGAGTAACACACAAGTATGTGAAACAAAACCACACAATAAAACCTTAAAAACTATAATGAATGGTTACAACCAAATTCTACGTTTCTGTAGTCAATACATATATTAAAATTAGAATTAAAAGACAAGTCACGACACGTCACGGTCGGAGACTAGACCGGAAGTGTATAGCAAGGTTGCACTTGCCTTTAAATACTAATAATTGAGCTCAATAAAGCTAAAATTATTTTTAAAACTGGGTCCAGACCCTTAGTCTAATAACTTAACCTAATGTAAAATATTTTTAAAATATTTTAGTCAACGGATGACAGTTTATTAGAAGATTCACTGGGGCCAAAAGATAGGTCTCTTTCTTCCGATATCAGGGACCCCAAACTCGGTGGGTCTATGACCTCTAGTTTAGAAGTTAGGGCCAGGGGGGGTGAAGTAACTCTGAAGGGGTGGGGGGGGGGGTTTGATAAATAAATTATTAGTAAAAGATACGGGGGGGGGGTTGTGACGAGAGAGTCACACGGGGTAACGAGGGGGTCACGAGGGGGGTCACGTAAGGGGGTCTGGGGGAGGGGTATAATAATAATATAATAATAATAGCTGGAGGATAAAGGGGGTCTAAGGGGCCTATCTTATTGTAGGTTCTAGTCGGGAGGGGGGATACTAAGGGGGGGGGCAAATTTGGTCAGAATTTGGATATTCCCAGCCGTTTCCGAGATAGAGCGGGGGTTAGGAATAACGGAAGGGTGGGGGGAATTCTTGGTGGTTATGAGATATTATATAAAATAGCAATGTACAGTACGTATTGTACGGTGACAATACTTGTGGCCACGATATATTCAGAAGGGGGGGGGGGGGAGGGGGATTTTTATATTTTATTTGTAAAAAAAAGGGGGGGAATCGATAGAGGGTGACCAGAGAATCTTGGCAGTATATACTTACTTGTAAGTATATACAGGCTGGTGTCAAAAATGGCCTAACTCGCACCGTTCTCGAGTTATGACCGTTTTAAAGTTTTCAAAAGTCCTGAGTTCAGTTCCCGTTTGGTGAACACCAAAAAATTTTTTAACAGAAATATTTTTTTTTTTTTTTAAATAAAGGTTCAAACTTAAATCTAAAACAGTTCTGCGTCAGGTTATTTACAATACTCGTATTTTAATTTAATTTATTTTGGACTTAACGGTAACGGGGTAAAATGTGGGGAAAAAGTGAAAATGAGGAGAATTACGTAAATTTACCCAGAATATTTTGTAAAAACGCCGCAGAGGGATATGAACAGTTTGTACAGGTAGCCCTTACATGGAAAACTATGTTATATGTAGTTAGTTTCCCTCTACGACTTCCTGTCTGGGAGATATAGCCGTTCCCACACGACTTGTAAACAGGCGTGGATCGGGGAAATTCCACGAAATGGGAGAGGCCCTATTTCCCAAATTACTTAATAAAAACTTTAAATTTAATTTTTACATGAAGTAGGAGCTGAGGGCTACTAGATTTTTAAATAAAAACGTGAAAAAACTATTATAAAATTATATTTAAAATATTTCTTTCCAAAAGAAACCAGCTTGTTTTACCGCCGGAATTTTTTTCTGTATGCAGTAATAATTACAGATCTTCTGAAGTTAGGGTCCGATTTCACTGATATTTCGGCACCGGGTTCGGGAACAATCCAGCTAACCTCCACAGGAGTTTCAGATTTTTCCTCTCAAGTTGTAGGCGAAAATCTATTTTGCTCTCGATTTTGCTCCCATCTGTAAAGATTTGTACTGCACCCTCTTTCATGCGCTGCTGTACCTCTACGTCGCTCTCCAAGCATTGGAAGCCCAGGACCTCTTCATCCGCTGGATGAGGCCTCGCCAGGAAACTCGCTTTCTCCTCGACAGATCGGCCTCTAAGAATTGGCTGAGGCTTTCCTCTCTTCGCCTCGTAGAGGGATGCTGCTTCCTTGACTCTCAGGTCAAGCGGCAGCAATCCTGTCAAAATTAGGGCCGAATTAAGTGACACTGTCCTATAAGACTTGCTTATTTTCTGGGCAAAGCCCCTCAAAACAGAGTTCAGCTGGTTTTGGATGTAGATCTTATCCGCCGCGCTGGCCCATACGCTGGCTGCATATAGGATAACCGGCTCCACAACCGCAGTGTAGATAATCCTTACAACTTCCGGGTTTAGTCCCCAGGTTACCCTTGCTGCTCCGGACAGCTGCCTGAATATGTTGACGGCTTTTTTGCAGACGTATGTGACGTGGCTCCGGAAGGTCAACTTCCGGTCAATAATAAGTCCCAGCAGCTTGATCTCCTCGACGAGCGCAATGTTAACCCCGCCCATGTGCAGCCGTGGTGTGTCGAATTTAAGCTTCTTGGTTAGTAGCATAGCCTGAGTTTTATGCGGTGCAAACTTTAATTTGTTTCGAACACCCCACTGCTGCACATGTGCCAGGCAGGCATTGGCTTCAACCTCCAGATTCAGAGCCGTTTTTCCAGAGAATACTAGAACCACGTCGTCTGCAAATGCCTGGCAGTATGAGTTCCTCTCCTCTAGTTCGTCCAGCAGTGGATTCAGGAGAAGATTCCAGAACGTGGGCCCTGCGATCGATCCTTGTACGCATCCTTTTGAGGTTCTCTTCTTATACTCTGCTCCAGCATATCTCACTGCGACCCTTCTATTTGCCAAGTAGTTTCCCACCAGTTTTCGGAGGTTAAGTGGACAGTGCTTCTCCACCAGGCGACTTTTTATTGCTGGCCACCACGCACTGTCAAACGCCCCCTCTACGTCCAGCGAGACGACTACCACAAGGTTCTTCTCCTTCAACCTTAAATCCACATACTGCATCAGGTCGTACAGAGCGTCCTCTGTGCTTCGCTGCGGCACAAACCCGTATTGCCGTGGGTTCATCCGGGGCAGCATGTGCCACCTTAATCTTCGTACCAGCATTTTCTCTAAGATTTTTCCGAGGATAGGCAGGAGTCCGATCGGTCGGTAAGATTTTGGATGGGTGTAGTCATCCTTCCCAGGTTTCCTTAGTACGACGACCGCCGCTTCTTTCCACTTTTCCGGGAAGCAGGACAGCGCGAGACACTTGTTTGTGATGGCCAAAAACACTTGTTCATTGTTGCTAATGGCGGCCTCGCAGATGTCTGCAGTGAACCCGTCAGGGCCCGGCGCCTTCTTCGGGTTAAAACTCCTAGATGCATATCTGAGCTCGGCTAGAGTGAAGGGTGGGTCCAATTTGTCCTCTGGTACGCCTACCTCTGAACGTGCCGCTTCTTCTCTTATCATGGCGTGTTCAGGTTTGTCATCTTTTTCAATGTCATCTGGGAAGAAGGTTTTTGCCAAGACCCTGGCAGATTCATCTGAGTCTAAGGCCTCGCCATCTTGAACTATTGGCAGATCTTCATGCCTCTTTTTTGTCTTTAAGATTACCCTATATATGCCATCCCAAACGCTCTCCCTGTCCTGCTTTCCGCAAAAGTGTTTCCAACTGTCAGTTTGTGCTTTACTTGCTCGAATCTCATACTCTTCCTTTGCCCTTAGGTACTCCATCACAACCCATTCCCGACGGCGCGGAGCTGCGCAACGGATTCTTCGCTTCTTCGTGCACATGGAATTTTTGAGCTGATCGATTTCTTCACTCCACCACGGTAAGTATATTTTGTCTACTTTCTTTATTCTAGGTACTGTCTTGTCGCAAGTTTCTGTAATAAATTTTGTTAATTCCTCTGAACATGTTTCTAACTTTTCTAAACTATTAATATTATCTATATGTGTTTTATCGATTTTATTTTCCAGCAACGATTTTGTCAATTCTTTCCGAAAACGTTCCCAATCTGCTTTTTTAGTATTATATACCCTAGTGTTACTGTACTTAATTTTATTCCCGATTCCTTTTTTTGTTGTCATTTTGAGTACTACCGCATTGTGATCCGAGCTCGTCATTTCTGTCTCTACTCTCCATTCTTCCACGTGTCGAAGCATTTCGTCTGAACAGGCCGTGATGTCCACCGTGCTCTTGTACCGTTTTCCCCCTCGAATTGTATCAAATGTTGGTATGTTTCCGCAATTGAGTACATGTAGGTTTAGTTCGTCTAGGGTTCCAGATAGTAGTCTTCCCCTTTCATCCTCTCTCTCGCTCCCCCACCATGTACTCCATGCATTCACATCTCCTCCCACCAGTAATTTCGCCCCTTGTGTTTTTGTCACTATTTCCCTCAGCTGGTCGAGGTATGGTTCCATGTCGAGATAGTCCTCGAAGTAGACGGACGCTACCACGGCGGTGGTGTCCTCCACCGTCAACCTGGCAACTGCTATGTTTTCGGTCGTCAGTGTCGGGCACACCACTGCGTCAATATTACTGTCGAAGATGACTATTGCGGCTTTGATGACTTTGTCGCCCGTTTTTGTTCCTTGGATTACTCTTGTCCCGGGGAAGGTCTTCATTTCCCCCTTTGCTCCGACATAGGGTTCCTGTACAAGAGCGTACCTGATTTTCCTGCGCCCAGCTTCGAGTATGAGTTCCTCAGTTGCAAGTTTTTTCTTTTGGAGGTTTGCCTGTACGACACGATACTTTATATTGTCCTTTTCAGCTCCCATCCCCACTACCACCTTAGCAATACGCTATAGACGATCTGGCCAATGCATCCCACTTTTTCCGTGTGGGACACTCGCCATCAAAAGCATTGTGTGCTGCATCTTTATTTGTCTGACTGCAGTTTCTGCACTTAGGTTCTTCCTTGAGGGTAAACCCAGGACACTCCGCTCTAGTATGCGGGTCGCCGCAGTGGCTGCAAAAGACTGCTGGTTCTTTGCAGTATTTTCTACTGTGTCCGTATCCGAGGCACTTTGTGCATTGGATGAGCGGGCTCTGGTCTCTTACAACCACTCTTTGCAGGTCCACGTGAATTCGGCCCGCCGAGGTCAGCCGCTGCCAAATCACTGGCTTGACACGCAGCACCACGTGGCTCGTCAGCGGATTTCTCGCCCTTCGCCTATACATGACCCGGATGTCTCCCTCACTGATTTCGGCTCCTTCCAGGAGGTGTCCGTTTTGGGATCCTATTGCCATCACTATGTCATCATCAGTAACGTAATTCATCACGTCTCTGACGACCACTAGCGGGTTTTTGTTTATGTCCTCCTCAACTTTCAGATCCCCCCTAGAATTCCTGAGCTTTGTCGATACCTTTCCTATGTCTTCTTTTTCAGAGCAGCTTATAACCACTGACTGGTTTTTTGCTCTGCGCAGATGGTCTATCCGTATCCCCGTGCCTTTTGCATCGATGGTCGCTCTTATTTTTTCAACTACAGTGTCTGATGTGTCACCCTCGTGTGATGATGACACTATGATCGAGTGCATATATCTTCCTAGTCGATGGCTGTGATGGCTTTGCTGCGACTTGTGCGTATGTTCCAAGGCTTCCGATTTGGGCTTCTACTTTTTCAGCTTGTATCTTTGACTCCGCCTTCAGTTCCTTAATTTCTACCATCTGCGCATCTATTTTGTTGCTTAGCTCCACTTTCGATCTTTCTATTTTGGCAGGGAGTTCTTCTTTTTCATTTTTCTTCAAGATTTCTTTAACTTCCAGAATTTCATTTAGTATTCTCGAACTTCTGTCTTCAGATTCTCCTACCTGTTTATTTTCTTTCTCACTTTTGTCTTTTCCTTCTTTGGTCTCCGGTCTATCAATTCTCTTTACGATCTCGTAGAGCGACTTCAGACAGTCTGACACAGTCTGTTTTATGGTGGTCTTAATGTTGCCTGATATGTCTAGTAGTGCCTTTGCTTTCAGCATGAGGGCACGCGCCTCAGCAACCGGTGCAGAGAGTTTCGGCTTTTGTGTTGGAGAAGATCTCACTTTTGCCTCGATGTCACTGGTACTCTTCCGCTCCTGAGTTATTTTTGAGGGGCCCGCCCTCGTCACGTTATCTCCAGATGGCGATGCGTCAGATTTTGATGGCGTCCGGAACATTTTCACAATTTATTAAGCCGTATCTTAGTTTAATTATGTATGTGTTAGTGTAAGTGTTTTTATATTTATGTATTGGGGGCCTTCCAATATCTACACCCAGGATATATGGGTGTTGTGTTATTTTATAAGTGACCTTATAGGTTTACAGTATCAGGCTCCTGATTGACACTAACACAGTCTAAGTCTTAAAATCTAATAAAATTTAGTCAAACACAATTTTCTTAATCTAGTAACTTTAGCTCAAAAGAGCTATAGTTATCATTAAAACTAAAACTGGGTCGCAGACCCTAAGTCCAGTACGTCCGGAAAACGCGGTCAAATAGGCTAGATGATTCTGAAGCTATGGCCAATCAAGTACTTTTTAATTTATTTATTACAACAAAAGTTGTAATAGGTCTCTATTTAAAACTCTACCCAGTGTTGCAAAATTCTGGGTAGTAATCAATGGCTCTATAATAAAGATCCAAACGTCAATTCCGGCTCTAAAAAAACAATTTTGGTACTTTTTCCTTAATGGCTCTATGTAGAGTCCACCTGATGCTTTCACTGGATAGAGCCCGCCGAGCCCGTTTTAACAATCCCAAAAACGAGGCACCCAGCTCTTAGGGTTACAGAGCTATCGCAGTTAAAAAATTCTGGTTACAATCCAAGATGGCGGCCAGAATGTGGTTAAAACTCGACTACTCCGCAACCACCAGACCGAAGTGCACCGTGTCTGAGCTTATTTTACTGTGCTCAACGAGATCCACGCAGTGGTACTCGTATATCTTTCAGGCAGAAATTTTTTTTTCTCCTGAAAACTCCTGAAAGTCAGCCCACTTGTTGGACAAAAGCAAGTCGAGCCCCGTGAAACAAATCCCGTCGCTCTACGACCCCACGTTTCGGAGATATGGGTGTTTAAAATTTCACAAAAATGGCGGCACAGCTGTCAAAGTCAATCTTTGACAGGTGATATCTCCACCCCTGACGGTCGCGGAACGCCCGAGTTTGGACTCTTCCGGATCGCCTCGACCGGCCCTTCACGAGTGGTGATTTTCAGGTCCCTGAAAATTTTCAGCCTGAAACAGCCTGAAAACTATTACGCTAGACAGAGTTTATCCCCCCAAACAACAATATAAAAACGGGAACTCTCTACGACCACTAAGTCCGAATCTACGTGGGTTCAAAGTTTTCCAAAATGGCCGCCCAGCTGTCAAATACCAACTTCAAATGGCTGCGACTCCGCAACCGTGTATCGGAGAGAGCTGCGGTTTCAAACCTGGGGCCTGGCGTGACCCCTCCCGTATACCAAAAATGGTTTCAGCACTGAAAATTTTCAGGCCTGAAAAACGCCTGAAAACAATAACAAAATGTTCCTGCAAGTATCCTGCTGGGAACCGTGCAAATCCGGGCCTTCTACGTCCAATAACTTCGTAGATATTGGTAGTTTTATGTTATAACCAATTAAAACCAAAATGGCTGAAAACGCTATATCCGTCAATTTTTAAGTTATTGGGGGCTACTTTGGGCTTAAACAATTCACTATACACCTATAAAAGTCAATGTAATAGTCAAAAGTTAATTATTCCCATTTATTTCAATTTAATACGAAAAAATAACAAAAAATTTAATAACTTTAGAACCGCTAATCGAAAAAAAATTAAAAAAATGTTAAAATTATCGTCAAATAATACACTATACGATAATATTAAACAATTTAAAAAATAATGAGTTTTACCTAAAGAATTTATATTTAAGCAATTTTTACAGTTTTTTATTAACTACATTAAAACTAAGAAAGATAAAAATCTAGTTTCTTCGGAATGTCCTCTTCTAATAAGCGCGCAAAAGATAGCAATTGAAGATTAATGAATTTGTAGTTTTTTCAGGAGCTAAAGCTGTCCAAACTTTCAACTTTCAAATAATTATAAAACAAAAAGTAAATAACATAAAATTATTTTACTTGCAAATATCGTCTTCCCCCAGGGGTTTCTTGCGTGCTGCAGAATTTCAAGCGGTTGCCGTGTCTCGTTTAGGTTTTTCAGACCACGTGCTTTTTAGTTTTTCTTGAATAACTGTAAAAGTCCTGGATCAAGGGGTCTTCAGAGTGGTCCAGAACAAGGGTAGCGTTTTTCCACTGTTTTCCAAGAGGAAAATATGGGGTCGTCGGTCTTGTTCCGCAGCAAATGCGTCAAATATTCCAGTTTTTAAAAACTTAACCTCTAAATTGAAGGTTTTTCAGTTTTAACACTGCACAGCACTGCAATCCGGTTGCGATTTTTACTGAAGGGTATGGAGGCAACTTTTCTCCGCACAACAACACTAAAATTTTTAAGATCCGAGCACTTTTTACCACTTTTCCGAATTTTTATGTACGGAGCGACTCTAAAAACGATCCGATCACCACCAGGGCTGGGGGGGAACTGGGTTAGGTTTTTTTTTTTTTTTTTTTTTTTTGTTTGGCAGGAGTGGGAAATCCTCATGGACGCCCAGACTGCCTCACTGATGAGCCAGTCTGGGCAGTGCCGGACTCTTACCGGCTAAAACCCACTCCTGCCTTTCTAAGTGTCCCCCTGACATGGTCAGAGGCCTTTTTATACATTTATTTTTATTTAATTAGCATTTTCCATCATTTTTTCGCCGAATTGATAAAAGATTTTACTAATTTGAATTTAAATCCACGAGTATGTTTTATTTATTTACCTAAATTAATGTTTTGTTTTCTTTAGAAAATCTATTTATTGTATGTATGCTTTGTCTGTATATACATGTATATATTAAAAGCATATCTTTATGTTTCCTTATTTTGTTTTATCACTCTTGTAGTTATTGCTATGCTGTAATCCATTAAAATTTTCCTATGTTTTGCGTTAGTCATAAATTTCCAAATATTTTCCTTCTTTAGCTCCGTCTCAAGTCTCATTTCCGCATCCAATCTCTCTACTCCAAACGCTGGACATTCGGTCAAAATGTGAGGGACCGTTTCCTGTGCATCCGGCTCACAGATGCACGATGGGCTCTCCTTACACTTAAAGCGGTGCAGGTATTCAGAGAACCCACCGTGCCCCGTCAAGATCTGTGTTACCACTCCAGTTGGCTTTAGTTTGCTGACAATTTTAAAGGCATCTATTGCGTCTGGAAGGAATAATTTGGTCACGGAGGCTGTTTCGCCATTTTTGTATTTCCGGTTCCATTCGTCAAGCGACCCCATTCGGATCTGCCGCTTGACGAAAGAAACCGGGCAAAGATCATAATCCGGCTTCTTTTTTAATTTGAGTGCAGCCTCTTTAGCAAGGTGGTCTGCGCGCTCATTGCCCTCTAGTCCGGCGTGAGCCTTGACCCAGAACAAAGAAACATCTTTGCTCTGGGACAAGGCCGCGCCCACGTTTGCTCTCGCTTCCACGGCCAGAGCGTGGAGGGAACCTTGGTTCGTGACTGTTTGAAGTGCTGCCTTTGAGTCACTATAGATTCCGAAGGTTCCCTCTTTGCGCTTGAGGATTTCCCTCGTGGCTACGCATATGGCCAGGAGTTCCGCCTGGTAGACCGTGCAGCACGACGGTAAGCTAAGCTTTACGGACTTGATCTCGGCATCGCTGTCCCACAGTGACAGTGCTGCTCCGACCTTGCCCGCGATCTTGCTGCCGTCGGTGAAAAACCGGACCGCCTGGGTGTTGTGGGTGTCCACTCGGGACTGGTCCTCCAGACTCATGAACTCCATGGCCATATGTTTCGCCGGATGTGGAGTCTCCGCAAATGCCACCACACGCTCCACCTCCCTGCCCGCTAGTGCTGGCTGGGGCACTCCTCTCTTTGCCTCATACAGGGCGGCTGCTTCCTGTATTCGGAGGTCGAGTGGGAGTATCCCAGCCAGCACCAGGGACGCGTTCAGCGAAACGGTGCGGTAGGATTTGTAGAGCTTTTGGGCGAATCCTCGTTGGACCGTGTTCAGCAGTTTCTGCACTCCTATTTTCCTTGTAGCCGGCGCCCAGGCGCAGTTTGCAGCTTTTCTGCACACGTTTGCGGCGTGGGTGTTAAAAGTGAGCTGGTGGTCGACGGTGAGCCCCAGTATTTTTATTTCCTTAGACATGCCAATGTCGACCCTGCCCATGCTCAGGAGTGGGACATCGTACTTAAGCTTCTTGGTAACTACCATTGCACAGGTTTTGTGTGGTGCAAACTTCAGCTTATTTCCGATGCCCCATTTCCGAACATACTCGAGGGCGGCATTGGCACGTCCTTGAACTTCCAATGCTGTGTCACCGTCGAAGATCATAACGACATCATCGGCGAAGGCCTGGCAGTGATGCCCCCGCTCTTCCAGCCCCTTCAGCAATGGGTCCAGCAGCAGGTTCCAGAGGATCGGACCACCAATCGACCCCTGTACACACCCCTTATCTGTGTTCCTTTGGCACTCTGCTCCGGCATACCTTACTCGGACACTCCTACCAGCCAGGTAGCTGTCCAGCATCCGTCTGAGATTCACCGGGCACCTTTCCTCAGCCAGTCTGGTTCTGATCGCAGGCCACCATGCGCTGTCGAAGGCTCCCTCTATGTCCAGCGATACAACAGTGATCAGCTTCTTTTGACTCAGCTTTGTTTTGATGTGTTGTATCATGGTGTAGAGGGAGTCCTCGGTGCTCTTCTGGGGCATGAAGCCAAACTGACGAGTACTCAACCGCGGGATCAGATGCCACTTCAGCCTTGCTACCAACATTTTTTCGAGCATTTTGCCCAGGACTGGTAGGAGGCCGATCGGTCTGTAGGATTTTGGGGTGGTGTAACAGTCCTTTCCTGGCTTTCGGAGTATCACCACTGTGGCCACTTTCCAGGCTCCGGGGAAATAGCCCTGCTCGAGGCACTTATTGGCCAGTGCAAGGAACATCCCCGGATCCCGGAATATGGCTTGGGCACAGATATCGGCTGTGAGACCATCCGCCCCGGGTGCCTTCTTTGGGTTGAAACTTTCCACCGTGGTTTTTAGCTCCTGAAGTGTAAACGGTGGGTCATGTTGTTCATCATGCGTCCACTCGTTTACACGACTGGCCGCTTCTCGCGTCCCACGGTGGTCATCGTTGTCTTCCTCTTCCAGGTCTTCGGGGTAGAAGGTCTCTGCCAGCAGTGAAGCCGAATCTATACCTTCGAGTGACACCCCATCCTTCACCAATGGCAAGTCCTCGTGTCGTTTGGCGGTCCGTCCTATGACCCTGTATATCCCCTCCCAAACTCCTTCTTTGTCCTGTTTTTCGCAGAACCCCTTCCAACTTGTGATCTGAGCCCTTTTGGCTTGCAACTCATAAATCTCTTTTGCTTGCAGGTACTCCTCGACGACCCCCGCTCTCCGGACTGGTGCAGCGCATCGGATACGACGTCTCTTGGTGTTTACCTCGTTCATCATATCAGCGAGCTCTTTGGACCACCACGGTATTGTAAGTATATCATTATTTTTAATTTTATCTAAAGTTTTTTCACTGGTTTCAGTTATGGTTTTTATATAATTATTGACAATGTTTTCTAGTTCTAGTTTATTGTTAATTTTATTTATTTCTATTAATTGAATTGAATTGAATTTCTTTATTTTGCATAAAATATGGTACATAATAGGTCTTAACTTAAATATAAGAAGTTCCACATATCTTGCTTACTTACTATTTCAGCATGCAAAAAATACCTTATAATAAAATTATATACAAAAACACTTCAATTGTTACTATTAAGATCATGAAGTAAAAAATAAAAATAAAATAAAAAATCCTTAAAATTACGTTATTTAATTATATTACTAGTGAGATCATATTTCGAGCTTTGCTTATAATTTAAAAACTCACTTATTGTATAGAACGCATTGATAAAGAGCTATTTCTTAAGTTTATTTTTAAAGTAGTTTAGTGGTAGCTCTCTGATCTGTTTGGGTATTTGGTTATAGATTTTGACAGACATATTGTAACAATTGTTCTGAACTAGTGTGCTTCTACATCTTGTGACAGCTAGTCTGGTTGGATCTCTTGAAAGGAATTTTTTATTTACTATGGCTTTAGTATAACGCTCAGAGTGCTTTTTAACAAATAATCCTACTTCTAATATATATAGACTAGGTAGAGTTAGTAATCCTAATTTCTTAAACAAAGGTCTACAAGATTGAAACGGTCCAACCCCACAGATTGCTCTGACACATTTTTTTTGATTTAGATTAGATTAGATTAGAGCATATGCGAGTTGTGTGTGCTTTCCAATTGCAATGTCTATCTAAGATAATACCTAAAAATTTTGTATCAAGTACTTCTTCAATTTTTGTGTTTTTATAATATAAGTCTAAGGGTTTTATTTGAGAACTGTTATAATTAGAGAATTGTAAAGTTTTAGTTTTAGAAATATTTGCTGTTAGATTGTTGTCCTTTAACCAGTTCATTATTGATTCTACAGTGTTGTTTAATGAATGTTCGTAGTTGCTTTCTGAGGTTTCTGGTATTATAACCGAAATATCGTCCGCAAATAGGATGCACTGATGTGATGTTACTTGAGGAATATCATTTATATAAATAAGGAAGAGAAGAGGGCCTAGCACACTTCCTTGGGGAACACCGAACTTATTTGTTTTAAAAGTAGATCTGAATGGAGTAGACACAAGTTGATCATTTAATTGGTTTATTTCGACACATTGTTTTCTGTTGCTTAGGTAGCTTTTAATCCAATCTAGTGCTTTGCCTCGGATTCCATATAGCTCGCATTTATTGAGTAAGATTTTATGATCTACGAAATCGAACGCTTTGCTCATGTCAAAGAAAATGGCAGCAACTCTATTACGTTTATCGATGTTTTCTGTTATTTTTTGTATTAGTGAGAATGCAGCAAGTGTTGTAGATTTATCTTTTTGAAAACCATTTTGGTTATTAACTATTAAATTAAATTTATTTAAGAAATTCATTATTCGAGAGTGCACTATTTTTTCAAAAATTTTGGATAAAATCGGGATTAACGTGATGGGCCTATAGTTGTTCATATCTAGTTTGGAGTTTTTTTTGTGAAATGGTTTTACTATTGATGATTTTAAATTTTCTGGAAAGGTTCCTTGCGTAAACGATAGATTAGAATATTAGAAGATTTCGAATTTCTATATGAGCTAGGCGCACGTGCGAGGTGTCAAAAGACGCGTCTCCGCGCGGGCTAGCGTTCTGTGGGGTTATTGGAATTAATGCTGAATAAAAAATTTGACTTTTGGTCAAAAAACGGGATTTTCGACCGAAAAGTATGTAAAAACCGGGAATAACGACTACCAAACGGGACTCGAGCTCGCGGAACGCGCACCAGAGTACAGGTAAGGCAGGCAAGTATCTATTTAAACTAATAACAAATGTGGTTTGGAGAGAAAATTTCGAGATAAAAATTAATTTAGTAATTTGTAAAGAAAATATTGAAGAAAAATTCTAAGTCCTGAAACGAAAAATATTTTTCGCGTAAATGTCAATTAAAATTAGTCAAATAGTAGGACGGAACCTATTTAAGATCAGATTGGCTGAAAACAGCTTCAAAATGCGTCACCTGGATGCAAAGTTATAACGATTTGATGTAAATGCTGTATCGCTAAGGTGGATTTCGTCTATTATTGAATTTACTTGATTTTAAAGATTTCGAATTTCTATATGAGCTAGGCGCACGTGCGAGGTGTCAAAAGACGCGTCTCCGCGCGGGCTAGCATTCTGTGGGGTTATTGGAATTAATGCTAAATAAAAAAATTTGACTTTTGGTCAAAAAAAACGGGATTTTCGACCGAAAAGTATGTAAAAACCGGGAATAACGACTACCAAACGGGACTCGAGCTCGCGGAACGCGCACTAGAGTACAGGTAAGGCAGGCAAGTATCTATTTAAACTAATAACAAATGTGGTTTGGAGAGAAAATTTCGAGATAAAAATTAATTTGTCCTGAAACGAAAAATATTTTTCGCGTAAATGTCAATTAAAATTAGTCAAATAGTAGGACGGAACCTATTTAAGATCAGATTGGCTGAAAACAGCTTCAAAATGCGTCACCTGGATGCAAAGTTATAACGGGTTAGGTTAGGTTAGGTTAGGTTGGCGCGGGCCTACCGCACGGTGGGCTATGCGGCAGCATGCGCTCTGGCCAGCACCCCTCCTTGGGAACTCGAGGCGTGGGTGCTCGCCAGAGTGTATGAGTGGACGGCGGAGCGAAAAGCGAGGGGCGTTCGCTCGGCTCCAGAAGAGCGGGAGGCCGTCCGGCGGGAGGCGAGGGACGCCATCGTCGTCCATTGGACGGGGGACCTCGCCACCGCAGCCTTCGGCCGCCGAACCCTCGACGCGATTGGGCCAGTGCTGCGAGACTGGCTCGAGCGTCCGCACGGGTTCCTCTCCTTCCGTCTCGTGCAGGTGCTGTCCGGACACGGTTGCTTCGGATCGTACCTGCACCGTATCGGACGGGAGGAGACGCCGTCGTGCCGCGACTGTGGCGCGGCGGAGGACGTGGCACAGCACACTCTGGAGGTGTGCCCGTCGTGGTCAGAGCCGCGCCGCAGTCTCGTCGCGGCGATCGGACCGGACCTCTCGCTCCCCGGCTTGGTTAACGCCATGCTGAGGGACGAGGGGTCCTGGAGGGCAGTCGCCTCCTTCTGCGAACACGTCATGTCCCAGAAGGAGGCGGCGGAGCGCGCACGGGAGGACGATCCTGCCGAGGCGCCGCTCCGAAGGCGGAGGAGGGGTCGAAGAAGACGTCAATACGATAGTCATCTTCGACTCCTCCCAGGTGGAGGCCAGCAGGCAACGGGTGCGGGGGCACCCTTGCCTGCATCGCACAGACCTCCACCAGTGTCGGACGGGAATGGCCAGGTGTTCCCGGCCATTCCCGTAGCCCCCCAACCCGGGGGGCATGCGGGGCCCGCCAGCTAGGCGGGCATGCGCCGGGAGGGTCGTGGATGTAAAGGCTGAGCCGGTTTCCCATGACCCTCCCATCACGGCGATGCGGGAACACCGCTGAGTTTTAGTGGGTATACTGTCACTAGGACAGGGAGTCCCACATACCCCGACTCGTCCCCCACTAGCCGGGGATGCATAAAGCATTTCTCAGCGACAAAAAATAAAAAAAAAAAAAAAAAAAAAAAAAAAAAAGGTTAGGTTGGGGTACCGGCCCATCGTTCTGCTCGATGAGGTCGGTAAAATGTTCGAGGGGATAATCGCTGCCCGCCTAAAGGGCCATCTGCGGCGTATCGGGCCGGACTTGTCGGACGCTCAGTTCGGGTTTCGGGCTGAGCGGTCCACGGTGGACGCGCTGGCCTGCCTTAAGGGGCAGGTGAAGGAGGCGATGGATGCGGGGGACGGATTGTTGGCTGTGTCATTCGACATTGCCAACGCCTTCAACTCCGTTCCCCACTGCACCATCCTCGAGGCGCTCCGATTCCACGGAGTGCCTCGGTATATGCGCAGTCTGCTGGCCGGCTACCTGGAGGATCGGGCGATCCTCCTGGTAGACAGGACTGGCCGGGTCCGGCGGTACGCCGCTGAGGCCGGCGTTCCACAGGGGTCTGTCTTAGGACCTCTCCTCTGGAACGTCGGCTATGATTGGCTCCTGCGGGGAACTCTCCTCCGAGGCACGAGTGTCATCTGCTACGCGGATGACACACTCCTCACCGCCCGGGGGGAGAGTTTCAGAGAGGCGGCCAACCTGGCCTCGGCGGGCGGATCCTTGGTCGCGGGGCGGATCCGCCGCCTCGGTTTAACGGTGGCGCTGCACAAGACCGATGGCGATGTCGATGTCCGGTGGTGATGCGAACTCGAGGCGTGGGTGCTCGCCAGAGTGTATGAATGGACGGCGGAGCGGAGGGCAAGGGGCGTTCGCTCGGCCCCGGAAGAGCGGGAGGCCGTCAGGCGGGAGGCGAGGGACGCCATCGTCGTCCATTGGACGGGGGACCTCGCCACCGCAGCCTTCGGCCGCCGAACCCTCGACGCGATTGGGCCAGTGCTGCGAGACTGGCTCGAGCGTCCGCACGGGTTTCTCTCCTTCCGTCTCGTGCAGGTGCTGTCCGGACACGGTTGCTTCGGATCGTACCTGCACCGAATCGGACGGGAGGAGACGCCGTCGTGCCGCGACTGTGGCGTGGCGGAGGACGTGGCACAGCACACCCTCGAGGTGTGCCCGTCGTGGTCAGAGCCGCGCCGCAGTCTCGTCGCGGCGATCGGACCGGACCTCTCGCTCCCCGGCTTGGTTAACGCCATGCTGAGGGACGAGGGGTCCTGGGCGGCAGTCGCCTCCTTCTGCGAACACGTCATGTCCCAGAAGGAGGCGGCGGAGCGCGCTCGGGAGGACGATCCTGCCGAGGCGCCGCTCCGAAGGCGGAGGAGGGGTCGAAGAAGACGTCAGTATGATAGTCATCTCCGACTCCTCCCAGGTGGAGGCCAGCAGGCAACGGGTGCGGGGGCACCCTTGCCTGTATCGCACAGGCCTCCACCAGTGCCGGACGGGAATGGCCAGGTGTTCCCGGCCATTCCCGTAGCCCCCCAACCCGGGGGGCATGCGGGGCCCGCCAGCTAGGCGGGCATGCGCCGGGAGGGTTGTGGATGTAAAGGCTGAGCCGGTTTCCCATGACCCTCCCATCACGGCGATGCGGGAACACCGCTGAGTTTTAGTGGGTATACTGTCACTAGGACAGGGAGTCCCACATACCCCGACTCGTACCCACGAGCCGGGGATGCATAAAGCATTTCTCAGCGACAAAAAAAAAAAAAAAAAAAAAAAAAAAGGTTAGGTTAGGTTTCGAGGCGGTCCGGCCGGTGCTCGACCGCTGGCTCGGGAGGAGGCACGGCTCCCTGTCGTTTCGGGTGACGCAGGTGCTCTCGGGGCATGGTTGCTTCGGGAAGTACCTGTGTCGCATAAACAGGGAGCCGGACGCCCGGTGTCACCACTGCGTCGACTGCCGGGAGGACACGGCGCGGCATACGCTGGCAGAGTGTGCCGCTTGGGAGGAGCCGCGCCGTGCCCTCATCTCAGAAGTAGGCAGTGACTTGTCGCTGCCGGCCGTAGTGAATGCGATGGTCGGCGGCGGCGAGTCCTGGGACGCGGTGGTTTCCTACTGCGAGACAGTCGTCTCGCAGAAGGAGGCTGCGGAAAGGGAGAGGGAGATCTCGTCCACTCACCCGGCCCGCAGCAGGCGCACCGGGCGTCGGCGGAGGGCGGATAACGCCCTCTTCCAGCCCCCCTAAATGGGTCCAGGGGTGACGGACTCGGGGACGTCCGTCGCCCCCCACACATCAGGACCCGAGGTGGCGGCGCGTAGTGTTCCACGCGCGCCCCTCTGAGACGTCGCGGGGGGAGTCAAACACCTCACTCCCCCCCCTGACCCGCGAGGAGGCCCGCAGTGGCGGGCCGGCACCAGCCGGGGGTTGCGGAAGATTTCAAGTTCCCGCGACCCCCGGCGTAGGTGTGAGTTGGAACACCGGGGTGGTTTTTAGTCAGTAAGAGTCTGACAGACCCCTCCGCCCGCCCCAGGGCGGAGGACATCCATGAGGATTTTCCACCCCGGAAAAAAAAAAAAAAAAAAAAAAAAAAAGGTTAGGTTGGGGTGCAAGCCGCAGAGGGCGATGGCCGTCAGAGTCATCAGAGGGTATCGCACGATCTCCTACGAGGCGGCTTGTGCACTGGCCGGATCCCCGCCCTGGGACCTAGAGGCGAAAGTACTCGCGTCATCGTATCGGTGGCGCGAGGAAGCGAGGGCGCGGGGCGAGCGACCGATGCAGCGACACATGGAGCTGCATCGGTCTCAGCTTCGCGAGGTCCTGGTGGCGGAATGGCGGGACAGGCTTTCACGCCCTACCGCCGGCCTCGACATCGTCGAGGCGGTCCGGCCGGTGCTCGACCGCTGGCTCGGGAGGAGGCACGGCTCCCTGTCGTTTCGGGTGACGCAGGTGCTCTCGGGGCATGGTTGCTTCGGGAAGTACCTGTGTCGCATAAACAGGGAGCCGGACGCCCGGTGTCACCACTGCGTCGACTGCCGGGAGGACACGGCGCGGCATACGCTGGCAGAGTGTGCCGCTTGGGAGGAGCCGCGCCGTGCCCTCATCTCAGAAGTAGGCAGTGACTTGTCGCTGCCGGCCGTAGTGAATGCGATGGTCGGCGGCGGCGAGTCCTGGGACGCGGTGGTTTCCTACTGCGAGACAGTCGTCTCGCAGAAGGAGGCTGCGGAAAGGGAGAGGGAGATCTCGTCCACTCACCCGGCCCGCAGCAGGCGCACCGGGCGTCGGCGGAGGGCGGATAACGCCCTCTTCCAGCCCCCCTAAATGGGTCCAGGGGTGACGGACTCGGGGACGTCCGTCGCCCCCCACACATCAGGACCCGAGGTGGCGGCGCGTAGTGTTCCACGCGCGCCCCTCTGAGACGTCGCGGGGGGAGTCAAACACCTCACTCCCCCCCCAGACGCGCGAGGAGGCCCGCAGTGGCGGGCCGGCACCAGCCGGGGGTTGCGGAAGATTTCAAGTTCCCGCGACCCCCGGCGTAGGTGTGAGTTGGAACACCGGGGTGGTTTTTAGTCAGTAAGAGTCTGACAGACCCCTCCGCCCGCCCCAGGGCGGAGGACATCCATGAGGATTTTCCACCCCGGAAAAAAAAAAAAAAAAAAAAAAAAAAAGGTTAGGTTGGGGTGCAAGCCGCAGAGGGCGATGGCCGTCAGAGTCATCAGAGGGTATCGCACGATCTCCTACGAGGCGGCTTGTGCACTGGCCGGATCCCCGCCCTGGGACCTAGAGGCGAAAGTACTCGCGTCATCGTATCGGTGGCGCGAGGAAGCGAGGGCGCGGGGCGAGCGACCGATGCAGCGACACATGGAGCTGCATCGGTCTCAGCTTCGCGAGGTCCTGGTGGCGGAATGGCGGGACAGGCTTTCACGCCCTACCGCCGGCCTCGACATCGTCGAGGCGGTCCGGCCGGTGCTCGACCGCTGGCTCGGGAGGAGGCACGGCTCCCTGTCGTTTCGGGTGACGCAGGTGCTCTCGGGGCATGGTTGCTTCGGGAAGTACCTGTGTCGCATAAACAGGGAGCCGGACGCCCGGTGTCACCACTGCGTCGACTGCCGGGAGGACACGGCGCGGCATACGCTGGCAGAGTGTGCCGCTTGGGAGGAGCCGCGCCGTGCCCTCATCTCAGAAGTAGGCAGTGACTTGTCGCTGCCGGCCGTAGTGAATGCGATGGTCGGCGGCGGCGAGTCCTGGGACGCGGTGGTTTCCTACTGCGAGACAGTCGTCTCGCAGAAGGAGGCTGCGGAAAGGGAGAGGGAGATCTCGTCCACTCACCCGGCCCGCAGCAGGCGCACCGGGCGTCGGCGGAGGGCGGATAACGCCCTCTTCCAGCCCCCCTAAATGGGTCCAGGGGTGACGGACTCGGGGACGTCCGTCGCCCCCCACACATCAGGACCCGAGGTGGCGGCGCGTAGTGTTCCACGCGCGCCCCTCTGAGACGTCGCGGGGGGAGTCAAACACCTCACTCCCCCCCCTGACCCGCGAGGAGGCCCGCAGTGGCGGGCCGGCACCAGCCGGGGGTTGCGGAAGATTTCAAGTTCCCGCGACCCCCGGCGTAGGTGTGAGTTGGAACACCGGGGTGGTTTTTAGTCAGTAAGAGTCTGACAGACCCCTCCGCCCGCCCCAGGGCGGAGGACATCCATGAGGATTTTCCACCCCGGAAAAAAAAAAAAAAAAAAAAAAAAAAAAAAAGGTTAGGTTAACGGCCCTTCTCAGGGCCAATCCAACGGCCCTTCTCAGGGCCAACCCAACGGCCCTTCTCAGGGCCAACCCAACGGCCCTTCTCAGGGCCACACCAACGGCCCTTCTCAGGGCCACCCCAACGGCCCTTCTCAGGGCCACGCCGGCGGCGCTTTAGCGTCAGAAGCTGACCGCATACCATCTGCGGCCGGCTTGTTTCGAAGACCGGATGAGGTGTCGGACTCCGACGACTCCATCATGGACACGTCGGCGTCCGAGAGCGACCGCTTCAAGCGGAAGAGGTCGGAGGGCTCCTCGGAGTCTAAGAGAGAAAAGAAGAAGTCGAAGCCTAGAAAGGCCTCGACTTCTACTGCGCCTTCTTCCCACAGTGTGGGCTTGGTGGACGCCGAGCGCCAGTTGAATCTGGCGAAGAGGGCGCAGCTCCAACAAGACCTGGAGGAGAGGGTCGCCGCCAAGGAGCAGCAGGCGCAAGCTGCCAGGGCGAGGGCTGGCTACGGCGCATCCAGTGTGCTGTACGCTGACCACTCCTTGGCGGAACTGGAGCGCATGGCGCAGGAGGATAGGGAGGAGGTCCTGGAGGTCGCCTCAAAGTCCTCCAATTTGAAGGGGACCTTCCAGAAGGCCCTCAAATGCCGTGCCGCCAGCATGCACGGCATCGTGACAGAGCTGGTCAAGCGCACGGCCACGGACGAGACGCGGCAGCTGCAGGCGAAGGTGGATCGCCTGCAGGCGGAGGTCAGCCAGCTGCACCAGAAGCTGGCTGAGGCCACGGCCAGGCCTGCCCAATCCGCCCCAGGTCCGGTGGTAGGAGGCTCCACCTCCTCAACCGCTAGCCTTGAGGCCACCATTCGCGGAGTGGTGATGGAGGAGAGGGCCTTCATCCGGGCCTGCTTCGCAGGCATCGAGGACCGGCTCCTGCCGGAAAAGCGGCTGCGCCCGCCGCTAGCGGCGGACAAGCGTCCACCGCCGAAGGAGCCGGAACCTGCGCCTGTAGCAGGCCCAGCATCGGATGCCCAGCCCGCCAAGGGCAAAGGCAAGGGCAAGAGGACCAAGGCGGCTCCTCATGCCCCCACCACAAGCGCGGAGGGAGCGTCTGGGTCCTCTGCCGCTCCAGCAGCCTCCCAGAACCCACAGGAGGAAGACGCCCTTCTTCCCTCCACCACCCCGTCCAACCAGCCGTGGACGGAAGTGGTCAAGAAAGGGAAAAAGGGCAAAAAGTCGGCTCCCAAGCCCGCCAGCGCGGCGACTGGTCCTCCAGCCAAAAAGGCCGGCGGGAGGAAGCTGGTTCCTCCTAAAACCGCGGCCGTCGTGGTGACCATCACCCCGGAGGCCGCGGAGCGTGGGGAAACGTACGAGTCCGTCCTAAGACGGGCTCGTACTAATGCTGATCCCTCCCAGCTGGGGATCAGCAACATCAAGTGCCGCCGAACTCTAACCGGGGCTCGAATTTTCGAGTTCTCGGGGGAGAAGCGCGGCACAAATGCGGACCTCTTCGCAACAAAGTTGCAAGAGGTCATCGTAGATGTGGCCAAGGTTGCCAGGCCTATAAAGACCGCAGCCTTGGAGGTGGCCGATCTGGATGATTCGGTCACCAAGGAGGATGTGGTGGCGGCCGTCGCGGCGGCTGGAGGCTGCGACGCTGGCGCGGTGAAGGGTGGAGCCATCAGGCCTGGCCGCCGCGGCCTGGGCATCATCCGCGTCGAGTGCCCAGTCGCCGCGGCTGGGGCCGTCCTTGCAGCGACCAAGGGACGGCTGCTGGTGGGCTTCAGCTCGGCTGTGGTCCGGGCGCTTGAAGACCAGCCCGTCCGCTGCTTCAAGTGCTTCGCGGTCGGCCACACCCGAGCCACGTGTCCCTCCAAGTCCGACTGGGGAGGCACGTGCTTCCAATGCGGTCAGGAGGGACACGGGTGGGCCGCTTGCACCGCCGCCAAGCCGCACTGCGCGGCGTGTGCCGCCGGTGGCCGCCCCGCGGACCACAGGATGACGGGCAGGAGCTGCAAGCCCCCCGTGAGGAAGGGCGTGGTGCCGGCGCAGGTTCGCCCTGTTGCCACCGCCGTCGCAGTCGTCGCCGCTGTAGCTCCAGTGGCGGCGGTAAATGAGGTGGGGGGTGCGATGTCGGAATAACAATTTCCGACTACCGCATCCTCCAGACGAACACCAACCACTGCAGAGCGGCCCAGGACCTGGTAGTGCAGGTCATGGCCGAGTGGTTGGTGAACGTAGCGGTGGTCGCCGAGCCCTACTCGATCCCCGGCAGCTGGCTGGGTGACGAGGACGGCTCGGTGGCACTAGCGGCGCGGTCTTCCACAGACTCCCCTCCCCTCTCGCTATTAGAGAAGGGACCGGGATACGTGGCCGCCGCGTGGGGAGACTTCGCCCTTGTGGGCGTGTATTTCTCCCCAAACCGCCCTCTTCAGGACTTCGAGAACTTTCTCGGAGTCCTGGCCGCCGTGGTCGGCAGGGCGGCGCCGCGTCAGGTCTCCGTGCTGGGAGACCTGAACGCCAAGTCTGTGACCTGGGGCAACCCGGCCACCGACGCCCGCGGGCGGGCGGTGGAAATGTGGGCGGCCTCCTCTGGACTCTCCCTCTTGAACAGAGGAAGCGTCCGGACATGCGTGCGGCGGCAGGGTGGCTCAATAGTGGACGTCACTTTCGCCACCCCTGCGTTAGCCGCGCGCGTGCTGAACTGGCGGGTGGACCTGGTGGAGACTTTGTCAGACCACCGCTACGTGCGTTTCGACATCTCCACCAGTGGCCCCGGAGCGACGCGGCCCCGCTCGGGGCCGTCACCGTTCCCACGGTGGGCTCTCACCCGCCTGGACAGGGAGGCAGCGCGGGAGGCGGCGTTCGTCCAGGACTGGCTTTCGCCGTCTTCCGCCGGTCTGGACGTGGACACCGTGGCGGGGCACCTCAGGGAGTCTCTGACCGAGGTATGCAACTCCAGCATGCCTCGGTCTCGCCGACCACTACCAAAACGCGCCGTGTACTGGTGGTCGGCGGAGCTGGCGGAGCTTCGAGCGGCGTGTGTGGAGGCAAGGAGGGCCTACACGCGGAGTCGGCGGCGGCGTCGACGGGATGTGGCTGTCGGGGACCACCTCTATGAGGTGCACTTGGAGGCGAAAATGGTCCTCGACCGAGCCATCGCCGCCGCCAGAGACTCGGGGAGAGCGGAGATGCTGGAGGGTCTCGACAACGACCCCTTCGGGAGACCGTACAAGGCGGCGCGCAACAAATTGCGCCCCTTTGGTCCCCCCGTTGCCGAGACCCTCGAGCCCTCGTTTCTGGATGGGGTGGTTCGGTCCCTGTTTCCGTGCAGGGACAACTTCACCCCACCAGTGATGGACCCCCCGCTTGGGACAGCTCCGCCAGCTGAGGAGGAAGAGGAGGCCCCTCCTGTCACGGAGTCGGAACTTGGCGCGGCGATTCTCCATATCCGCGCCAAGAAGACAGCTCCGGGCCCCGACGGTGTCCCGGCAAGAGTGGTGGCGATCGCCGCCACTCAAATGGAGGAGAGGTTTCGGGACCTCTTCAGCGCATGCCTTGCGTCTGGGAGGTTCCCGAAACCGTGGAAGGAGGGGCAGCTGTGCCTCCTCCGCAAGGAGGGCCGCCCAGCAGACTCCCCCTCGGCATACCGGCCCATCGTTCTGCTCGATGAGGTCGGTAAAATGTTCGAGGGGATAATCGCTGCCCGCCTGAAGGGCCATCTGCGGCGTATCGGGCCGGACTTGTCGGACGCTCAGTTCGGGTTTCGGGCTGAGCGGTCCACGGTGGACGCGCTGGCCTGCCTTAAGGGGCAGGTGAAGGAGGCGATGGATGCGGGGGACGGATTGTTGGCTGTGTCATTCGACATTGCCAACGCCTTCAACTCCGTTCCCCACTGCACCATCCTCGAGGCGCTCCGATTCCACGGAGTGCCTCGGTACATGCGCAGTCTGCTGGCCAGCTACCTGGAGGATCGGGCGATCCTCCTGGTAAACAAGACTGGCCGAGTCCGGCGGTACGCCGTTGAAGCCGGCGTTCCACAGGGGTCTGTCTTAGGACCTCTCCTCTGGAACGTCGGCTATGATTGGCTCCTGCGGGGAACTCTCCTCCGAGGCACGAGTGTCGTCTGCTACGCGGATGACACTCTCCTCACCGCCCGGGGGGAGAGTTTCAGAGAGGCGGCCGACCTGGCCTCGGCGGGCGGATCCTTGGTCGCGGGGCGGATCCGCCGCCTCGGTTTAACGGTGGCGCTGCACAAGACCGAGGCCGTGTTCTTCCACGGCCCTCGGCAGCGCCACCCACCACCTGACGCCCACATCTTCGTGGAGGGCGTCAGGATTGAGGTGAAGGCCCAGATGAAATATCTGGGCCTTGTACTCGACAGCAGGTGGCGCTTCGGCCCGCATTTCAGCGGGCTGTCGTCGCGCCTGCTGAGGGCCGCGGGCGCTCTCTCGTGGCTGCTTCCCAACCTGGGGGGGCCCAGCGCGCGATGCCGGCAGCTTTACGCCGGCATCTTGAGGAGCATGGCCCTCTACGGGGCTCCTATCTGGGAGGAGTCCCTCCACAGACGAGAGAACGCCGCGGCCTTGCGGGCACCTCAAAGGGCCATAGCCCAGCGTGCGGCGCGGGCCTACCGCACGGTGGGCTATGCGGCAGCATGCGCTCTGGCCAGCACCCCTCCTTGGGAACTCGAGGCGTGGGTGCTCGCCAGAGTGTATGAGTGGACGGCGGAGCGAAAAGCGAGGGGCGTTCGCTCGGCTCCAGAAGAGCGGGAGGCCGTCCGGCGGGAGGCGAGGGACGCCATCGTCGTCCATTGGACGGGGGACCTCGCCACCGCAGCCTTCGGCCGCCGAACCCTCGACGCGATTGGGCCAGTGCTGCGAGACTGGCTCGAGCGTCCGCACGGGTTCCTCTCCTTCCGTCTCGTGCAGGTGCTGTCCGGACACGGTTGCTTCGGATCGTACCTGCACCGTATCGGACGGGAGGAGACGCCGTCGTGCCGCGACTGTGGCGCGGCGGAGGACGTGGCACAGCACACTCTGGAGGTGTGCCCGTCGTGGTCAGAGCCGCGCCGCAGTCTCGTCGCGGCGATCGGACCGGACCTCTCGCTCCCCGGCTTGGTTAACGCCATGCTGAGGGACGAGGGGTCCTGGGCGGCAGTCGCCTCCTTCTGCGAACACGTCATGTCCCAGAAGGAGGCGGCGGAGCGCGCACGGGAGGACGATCCTGCCGAGGCGCCGCTCCGAAGGCGGAGGAGGGGTCGAAGAAGACGTCAATACGATAGTCATCTTCGACTCCTCCCAGGTGGAGGCCAGCAGGCAACGGGTGCGGGGGCACCCTTGCCTGCATCGCACAGACCTCCACCAGTGTCGGACGGGAATGGCCAGGTGTTCCCGGCCATTCCCGTAGCCCCCCAACCCGGGGGGCATGCGGGGCCCGCCAGCTAGGCGGGCATGCGCCGGGAGGGTCGTGGATGTAAAGGCTGAGCCGGTTTCCCATGACCCTCCCATCACGACGATGCGGGAACACCGCTGAGTTTTAGTGGGTATACTGTCACTAGGACAGGGAGTCCCACATACCCCGACTCGTCCCCCACGAGCCGGGGATGCATAAAGCATTTCTCAGCGACAAAAAAAAAAAAAAAAAAAAAAAGGTTAGGTTAGGAGGGGCAGCTGTGCCTCCTCCGCAAGGAGGGCCGCCCAGCAGACTCCCCCTCGGCATACCGGCCCATCGTTCTGCTCGATGAGGTCGGTAAAATGTTCGAGGGGATAATCGCTGCCCGCCTGAAGGGCCATCTGCGGCGTATCGGGCCGGACTTGTCGGACGCTCAGTTCGGGTTTCGGGCTGAGCGGTCCACGGTGGACGCGCTGGCCTGCCTTAAGGGGCAGGTGAAGGAGGCGATGGATGCGGGGGACGGATTGTTGGCTGTGTCATTCGACATTGCCAACGCCTTCAACTCCGTTCCCCACTGCACCATCCTCGAGGCGCTCCGATTCCACGGAGTGCCTCGGTACATGCGCAGTCTGCTGGCCAGCTACCTGGAGGATCGGGCGATCCTCCTGGTAAACAAGACTGGCCGAGTCCGGCGGTACGCCGTTGAAGCCGGCGTTCCACAGGGGTCTGTCTTAGGACCTCTCCTCTGGAACGTCGGCTATGATTGGCTCCTGCGGGGAACTCTCCTCCGAGGCACGAGTGTCGTCTGCTACGCGGATGACACTCTCCTCACCGCCCGGGGGGAGAGTTTCAGAGAGGCGGCCGACCTGGCCTCGGCGGGCGGATCCTTGGTCGCGGGGCGGATCCGCCGCCTCGGTTTAACGGTGGCGCTGCACAAGACCGAGGCCGTGTTCTTCCACGGCCCTCGGCAGCGCCACCCACCACCTGACGCCCACATCTTCGTGGAGGGCGTCAGGATTGAGGTGAAGGCCCAGATGAAATATCTGGGCCTTGTACTCGACAGCAGGTGGCGCTTCGGCCCGCATTTCAGCGGGCTGTCGTCGCGCCTGCTGAAGGCCGCGGGCGCTCTCTCGTGGCTGCTTCCCAACCTGGGGGGGCCCAGCGCGCGATGCCGGCAGCTTTACGCCGGCATCTTGAGGAGCATGGCCCTCTACGGGGCTCCTATCTGGGAGGAGTCCCTCCACAGACGAGAGAACGCCGCGGCCTTGCGGGCACCTCAAAGGGCCATAGCCCAGCGTGCGGCGCGGGCCTACCGCACGGTGGGCTATGCGGCAGCATGCGCTCTGGCCAGCACCCCTCCTTGGGAACTCGAGGCGTGGGTGCTCGCCAGAGTGTATGAGTGGACGGCGGAGCGAAAAGCGAGGGGCGTTCGCTCGGCTCCAGAAGAGCGGGAGGCCGTCCGGCGGGAGGCGAGGGACGCCATCGTCGTCCATTGGACGGGGGACCTCGCCACCGCAGCCTTCGGCCGCCGAACCCTCGACGCGATTGGGCCAGTGCTGCGAGACTGGCTCGAGCGTCCGCACGGGTTCCTCTCCTTCCGTCTCGTGCAGGTGCTGTCCGGACACGGTTGCTTCGGATCGTACCTGCACCGTATCGGACGGGAGGAGACGCCGTCGTGCCGCGACGGTGGCGCGGCGGAGGACGTGGCACAGCACACTCTGGAGGTGTGCCCGTCGTGGTCAGAGCCGCGCCGCAGTCTCGTCGCGGCGATCGGACCGGACCTCTCGCTCCCCGGCTTGGTTAACGCCATGCTGAGGGACGAGGGGTCCTGGGCGGCAGTCGCCTCCTTCTGCGAACACGTCATGTCCCAGAAGGAGGCGGCGGAGCGCGCACGGGAGGACGATCCTGCCGAGGCGCCGCTCCGAAGGCGGAGGAGGGGTCGAAGAAGACGTCAATACGATAGTCATCTTCGACTCCTCCCAGGTGGAGGCCAGCAGGCAACGGGTGCGGGGGCACCCTTGCCTGCATCGCACAGACCTCCACCAGTGTCGGACGGGAATGGCCAGGTGTTCCCGGCCATTCCCCAACCAGCCCCCCAACCCGGGGGGCATGCGGGGCCCGCCAGCTAGGCGGGCATGCGCCGGGAGGGTCGTGGATGTAAAGGCTGAGCCGGTTTCCCATGACCCTCCCATCACGGCGATGCGGGAACACCGCTGAGTTTTAGTGGGTATACTGTCACTAGGACAGGGAGTCCCACATACCCCGACTCGTCCCCCACGAGCCGGGGATGCATAAAGCATTTCTCAGCGACAAAAAAAAAAAAAAAAAGGTTAGGTTAGGTTAGGTTAGGTTAGGTTAGGTTCCGCGGGCGCTCTCTCGTGGCTGCTTCCCAACCTGGGGGGGCCCAGCGCGCGATGCCGGCAGCTTTACGCCGGCATCTTGAGGAGCATGGCCCTCTACGGGGCTCCTATCTGGGAGGAGTCCCTCCACAGACGAGAGAACGCCGCGGCCTTGCGGGCACCTCAAAGGGCCATAGCCCAGCGTGCGGCGCGGGCCTACCGCACGGTGGGCTATGCGGCAGCATGCGCTCTGGCCAGCACCCCTCCTTGGGAACTCGAGGCGTGGGTGCTCGCCAGAGTGTATGAGTGGACGGCGGAGCGAAAAGCGAGGGGCGTTCGCTCGGCTCCAGAAGAGCGGGAGGCCGTCCGGCGGGAGGCGAGGGACGCCATCGTCGTCCATTGGACGGGGGACCTCGCCACCGCAGCCTTCGGCCGCCGAACCCTCGACGCGATTGGGCCAGTGCTGCGAGACTGGCTCGAGCGTCCGCACGGGTTCCTCTCCTTCCGTCTCGTGCAGGTGCTGTCCGGACACGGTTGCTTCGGATCGTACCTGCACCGTATCGGACGGGAGGAGACGCCGTCGTGCCGCGACTGTGGCGCGGCGGAGGACGTGGCACAGCACACACTCGAGGTGTGCCCGTCGTGGTCAGAGCCGCGCCGCAGTCTCGTCGCGGCGATCGGACCGGACCTCTCGCTCCCCGGCCTGGTTAACGCCATGCTGAGAGACGAGGGGTCCTGGGCGGCAGTCGCCTCCTTCTGTGAACACGTCATGTCCCAGAAGGAGGCGGCGGAGCGCGCTCGGGAGGACGACCCTGCCGAGGCGCCGCTCCGAAGGCGGAGGAGGGGTCGAAGAAGACGTCAGTACGATAGTCATCTTCGACTCCTCCCAGGTGGAGGCCAGCAGGCAACGGGTGCGGGGGCACCCTTGCCTGTATCGCACAGGCCTCCACCAGTGCCGGACGGGAATGGCCAGGTGTTCCCGGCCATTCCCGTAGCCCCCCAACCCGGGGGGCATGCGGGGCCCGCCAGCTAGGCGGGCATGCGCCGGGAGGGTCGTGGATGTAAAGGCTGAGCCGGTTTCCCATGACCCTCCCATCACGGCGATGCGGGAACACCGCTGAGTTTTAGTGGGTATACTGTCACTAGGACAGGGAGTCCCACATACCCCGACTCGTCCCCCACGAGCCGGGGATGCATAAAGCATTTCTCAGCGACAAAAAAAAAAAAAAAAAAAAAAAAAAAAAAAAAAAGGTTAGGTTAGGTTGGGGGATCCCCCACAGCGCATACTTCCTCGTAGTATCCCCTGGGCAACGCCGTGTCTGACCACCGTAACGGAGTGGCAGACCGGTGGCTAAAGTGCGCTGTGACTCGTAGGCATCACGCAGTCGTCTACGAACGAGTCGAATTTTAATTTTAACACCATGTCGAATTTTAAAAACCTGTCGAGCAAGCCAGCGCGTGACGCGTCTGGCCGTTTTATCCCTTATTTTAACCCGAATCGCTCCTCCCAGGGCGATTCAAACGGCCCTTCTCAGGGCCAACCCAACGGCCCTTCTCAGGGCCAAACCAACGGCCCTTCTCAGGGCCAATCCAACGGCCCTTCTCAGGGCCAACCCAACGGCCCTTCTCAGGGCCAACCCAACGGCCCTTCTCCGGGCCACACCAACGGCCCTTCTCAGGGCCACCCCAACGGCCCTTCTCAGGGCCACGCCGGCGGCGCTTTAGCGTCAGAAGCTGACCGCATACCATCTGCGGCCGGCTTGTTTCGAAGACCGGATGAGGTGTCGGACTCCGACGACTCCATCATGGACACGTCGGCGTCCGAGAGCGACCGCTTCAAGCGGAAGAGGTCGGAGGGCTCCTCGGAGTCTAAGAGAGAAAAGAAGAAGTCGAAGCCTAGAAAGGCCTCGACTTCTACTGCGCCTTCTTCCCACAGTGTGGGCTTGGTGGACGCCGAGCGCCAGTTGAATCTGGCGAAGAGGGCGCAGCTTCAACAAGACCTGGAGGAGAGGGTCGCCGCCAAGGAGCAGCAGGCGCAAGCTGCCAGGGCGAGGGCTGGCTACGGCGCATCCAGTGTGCTGTATGCTGACCACTCCTTGGCGGAACTGGAGCGCATGGCGCAGGAGGATAGGGAGGAGGTCCTGGAGGTCGCCTCAAAGTCCTCCAATTTGAAGGGGACCTTCCAGAAGGCCCTCAAATGCCGTGCCGCCAGCATGCACGGCATCGTGACAGAGCTGGTCAAGCGCACGGCCACGGACGAGACGCGGCAGCTGCAGGCGAAGGTGGATCGCCTGCAGGCGGAGGTCAGCCAGCTGCACCAGAAGCTGGCTGAGGCCACGGCCAGGCCTGCCCAATCCGCCCCAGGTCCGGTGGTAGGAGGCTCCACCTCCTCAACCGCTAGCCTTGAGGCCACCATTCGCGGAGTGGTGATGGAGGAGAGGGCCTTCATCCGGGCCTGCTTCGCAGGCATCGAGGACCGGCTCCTGCCGGAAAAGCGGCTGCGCCCGCCGCTAGCGGCGGACAAGCGTCCACCGCCGAAGGAGCCGGAACCTGCGCCTGTAGCAGGCCCAGCATCGGATGCCCAGCCCGCCAAGGGCAAAGGCAAGGGCAAGAGGACCAAGGCGGCTCCTCATGCCCCCACCACAAGCGCGGAGGGAGCGTCTGGGTCCTCTGCCGCTCCAGCAGCCTCCCAGAACCCACAGGAGGAAGACGCCCTTCTTCCCTCCACCACCCCGTCCAACCAGCCGTGGACGGAAGTGGTCAAGAAAGGGAAAAAGGGCAAAAAGTCGGCTCCCAAGCCCGCCAGCGCGGCGACTGGTCCTCCAGCCAAAAAGGCCGGCGGGAGGAAGCTGGTTCCTCCTAAAACCGCGGCCGTCGTGGTGACCATCACCCCGGAGGCCGCGGAGCGTGGGGAAACGTACGAGTCCGTCCTAAGACGGGCTCGTACTAATGCTGATCCCTCCCAGCTGGGGATCAGCAACATCAAGTGCCGCCGAACTCTAACCGGGGCTCGAATTTTCGAGTTCTCGGGGGAGAAGCGCGGCACAAATGCGGACCTCTTCGCAACAAAGTTGCAAGAGGTCATCGCAGATGTGGCCAAGGTTGCCAGGCCTATAAAGACCGCAGCCTTGGAGGTGGCCGATCTGGATGATTCGGTCACCAAGGAGGATGTGGTGGCGGCCGTAGCGGCGGCTGGAGGCTGCGACGCTGGCGCGGTGAAGGGTGGAGCCATCAGGCCTGGCCGCCGCGGCCTGGGCATCATCCGCGTCGAGTGCCCAGTCGCCGCGGCTGGGGCCGCCCTTGCAGCGACCAAGGGACGGCTGCTGGTGGGCTTCAGCTCGGCTGTGGTCCGGGCACTTGAGGACCAGCCTGTCCGCTGCTTCAAGTGCTTCGCGGTCGGCCACACCCGAGCCACGTGTCCCTCCAAGTCCGACTGGGGAGGCACGTGCTTTCAATGCGGGCAGGAGGGACACGGGTGGGCCGCTTGCACCGCCGCCAAGCCGCACTGCGCGGCGTGTGCCGCCGGTGGCCGCCCCGCGGACCACAGGATGACGGGCAGGAGCTGCAAGCCCCCCGTGAGGAAGGGCGTGGTGCCGGCGCAGGTTCGCCCTGTTGCCACCGCCGTCGCAGTCGTCGCCGCTGTAGCTCCAGTGGCGGCGGTAAATGAGGTGGGGGGTGCGATGTCGGAATAACAATTTCCGACTACCGCATCCTCCAGACGAACACCAACCACTGCAGAGCGGCCCAGGACCTGGTAGTGCAGGTCATGGCCGAGTGGTTGGTGAACGTAGCGGTGGTCGCCGAGCCCTACTCGATCCCCGGCAGCTGGCTGGGTGACGAGGACGGCTCGGTGGCACTAGCGGCGCGGTCTTCCACAGACTCCCCTCCCCTCTCGCTATTAGAGAAGGGACCGGGATACGTGGCCGCCGCGTGGGGAGACTTAGCCCTTGTGGGGGTCTATTTCTCCCCAAACCGCCCTCTTCAGGACTTCGAGAACTATCTCGGAGTCCTGGCCGCCGTGGTCGGCAGGGCGGCGCCGCGTCAGGTCTCCGTACTGGGAGATCTGAACGCCAAGTCGGTGACCTGGGGCTCCCCGGCCACCGACGCCCGCGGGCGGGCAGTGGAGATGTGGGCGGCCTCCTCTGGACTCTCCCTCTTGAACAGAGGGAGCGTCCAGACATGCGTGCGGCGGCAGGGTGGCTCAATAGTGGACGTCACTTTCGCCACCCCTGCGTTAGCCGCGCGCGTGCTGAACTGGCGGGTGGACCTGGTGGAGACTTTGTCAGACCACCGCTACGTGCGATTCGACATATCCACCAGTGGCCCCGGAGCGACGCGGCCCCGCTCGGGGCCGTCACCGTTCCCACGGTGGGCTCTCACCCGCCTGGACAGGGAGGCAGCGCGGGAGGCGGCGTTCGTCCAGGACTGGCTTTCGCCGTCTTCCGCCGGTCTGGACGTGGACACCGTGGCGGGGCACCTCAGGGAGTCTCTGACCGAGGTATGCAACTCCAGCATGCCTCGGTCTCGCCGACCACTACCAAAACGCGCCGTGTACTGGTGGTCGGCGGAGCTGGCGGAGCTTCGAGCGGCGTGTGTGGAGGCAAGGAGGGCCTACACGCGGAGTCGGCGGCGGCGTCGACGGGATGTGGCTGTCGGGGACCACCTCTATGAGGTGTACTTGGAGGCGAAAATGGTCCTCGACCGAGCCATCGCCGCCGCCAGAGACTCGGGGAGAGCGGAGATGCTGGAGGGTCTCGACAACGACCCCTTCGGGAGACCGTACAAGGCGGCGCGCAACAAATTGCGCCCCTTTGGTCCCCCCGTTGCCGAGACCCTCGAGCCCTCGTTTCTGGATGGGGTGGTTCGGTCCCTGTTTCCGTGCAGGGACAACTTCACCCCACCAGTGATGGACCCCCCGCTTGGGACAGCTCCGCCAGCTGAGGAGGAAGAGGAGGCCCCTCCTGTCACGGAGTCGGAACTTGGCGCGGCGATTCTCCATATCCGCGCCAAGAAGACAGCTCCGGGCCCCGACGGTGTCCCGGCAAGAGTGGTGGCGATCGCCGCCACTCAAATGGAGGAGAGGTTTCGGGACCTCTTCAGCGCATGCCTTGCGTCTGGGAGGTTCCCGAAACCGTGGAAGGAGGGGCAGCTGTGCCTCCTCCGCAAGGAGGGCCGCTCAGCAGACTCCCCCTCGGCATACCGGCCCATCGTTCTGCTCGATGAGGTCGGTAAAATGTTCGAGGGGATAATCGCTGCCCGCCTGAAGGGCCATCTGCGGCGTATCGGGCCGGACTTGTCGGACGCTCAGTTCGGGTTTCGGGCTGAGCGGTCCACGGTGGACGCGCTGGCCTGCCTTAAGGGGCAGGTGAAGGAGGCGATGGATGCGGGGGACGGATTGTTGGCTGTGTCATTCGACATTGCCAACGCCTTCAACTCCGTTCCCCACTGCACCATCCTCGAGGCGCTCCGATTCCACGGAGTGCCTCGGTACATGCGCAGTCTGCTGGCCAGCTACCTGGAGGATCGGGCGATCCTCCTGGTAAACAAGACTGGCCGAGTCCGGCGGTACGCCGTTGAAGCCGGCGTTCCACAGGGGTCTGTCTTAGGACCTCTCCTCTGGAACGTCGGCTATGATTGGCTCCTGCGGGGAACTCTCCTCCGAGGCACGAGTGTCGTCTGCTACGCGGATGACACTCTCCTCACCGCCCGGGGGGAGAGTTTCAGAGAGGCGGCCGACCTGGCCTCGGCGGGCGGATCCTTGGTCGCGGGGCGGATCCGCCGCCTCGGTTTAACGGTGGCGCTGCACAAGACCGAGGCCGTGTTCTTCCACGGCCCTCGGCAGCGCCACCCACCACCTGACGCCCACATCTTCGTGGAGGGCGTCAGGATTGAGGTGAAGGCCCAGATGAAATATCTGGGCCTTGTACTCGACAGCAGGTGGCGCTTCGGCCCGCATTTCAGCGGGCTGTCGTCGCGCCTGCTGAAGGCCGCGGGCGCTCTCTCGTGGCTGCTTCCCAACCTAGGGGGGCCCAGCGCGCGATGCCGGCAGCTTTACGCCGGCATCTTGAGGAGCATGGCCCTCTACGGGGCTCCTATCTGGGAGGAGTCCCTCCACAGACGAGAGAACGCCGCGGCCTTGCGGGCACCTCAAAGGGCCATAGCCCAGCGTGCGGCGCGGGCCTACCGCACGGTGGGCTATGCGGCAGCATGCGCTCTGGCCAGCACCCCTCCTTGGGAACTCGAGGCGTGGGTGCTCGCCAGAGTGTATGAATGGACGGCGGAGCGGAGGGCGAGGGGCGTTCGCTCGGCCCCGGAAGAGCGGGAGGCCGTCAGGCGGGAGGCGAGGGACGCCATCGTCGTCCATTGGACGGGGGACCTCGCCACCGCAGCCTTCGGCCGCCGAACCCTCGACGCGATTGGGCCAGTGCTGCGAGACTGGCTCGAGCGTCCGCACGGGTTCCTCTCCTTCCGTCTCGTGCAGGTGCTGTCCGGACACGGTTGCTTCGGATCGTACCTGCACCGTATCGGACGGGAGGAGACGCCGTCGTGCCGCGACTGTGGCGCGGCGGAGGACGTGGCACAGCACACTCTGGAGGTGTGCCCGTCGTGGTCAGAGCCGCGCCGCAGTCTCGTCGCGGCGATCGGACCGGACCTCTCGCTCCCCGGCCTGGTTAACGCCATGCTGAGGGACGAGGGGTCCTGGGCGGCAGTCGCCTCCTTCTGCGAACACGTCATGTCCCAGAAGGAGGCGGCGGAGCGCGCTCGGGAGGACGATCCTGCCGAGGCGCCGCTCCGAAGGCGGAGGAGGGGTCGAAGAAGACGTCAGTACGATAGTCACCTTCGACTCCTCCCAGGTGGAGGCCAGCAGGCAACGGGTGCGGGGGCACCCTTGCCTGTATCGCACAGACCTCCACCAGTGTCGGACGGGAATGGCCAGGTGTTCCCGGCCATTCCCGTAGCCCCCCAACCCGGGGGGCATGCGGGGCCCGCCAGCTAGGCGGGCATGCGCCGGGAGGGTCGTGGATGTAAAGGCTGAGCCGGTTTCCCATGACCCTCCCATCACGGCGATGCGGGAACACCGCTGAGTTTTAGTGGGTATACTGTCACTAGGACAGGGAGTCCCACATACCCCGACTCGTCCCCCACGAGCCGGGCATGCATAAAGCATTTCTCAGCGACAAAAAAAAAAAAAAAAAAAAAAAAAAAAAAAAAAAAAAAAAAAAAAAAAAAAAAAAAAAAAAAAGGTTAGGTTAGGTTAGGTTCAGGCTTTCACGCCCTACCGCCGGCCTCGACATCGTCGAGGCGGTCCGGCCGGTGCTCGACCGCTGGCTCGGGAGGAGGCACGGCTCCCTGTCGTTTCGGGTGACGCAGGTGCTCTCGGGGCATGGTTGCTTCGGGAAGTACCTGTGTCGCATAAACAGGGAGCCGGACGCCCGGTGTCACCACTGCGTCGACTGCCGGGAGGACACGGCGCGGCATACGCTGGCAGAGTGTGCCGCTTGGGAGGAGCCGCGCCGTGCCCTCATCTCAGAAGTAGGCAGTGACTTGTCGCTGCCGGCCGTAGTGAATGCGATGGTCGGCGGCGGCGAGTCCTGGGACGCGGTGGTTTCCTACTGCGAGACAGTCGTCTCGCAGAAGGAGGCTGCGGAAAGGGAGAGGGAGATCTCGTCCACTCACCCGGCCCGCAGCAGGCGCACCGGGCGTCGGCGGAGGGCGGATAACGCCCTCTTCCAGCCCCCCTAAATGGGTCCAGGGGTGACGGACTCGGGGACGTCCGTCGCCCCCCACACATCAGGACCCGAGGTGGCGGCGCGTAGTGTTCCACGCGCGCCCCTCTGAGACGTCGCGGGGGGAGTCAAACACCTCACTCCCCCCCCTGACCCGCGAGGAGGCCCGCAGTGGCGGGCCGGCACCAGCCGGGGGTTGCGGAAGATTTCAAGTTCCCGCGACCCCCGGCGTAGGTGTGAGTTGGAACACCGGGGTGGTTTTTAGTCAGTAAGAGTCTGACAGACCCCTCCGCCCGCCCCAGGGCGGAGGACATCCATGAGGATTTTCCACCCCGGGAAAAAAAAAAAAAAAAAAAAAAAAAAAGGTTAGGTTAGGTTAGGTTAGGTTTTTTTTTTTTTTTTTTTTTTTTTTTTTTAAGCAGGAGTGGGAAATCCTCATGGACGCCCAGACTGGCTCACTTATGAGCCAGTCTGGGCAGTGCCGGACTCTTACCGGCTAAAACCACACTCCTGCTTTGCCATGTGTTCCTCTGACGTGATCAGAGCTATTGATTAACGTTATAAATGTTTATTGTGCACATTCAATTATAACAATATACGAAGAGACTTCCTCTAGACAGCAAACATCCATATCACAACAATAAAATAAATCCATTTATTTAATATGCCAAACTACACTACCTTCATTATTATTATGTTATATCAAGTTTATTTAATCTACTTATTGTAATATTTATTTGTAAGCCTATATTTAATTAGTTTATGCTACTTCTTAAAAACTAACAAACGCGGAGAGCTATGTTTTGTCTAGTATGACAACTAACATATACCAACAAATCCCTGAACTATGCTATTTTTCCTTATTTTTATATTTTCTTATTAACCTATTTTTAATTATTATGATACATAACTTATATACTAATTATATATTTAGTATCATATTTTCTTACGCTATTTATTTCTATTAACAACTATGCTTGCTATTTTGCAACAGTAATTTAAAAACATCTTCCTATCCTTTCCTTTTATTATGCTTGGTAAATTTTGGGCTACCAATGGGACAGCGAGTTGCTGTTCTGTCTCGTACCGCATTTTTGCGGTGATTGGGCACTGGAGCAATATGTGCAGAACCGTTTCTTCCACACCAGGCTCACAGGCGCACGATGGACTCTCTTTACACTTGAAGCGTTTCAGGTATGAAGAGAATCCACCGTGTCCTGTCAGGATTTGCGTGGTTAAGCTCGTGGGGGCCATCTTCCGTACAACATCGTACGCCACCACCGCGTCAGGGAAGAAGTGTTTGGTGCCCGAAGCCGTGTCACCCGACCCATATCTCTCGTTCCATTCGTCAAGCGTCTCCGACCGGATTCTTCGCTTGACGAATGATACCGGACACAGGTCGTAGTCTGGCCTCTTCCTCGACCCCAGGGCGGCTTCCTTTGCGAGCTGGTCGGCTCTCTCGTTTCCCTCCAAACCTGCGTGGGCCTTGATCCAGAACAAGGAGACACTCTTGTTCTGGAGCTTACAGCGTCGTATGGTGTCTCTGGTTTCCACGGCCAAGGGATGGGGGGAACTGACGTTGATCACCGACTGAAGAGCCGCCATAGAGTCGCTGAAGATGCCGAACGTAGTTTCACTGCGCCTGAGCACTTCCGTTGTCGCTCTTTGTAGAGCGAGGAGTTCCGCCTGGTAGACGGTGCAGTAGGACGGCAAGGCAAGCTTGAGGGCCTTTGTTTCGGTGGCGCCATTCCACAAGGATAGCGCCGCTCCAACTTTGCCCTCAATCTTGCTGCCGTCGGTGAAGATGCGCACGTCAAAGTGGCAGTGATTGTTGTATTGTTCCTCGTCTACCAGACTTCCAAACTCCAGACTGATTTGCTCCGCGGGGTGTGGGGCCTCTATCGCTGGGGCCATCCGCTCAACCTCCCTGTCTCCCATTATGTGCTGGGGCACTCCCCTCTTGGCTCCGTAAAGCGCAGCCGCTTCCCGGATACGGAGGTCGAGTGGGAGTATCCCAGCCAGAACAAGTGCCGAGTTCAGGGAGACTGTGCGGTAGGCTCTGCACAGCTTCTGGGCAAATCCTCTCTGCACGACGTTCAGCTGCTTTTGGACCCCCAACTTGTTGGCAGCAGGTGCCCATGCACTTGCGGCGTACAGCACAGTCGGCTCCACTGCTGCGGTGTATATAGCCCTTATCACCTCTGGGTGTAAACCCCAGCTGACCCGGGCTGCTCTGGCCAGCTGCTTGTACATAGCTATCGCCTTTTTACAGACGACAGCTATGTGTTTATTAAAGGTGAGTTTGGCATCTATAACTAGCCCTAGTATTTTAACATCTTGGGACATTCCAATGTCGATCCCCCCCATGCTCAGGCGCGGCGTGTCATACTTCAGCCTCCGCGTTAGCACCATCGCACAGGTTTTGTGCGGCGCGAATTTCAGCCGATTTCTGACACCCCACGCACGAACATGTTCGAGAGCGGCATTGGCTTGTCCCTCGATTCCGTGTGCTGTATCGCCGGAAAACACTAACACCACATCGTCAGCAAACGCCTGGCAGTAGTCACCCCTACTTTCTAGCTGTTTCAGGAGTGGGTCGAGCAGCAGATTCCATAGTAAGGGCCCCCCTATGGATCCCTGGACGCACCCTTTGCCGGTCTGTCTCCTGCTCTCCTCCCCGGCGTACCTCACCGTGACCACCCTGTCACTGAGGTAGCTACTGACTACTCGTCTCAAATTTACAGGACACCTTTCCTCAGCCAATCGTACCTTAATAGCGGGCCACCACGCACTGTCGAATGCTCCCTCTATATCCAGCGACACAAGTGTTATGATCTTTTTTTGTGCCAGTTTTGAGCGGATGTACTGCACGAGGGTATAGAGGGAGTCTTCCGTGCTTTTTTGGGGCATAAAGCCGTATTGGCGAGTACTTATCCTAGGTAACAAATAGAATTTGAGACGAGCAACCAACATCTTTTCGTACACTTTCCCAAGGACAGGCAAGAGCCCAATCGGCCTGTACGACTTTGGTACGGTGTACGAGTCTTTGCCCGGCTTTCTGAGGACAACCACCGTAGCTTCCTTCCAGAGCTTCGGGAAGTGGTGGTGCGCCAGGCATTTGTTCAGCAGTGCCAGGAAGAAGACAGGGTCACAGTTTATGGCTTGAGAACAGATGTCGGCTGTGAAGCCGTCGGCTCCCGGGGCCTTTTTTGGGTTGAACGACAACACAGATCTGCTAAGCTCGCTTTGGGTAAACGGTGGGTCATGTCGTTCATCATGACTCCATGCGTTTACCATCTCTGCCAGTTGTCGGGTTTGGCGATGATCCATGTTGTCGTCTCCCTCTCGGTCCTCGGGATAGAACGTCTCGGCCAACAGCCTCACTGAGCCTTTAGCGTCCAGTGTCACCCCTTCCATCTGCAGCGGCAGATCTTCCTCTCTCTTCGCAATTTTCCCCATCACCCTATATATCCCTTCCCAGACCCCCTCTCTGTCCTGCTTCCCGCAAAACTCCTTCCAGCTCTCCGCTTGGGCCTTCATCACCGCCATCTCATACTCCTCTTTTGCTTTTAGGTACAAGCTGACCACCATCGCTCTTCGGACCGGCGCTGCGCTCCTGACTCTGACTTTCTTGGTGGCGACCAGCGTCTTCATCTCCGCGAGTTCCTCGGACCACCACGGCATGGTGAGTGTTTCTGTGTTCTTTTTGTGTGGTATTGTGTCTCTACATGTGTCGGTAATAGCTAGTGTGTATGTGTTAATTTTTAATTCTATCTGATCTATGGTGTGTATATTCGATAAATCCACTAGGGTTAGCTTTCTTTCCAGCATAACTTGAGACAGTTTCTCATGAAACTGCCTCCAGTTAGCTTTCCGTGTGTTGTATACCCTAGTGGT